>OY757911.1:42685826-42718326 GCA_963585895.1 Sepioteuthis lessoniana
ACTATAAGGCCTCGAACCTTTCGTTTTTGTACCAAATGGAAATAAAAACAGCTGCAACTGCTTCGACTCACAAAAGAATAGTTTAGTTTAAATATTAAACAATTTTGATTATAAAGTAAAGTTGGCGACCAGAAGGCTCTCTTTTCTATAGATACTACAGCGACATGTAGGGAAGGACGCTACACATTTCCCTGGATTGCTCTACTTACCCTTGATCCGTATCTTATAAGGCTGCGTGCTAAGCAAGTAGGGATCAAGTAAAATTTTTGAAGTTTTTGGTATAGCAAGTCCTGGGATTGAACACTGGTCTTACCAGATAATTGGCAAACACTCTCACTATTATGGCAATTATATATATTCTTCTGATTTCCAGATTTTATAAATTCTATTGGATCATTCAACAAATGATACTATCAAAACTGTTATTTTTAGGTGTTATATATATATATATATATATATATATATATATATATATATATATATATTGATAAACAGATTGATTCGTGATGTTATGGTTATGATCGTGGGAAATTGCATTTCACACAACGCCAATAGCATTGGGAAATGAATGAATCCAACTATTCTCCCTCTGATTATGAATACATTGTTGAATAGATTGGACTCTTTAATCTTGGTTTGGCAACCGATCAAATATAAGGAAAACTGAATTCCAATGTTTAAAGCTCTGTTTAAAAACCTGACCTTGTGTCACAACTAGCTTGTGCAGAGGGGTTCGGTATGTATATGGCGATTTTAGTCGTAATTTTAACTGATTATTGAAATTCAGCGATTGAATAAAAGTTGTTTTTTGACAAACAATAAAAAATATCTTGTGGTTTGTAACTAGATCAGTTGTAAAATAAATCTTTTTCCCCGATTATGTTACGGACATATTAATCTATCTACATAGACATTTATATGGTAATAGCAGAGATATCTCCAACTAAACTTGTATTAATTTAACTGCTTATTAAATTCAGAATTTTACAGGAATTCATTTATTTTTAATGTATAATTAAAACGAGAATATTTTTTCCGCTTAGCAGCCACATAAATTTAAAAGAAAACTTTTTCGTCATTAAGTTTTGGAACTAAGATGAGTTGGGAACGATTCAATTTGAGAATATATGAGAGGATTCATATAAACCTCCAGGAGTGCTCAATGTATGATAATTAATACATAAATTTATATATATATATGTGTGTATGTGTTTGTGTGTGTGTGAGTGTAAATATAAAACTATGAAGAGCAAGGTATTCTAAGGATGATTTTATTTGCTGTTGGATTATTTTCCTATGCTAAAACGTTTCTTTTATATATATTTTATATAAATATGTAAAACCATCAACAGGGCAATGTTTATAATTTTTTTTCCTGAATTATATTCAATTTTGATTGCTGTACTCCGTGCGTTTGCTGTTGAAATGATTTTTTAAAAGACTGGTGAATTTGTAATTTCTATACAGAGAGCTTTTCGGGCTCATTTAAATGATGTTCAACTAAACAGAATTTTCAATTCATCGCAGAATCGATTTTCTTTTTCGGAACAGCCTCATTCCGACGTAACAAGAATCGAACGGGAAAATCTCTTTACGAAGCGATTACAAATCCACCTGTCTTAAAAGAAAGTTTCAACACAGTATCAATTGGTCCAAGACATGATTATAATGGATCGTATTTGAAAGAAAAATTGTAAAATATTACCTTGATGGAGCTACCATTGCTACTTACCTAACTTCATTTGCAATATAGTGGTGACAGTTCAAAATGTGGTAGGTATTTCTATCGTAGCTTGTAATAATTCTTGATGTTTCAAGTCATGATTGGTTCGATTCCGTTCAACATGTGTCAAGGAAGAATGACCTGTTTAGAGATAATTTCTATTGCTTTCACTTAGATTTATATTGCAAAGATCTCTTACAGTATTTCCTTGTAGATCCATTATGGTGAAACCTGGTAGGGAATTGTCCAGTCGGCTGGAGCTGTAGAATACACCAACTCAACCTCTGCAAAAAGGTAAGACCCCCTAACGAGTATCCTGGATATGACACAAAACAATCTGATGGTGAGGTTCCAGAAATGCTGGAGTTTTGGGGAATACGGAGCACCCTTTCATTTCCATCGCTACCAGGTCTATATTAAACAATTCAGTTCAGCGTAAGTATAGTCAAAAACATTTCTATTTCAAACAATTCAGTTTAGCATAAGTATGAAGTTTACATGTCAATACAGTTCTATTTCAAGTAATTCACTTTAGCATGAGTAAGCAGTTTAGTTCTGTTTGACCTAGAGATAGGACCCTATCAGATGCTACTACTCCGGGCCAGAATGGACCCGGGAGCAATGACATTGAAGGGGTGCTCTGCATTCCCCAAAACTCCAGTATTAGTGGAGCCTCACCATTAGATTGTATAGTGACATATCAGGACACTCGTTGAGGAGTCTTACCCCTCTGCAGAGGCGTAGTCAGTCCTAACCGACTGTGCAACATTTTGACCAGACTAGTAGTATCTGTTATAATACCATCCAATCCAAGGGAAAATAAAACTTTTTGAAAATCATTAGTATGAAGAATACTAGAAATCATTAAACTAGGTTCTAATTATTTGTATTAAGAATAACTACTTGGAACTATAATTGATTACAAAGGATAATTATTATAAGTTACTTGAAACCATATAATTGCTTAAAATAAATGAAATCATATAATTCTATACAAACTATCAATATTAGATCGGAATACTCGAGAGTACAAACAAATGAATGTTATTAAACGGGTAGAGTTTCTCGATTATTTATAAGTGTGTAAATTATTAACATTAAGAATAATAACTTGAAAGTTTTAATTGTTTACTAATGATTGTCATATGTTACTTGAAACCAAATAACTGCTAGCAAAAAAGACTGACTTTAGTATTAAATAAGCTAACAAGGTTTGACATGCCGTAAAACCCACCTACAAACCAATAAAACTACCCTTTAATCACTACCACATCGGACATTTTGTATTTAGTTGAATACTCGTTTTTTTTTTTTCAAACTGCATGGGTTTCACATTCATTTAGAAAATGACATGTGTGTTGTAGTCATTGAGTTTTTATGTTGTCTGAGTTACAAAGAAGAAACAGCAATAAAGACTGTTGATGTCTGTACGCACCGTGGGGTCGCCAATTAGGAGATTGCTGAAAAAGGTTTGATGAATGAGAAGCTGGAATCTTGCTGTGCTAGCATTGGAATAAGAAACAAATAAACAAAACATAAAAAGAAATAAAACAAACAAACAAACAAACAAACAAATGGGATTAGACGAACATTACATATAAATAAACATATTAAAATAATTGTGTTAGATGATTAAATTCTAAATAAAGTTATGAAGTATTAAAGAAAATTTAATTCCTATTAGTTAAGTCCGTGTCAGACAAACAGGAAAGAGAAAATGTCTAGCAAAAACATGTATATTTGAATGCAATTTTACACTTTTGTGGTAGGTTAAATAAAAAGTAAAATATCTTACACACACACACACACACACACACACACATATATATATATATATATATATATATATAGAGAGAGAGAGAGAGTTTGCCAATGGTCCGGGAGATCAGAGTTCAATCCCAGGTCGGGTCATACCAAAAACTCAAAAAATGATACTTGATACCTCCTTGCTTAACACTCAGCATTATACGGTACTTATCAAGGGTAAAGTCGAGCAATCCAGGAAAAAGAGTAGCGCCCTCCTCTACACCGCGGTGTAGTAGCTATTGAAAAGCGAGCCTTCGGGTCACCCTCGACTACAGTCGCCAACTTTACTTACTTACTCATTAGAAATTATAAAAGAGTGAAGACCAAAATGATGACATCTTAAGGATTTTCTTATGCTTTGTAAATACAGTATCGCCCATGAATAAGAAGACTGGATCAACCTTTTTTTTTTAACAAAAATCGAATTTTCTTCTAAATCAAAATATCACAATTATATATATATATATATATATATATATATATATATATATATATATATATATATATGTATAACAGTTTTGGTTGTGACTATCTCACTTCGTGGGTTTATGGCAGACCAAATCCGATATATATTGGAAAGTGCTCAATATCTGTGATAGAGCTATTATATGATAATAATTTAATTATAATAAGTAAATTTATATTAGTTTATATATATATTTAATAGCATGGAAGCTTGCCTACCACCACAGGTTTCATACCGTCTTTTAAACGACAATCATCACGTAGGAAATGAAATATATTGGAGAAATCGAAAAAATCGAAAAATACCGTAAAAAGAACATTAGGATTGTGTACAACTCTTTGTGTGTGTGTGTGTGTGTGTGTGTGTGTGTGTTTGTGTAGGTTTTATTTGTGTATTATTGTGTGTGGTCGTATAAGTAACGTTTAGTATGTGTGTGTATGAAGATACATGTGCCGCACAATAGATATGAGGTTGTCTCCTGGATGTATGAGAAGCGATGTGTAGCCTAAGTCGCGACAGATTCGGGTATGTGTGTGTGCGCGCGTGTGAATGTGTGTGTGTGTGTGGTGATGATTTTAACTAAGGAACAAAATATCATCGTCCTTGCATTAGGAAGAAAATAAAGTTTTGATTTGTAAGAATAATAGACGAAGAAGTATGTTGAGTCAGAACGCAATACATATCGTGGTGATGAGACTTGTTTTTTTGTAATAGACAGTGGAGTATAAGGCAATATTAGTATTTTATGCTGAAATATGATTTTTATTAGTTGTAATGTGTTAATGATATTTTGCGTAGGCATCATTGTAATCCGCGATTGTATGTATGTATGGAGTATATTGTGTTAAGACGTTGCAATAATATATAAAAATATGTGTGTGTGTGTGAGTGTATTTTTCATAGATGTGAATAAATTAAAATTTTGTACATATGATTCTATGGACAGTAATTATGTGGGGATTTGTCAACAAAAGTTTAAATGTTTTACTTATATGCATATATACATACACTCAATTATATATATATATATATATATATATATATGAATTTTGAATATCAGTCACTTACATACGCATGCTTATAATATGAGAAAATGTTAGAAAAATGGCTTATATATATGTATATATATATATATATATATAGGTATAACGATAATATCAATGTTACTGTAAATGGATACGCATATATATATATATATATATATATACGTATCACTTGTATACGCAAGCTACAATATGAGAAAACGTTAAAAAAATGGCGTATACATGTATATATATATATATATATATATATATAAGTATAATGATAATATCAATATTATTGTAAACGCATATATATATATATATATATACAAAGCGGTTAGAGTGTTCGCCAATGGCCCGGGAGACCTGGGTTCAATCCCAGGTCGAGTCATACCAAAGACTTTAAAAATGGTACTTGATACCACCTTGCTTAACACTCGGCATTATAAGGTACGGTTCAAGGGTAAAGTGGAGCAATCCTGGGAATGGAGTAGCGCCCTCCCCTACACCTTGGTGTAGTAGCTATCGAAAAGGGAGCCTTCGGGTCACCCTCGACTATGGTCGCTAACTTTACTTACTTTACTTTTATAATGATAATATCAATATTATTGTAAACGCGCATATATATATATATAATGTATAATTTATTGCGCATGTTGTACAATAGTTGTCATAGAAAAGATGTACACTGCGACTCAGGTTCAAATTCATGGCGAGGCTGTTGGCATTTCACAATAGCGTTAAGGATCTTTGAGAATATATGCCTCCTACGATTCTACCTTCAGCGATAGTAGGGCCGACTGGACACTTTAATCTTGATATGTCAACCAGTCTAGGAAAAGGAAAATCCGAATTCAAACCTGTCTAATCTTGCTTTAAAATTACCTTGTGTCACATCCAGCTTGCACGCTAGAGTTGGTAAATAAACACACGCCACATTCATCCACACACGCATACATATGACATCTGTGTGTGTGTGTGTGTGTGAGAATAATCAAATTTGAAATTTTAGAAGATCACTACAAAAGAATTTCACACTATTTTATTACCTTCTACTGCAGAATCAAAGGAATGTGTTGGTGGTAGAGCAGTTCAGGTTGAACCAATCCCCTATAATTTGTGCCAATACCTTATAAATTTTAGCCAAATCCCCTATAATTTGGCTTTGTTGCTGATAAAAGCTGAATAGCGGATTATGTTTGACAAAGGTATGTCACTGAATTTTTCGATACTGAAAAATTACAGCTATTGACATCCGTCGATATTTTCTGAGCCTTTCCCGGGACAAAACAGTAGAAGTGAGCTTATTTAGGTGGTGGGAAGTGTGTTTCAGTGATGGGAGTAAGAAAATTCTTTGAACACAACTGGCTAATCATGAAATGAAAAAAATTACGTTCGGGCCAATAGAAGTTGGACTGTGTATTTTATTGCTTGTATCAATTTGTTTCTGTGGAAAAAGAAATAAGATCTAAGAAAAAGTTTAATGGTCTGATCAAAACCAACTCATGAGTGCTCAGCATAGACATTGAAGAATGGAAGCAGATGATGGTAAATAGATCACCTTGAAAGAAAGTGACCAAAGAAGGCTGTAAGGCATTTGAAGCGCGGAGAATCGAACAATCCAGCCTGAAACGAATACTTCGGAAGCAGGACTCGATCCCTGACACTCCACAGCTTGAAAATATTTGTAATATGTATAGTAGTGTTTGTTTCTCCAAAGCAGGAATCGCAAGTCTAAGGGATCTCATGACAGTAAATCATCGAATACTAGTTTTACAATTGTCCTCCAACGGCAACCTAGAAGGAACGTGTCAATTTTGTAAAGGTATGTTTCATAGGAAAAGATGTTTTGCTCATTTATGACGCATGCAAAAAGGCTTGCAAGGATATACTTGACACTTGTATTCTTAAGGAATCAAGAAGATGGCCTTCTTCAGCAAAGAAAAGGTAGTAACCACACACACACACACACACACACACACACACGCATGTATATATATATATATATATATATATAGGTATGCCAGTTGGGTGAGCACTCTGCTAAGGAAGTTATATATATATATATATATATATATATATATAGTTATCACAGACAGACTGTTTCGTTGGATGACAATTCATCAGTGTGTCTAGACACGCGAGATGCGAGATGCTGGGATCGAAATTTGGCTGACTTTACACCAACCGGATATTCCACCGTATAGCCACGAAGAAACTCAGTGTAAGCGAAGGGATTTCAACACATATTTATTATCACTTTTGTTTGGTTTAGATGTATACGCTTAATGGCTAACGGGAGCTCAGTTCATTAGAAGAGCTTTGAATTACGCGAGTTGTGTCGGTAATTCCTTCACGAGAGTGCTCACCCCAACGTGTTGGAGAGCATATATATATATAGAGATATAGATATATATATATTATCATGACTAAAATTTAACGCAAAAAATGTTTTTTAGTCTGTAAATTCTTTGAAATTCACTGAAATGCTCAGTATATTTTAGCTATAAAATAAGATAGTTATATAACATGATTAAAGCTCATGACTCTAAGTGCCACGTTATCGATTCTCCGTTCGGAGTTTTGTTTGATTTCGATTGGAATATAACAAAATTAGAAGTATTCAATACGAGCCCTCATGAGAATCGTCAACGTGAAGCTCTGAGTCATGCGTTTCATCCTGTTTTTATTATCTTACTTCATACGTGAAATATATTGTGATATATATATATATATATATATATATATATATATAATGAGAGAGAGAGAGAGAGAGAGAGAGAGAGAGAGAGGGAGATAGAGAGAGTGAGAATTAGTCTTGCTGTGCCAGTGATCGCACGGACTTGTTTTAGCAACTTTAAAGGAAAATGTGAGAATAGAAATAAAAATACATAAATAAATAACTACTTCAACGACATTTTAAAAATCCTACCCGATATTAATTTTCCACATATTAGCTGACGATAATATTTTTATACTATATTGAAACAAAAATGAGCAAAACACGACGTCATCAAAACTTCCACTAAGAATGCTAAACTGGTATCAATCAACGGATCAAGTTGAAACTCTATGCACTCAATGTATACGAGTCCATAGCATTTTATTTTAATCATTATAATGTGGCTCATCTAGGCTTTATGAAATTGTTTTATTTTTCATGTTTTTTAAATTGGTCAGAATATTATAAACTCATGATGAGTGAAAAATGAACATGGACGAAGATTGACCATAACACATTGGTTACATTAATGTAACTCCCACTCTTTATTCTTGAATGGGGCCATAGCTGACGTAAGTGTGAGAGAGAGAGACAGACAGACAGACAGACCGACGGACAGACGGACGGATGGTGACGAAGACAGACTGCCATACTGACCCATAACTTCTTAGCCACACTGTCCTTCCATATTCATATTCAGGGCCCCATGTAGCCTTTCTTCGGAGCTTCTCTCTGTTATCTTCTTGACCTTACATCTTCTCTTCCAACGTGACGTACTCAACCGATACTCGCCAGGGGACCAAGCAGCCACGATTCTCTATCTGCCGACTCGTCTGACCGCTGAAAGCTGAGATTGACTCACTGAGCCTGTCCATATCTCACATGAGCATATGTATATCATTTCATAACACCCACATGTTTCCGGTCAACCACATGACTGCTTCCGCTTATTTTCACAGGTGCGTCCTGTGCAGAGAATCTCTGATTGACGGCTCGGTCAAAGAGTCGATATGCAATAAGAAGAGGAATGGAAACATGTCAGAGAATTATTCTTTAAACTAATCAAGAAAACTGGAACTCAGTTTTAGCTGTTGTGGAAGCACCTATAAATGGAGAAGAATTCTATATACACAATCGTTTATTGGTGAAAATTAAATGACATAAGCATTTCTAAAAAAATGTAAATACTATAAGATACTTTTTAACAGATGGAACTATGAAAGTAAAATAGGGTAAGAATTATTCTGAAAGAGAAAATATACCCTCAGATGTTCCTCAGAGTTTAGTACTGAGACCTTTGTTGGTTTTGCTATTCATAAATAATTTACCCAATCATATAAAATCAGAAATAAATCTTTGTTGCTAATATCAAACTACTTGTTTGACCATCAAAAGAAACAACATGGATCGAAATAAATCATCATATTGGGAAGATATTTGGTTTGGTTTGGGTTGGTTTTATGGCATATCAACCATTGTAGGTTATTTAATGCCAAATCCCATTTTGTACATATAAACAGTTATATTGCAAACAATTCAGTTTAGAATAAGTGTAGTTTTTGGTTACACTCAGTTAAATGTCAACACAGTTCTATTTCAATCTATTCAGTTTAGCATACAAAAACAGTTCCATTTCACACAATTCAGTTTAGTATACGTCCGTAGTTTAGATGTCAAAACAGTTCTATTTCAAGTAATTCAGTTTACCATTAGTACGCATTTTTAATGTAAAAACAGTTCTATTTCAAACAATTCAGTTTAGCATAAATACACAGTTAAGTACTATTTGACCCATAGATAAGACCCGATTAAGTGCTACCACTACGGGCAAGAGTGAACCTGGGAGCGATGGCAATCAAGGTGTACTCCACATTCCCAAAAGCTTGCTTAGTGTCATATCCAGAACACTCGTCGGTGTATTCTATAGCCTCAGTCGACTGGGCAAAGTCGGTATTTAGATATTGCATTAATAGTGTATATATTTTGAGGAAAAGTTCTCTTTTTTTTAAAGGTTGATGTGAGAAGATGCATAAGGAAGTATAATAAACAAATGATTAAATAAAAAAGACGACAATGGTAAAAAGAATGATACAGGAGTCTAAATTCGACCTAGTAGCACGTAAGTTTCTACGTATTCTTTGAAAAATAGTGACACTAGCAACAGCACTTGAACCGTGACGAAATACCAGGATAAAAAGCTAGATGGAAACCACACACGGATACTACTTGCTGTTTTGAATAAAACATGGAAACTGTAGCTGAATGGCCACTTAGCACCCATTGCACAAATCAGCCAGGAAAAGAATTTAAGAAGGCATTTTTGGAAACTATCAGATGAATTTCTCAACAGAATTTAGTCTGTATATATTTACATGTTTGTTTGGGTTTTATGACATATCAACCTTTGTGGGTTATTACTACTGTTCTATTTCAAACAATTCATTCTAGCATAAGTGCACAGTTTAATTGTTAAAAACATTTCTATTTCAAGCTATTTAATGCCTGTAGAAAAAGCTAGATGGAAACTACACACGAATTCTACTTTGAACAAAACATGGAAACAGAAACTGAATTGCTACTTACCACCCATTGCAAAAAACAGCCAAATAAGACGAACAGAAATGCTGAGAACTGCTGGTGAAGTACTGATAAAATCAAAAGCGACGCTCTCCTATGGTCATGCTGTTACGTTCAATTGTGGACAAATACTCGTGGGAAGAGCGTAAATAGTATCCCTGTTGTTCTTCTACATGGATGGATTTGGCATTAAATAACCCATGAAGGTTATTAAAGAAGAAATGCAACTGAACGAAACCAAGCATCAGTACTGGTCAACCAGCAAACATTCTTTTTTCAAAAACTTAATTATCAGCTCTGACCGGATACTGGATACTGTTTAGAGGACTTTCCAAGATAACCGATAGCCAATAGCGATGGATGGCGAGCGAGCGAGAGAGAGAGAGAGAGAGAGAGTCAATGGAATCTGTGCTCTCAGTGTGATTTGATGATTACGATGATGATGATGATGATGATGTTCAGTACCAGTCTTACTAAAAATAAGTTGAAAGACAGAGGAGTAAAAATAGCGATGACTACTAGTTCTTAGTAAAATTTAGTACAATAGAAATTCTGGCTGCGAAGCGTTAAATGTACACATACATTAACTCCTTTATATCATTTTAGTGCTGATAATTCACAGTAGGTTTCTACAGGTTCCTTCTTTGTGTTTCAGCTTATCACTTGAACCAAGGAGATTCTTCCCTATCGTACTAGCTGATTTATTATTTTAGAGATTTGAAAGAACGATTGACACTCATCTTTATCGCAACCTCCAGCTGATTTTTAATTTACTTACTTTCTTTCATCTTTATCAAGTAGAACTTGTTTTGTCTCCGACAAATGCTTGTTTTCAGCACATTTTTATTCGACTTGTCGCCTATTCATTAGATATTCTCGATGCAATTATTTTTTAAATTTTATTTGATTTCCAGACAGATTACCATTTGCTGGTTTGGGCTTATATATATATATATATATATATATATATATATATATATATATATATATATATATATACCAACCCCCCCCGCTCGGGCAGGATATGACACAAGGTCATTTTTAGGCGGAGTTTAGCAGGTTTGAATTGAGTTTTCCTTCACCTAGACTAGTTGCCTCACCAAGGCTGAAGAGCCCAGTCTGCCTTACTATTTACCCAGAGCTGGAGGGAGAATAATTGGATTCATACCTTTCCCAAGGGTATTAGTGCAATGTGAAATGCAATCAGTCTCGTCTAGGATTTGAACTCGTGTTGCTGTGTCCATTTCCTACGACGATAACCATTACACCACGGGCACCTTCATATATATATATATATATATATATATAGTTTGGTTTGGTTTTATGGCATATCAACCATTGTAGGTTATTTAATGCCAAATCCATTTTTAAAAATATGCACAGTTCTATTTCAAACAATTCAGTTTAGCATCAGTACACTGTTAAATTATATTTAACCCATAGTAATGACCCCATCAGGTACTACCACTCCGGGCCAGAGTGGACATGGGTGCGATGGCAATAAACGGGTACTCTGCATTCATCAAAGCTCAAGCATTACTGGAACCTCACCATCAGATTGTTTAGTGTGATATCCAGAGCACTCGTTTGTAGAGTCTTACCCCTATGCAGATATGCTGTTGGTGTATTCTGCAGCCCCAGACGACTCGGCCTTATATATATATATATATATATATATATATATATATATATATATATATATATATATATATATATATATATTATTAAAAATACGTGAAATTATTTGATATATTCGTATATTAAGATGCAAGTTAGATTATTTAAATAGTTCCATTCATCACATATATGCATACACACATGCGTACACAGAAAAAGGTATATATATATATATATATATATATGTGTGTGTGTGTGTGTGTGCCTGTGTGTGTGTGTGTGCGTCCATGTATGCATGTATATTTTTGAATAAAGCAAGTAAATAATACATTTACTTAGATTTGATAAACGATATTTTTAATGTAAACAAACCCTAACAAATGAAAAAATTTTAGAAAACAGTAATAAAAAATGAAGGAAAGTCAACGTTAAACGCCCTGGTTTTAATGAACTGAAATAGGGACTTTAGAGTGGTTTATACCAAGTGTTGATAGAACGACGATGGATATGTGATATGTTAAATTTATAATGATAATTTAACCCTGTTTGAGTTTTCTCCTCATTGCATTATATATATATATATATATATATATATATATATATATATATATATATATATATATATATATATATATATATATATATAAAATAACAATGAAATAGATAATGAGTGAAAAATAAAATAAGGTACTAACAACTAAAGGATAAATCAATGAATAAGAATAGCAATAATAATAAATTGAAAGCGAGACGAATAAATTTGTTTAGCAATCTTTTAATCTTATTTTGTAATTATTCACTTTAATTGTGCACAACATCACTCTTTCATTAAATAGAAAAAGAATTAGTCTTTCAATTACTTTTGTTAAGTTAGTTAATTTAAGGAGTTTTTGAACTGTAATTAGTTTTTTTTAAACTTACCATATGGCTTAGCAATAGACATGTTTATCCGTCAAGTCCAAGTCAATTCCTCATTATAACGAGATTCATACACTTTTTAATCAATTTTTTATGGATAATAATTGGCTACAGCTGATTATTTTTTTGTTTTATAAGATTATAACAATAACCAATAATAATAAATTTACATTTCTCAGTGTTTGATTTTTAACGGTTACTTTTTGAATTATCTACCATTCGGTCACCTATGGTCCAGGAAACTTAGGTTCAATCCTAGGTCGTGTCATACCAAAGACTTAAAAATGACACTTGATACCTCCTCACTCAGTAATATAAGATACGTATCGAGGGTAAAGTGGAGCAATCCAGGGAAAGGAGTTGCGCCCTCCCCTACACTTCGGTGTAGTAGCTATTTAAAAAGGAGCTTTCTGGTCGCCCTTGACAACTGTCACCAACTTTACTTTACTACTACCATTCGTTCAAAATCACTGTTTGGACTTGTGTCGTCTATTTTTTTCATATTTGCAGGAATAATAACAATCGCACGTCACATCTGAACACCACAAAGAATTAAAAGCAGATATCCTAACTTAATATGACCTAACTTTCATAGAATATTGAAACGAAGAACTTGAAAAAACATACATTATAAAAGAGTCCAAAACAGTTTATAGAATCCGTATTGGTTTTACACTAGCATACGGTTACACAATGAGCCAGATTCTTTCCCATTTTTTCATTTCTGTATAAGTAAATATTGATATTTTAGAGGGCTAATATATGCAAGATTAAAAAATTTAACATTATTAGTTTCATATGCAAAGTTTACCGAATTATCCCGAGCTTAGTCACACGGGGGTGAGATTGATTAGCCTCGACTGTAGTTGTAAGCTGAAATAGTAGTCAGCCGAGGCTTTATCGGAGAGAGAAAAGAAAAACAGGTAGAAAAAAGCGTACAGAAACAAGAGCATGGGAGAGAAACTCAACTATTAACTTACGAAAAAAAAAAAAAAGAGGGCTATATTTCTGGATAAAAGAACTCTTTCTATTATAATGAATTTATTCCCAAATAAATAAATTTTTCAAGACATTTCTACAACTGCATGCATATGTTTCACTATGCAAGTCGAGTTATATACATAACTACTCTTGCGTTATTACAAATAAAGAGATAATGAAAAATAAAGCGATTAAATATAATACACGGTAAAGAGAAGACTTAATTTGAATAATTTGAAAAATGACTTACTCGCCGTTGAACCGAAACGACAAGAAACAGTTTATCAAAGAAATACCCCCGCTTGGTATTCGAATTCAAAGTTTTTTCTTTATCTTTTCTGGTTTGTTTAAAACTACAATCAACCGCCAGCAGAGGGAAATATTCTTGTATCTGGTGTTGAGTTTTTCTTTCTCTCTGTGGCTTGTCTTGATAATTCTGTGGGCTGGTTCTAAGAGGAATTCAAATTTCGTGTTGAATTTCTTCCTCTGTCCCTCTTTTCAAAATGTCGTCCGAAACCTATTATCTTAGAGTAAGCCGTGGTGTGCAACCGTTTTTTTTTTTTCTGCGGAGAGAAGAGCCAGACTTGACTTCTCTACAACTTTTACTCCGTTTCTTTGGAACAGGGGTGTCTAACAGAAAGTATCTCTAGATTTTCGACCAGGCTCAACGTTCAGGTTTTGACTGAATAGTCGAAACGTTGCCTGGCAAACTGGTCCTAGACGCGTTTTAGACTGCTTCCAGACTCAAAAAAGGAGACTGAAAAAGAGCAAGCAACCCTTTGAAAAAAGAGCCGAAAAATATCCTGACTGGCCCAGGCTACACCCTTTTATACTCACAAAGGGACAGTAACGGTCCAAAGTCAATGGCATTCGAGCAATTATTTACGGCCGAATTTACAAATTCTAAAAACGTTAATATTGTTGTCAATATTAATACTATTATTAATACTAATGATGATATTACAACAAAATAGAACAATAACAAATAGAAATGAAATAGATTAGTTTAAAACAAATCAAGTAACTGCAATATTACTCTTCAATAATAATTTTCAGTAATATTTTATAATATTAATTATGTATCACAAGACAGAATATGTCTTTGGTATGACACTAAACTGCATCTGGTGGTGATACTCCAGTCTTGAAGCTTTGGATAATTTAGAACACCTTTTCGTTGTTATTATTCGAAGGTCCACTCTGAATCGAAATAGTTGTAACTGTTACGGTCCCATCTTTGGATCAAATAGAACTACTCGCTCATTTATAAAGGATTATTATTGTTTGTTATTTGAAACCATAAAACTAAGTGAATTCTTTTTTATATTATATAGAAATACATGATAAATAGAATTACTAACGGTAAATAACAATACTGGAATCAAACTGATTGATATTGAAAATAATTATTAGTGTTAGATAGGAATACATGAAACACTAACTGGCTGTAAACATTAATACTAAATAAAATTATTAGTGTTACATAGAAATACTTGAAACAATTTAACTGGTTATAAACAATTAATATTAAATAAAGCTATGAGTGTTAGACAAGAATACCTGAAACAATTCAACTGGTTGTAAGCAATTAATATCAAATAAAATTATAATTGTTAGATCGGAATACTTGAAACGATTTAACTGGTTGTAAACAATTAATATCAAATAAAATTATAATTGTTAGACAGGAATACTTGAAACGATTTAACTGGTTGTAAACAATTAATATCAAATAAAATTATAATTGTTAGACAGGAATACATGAAACGATTTAACTGGTTGTAAATAATTAATATCAAATAAAATAATTTGTGTTAGACAGGAATACTTGAAACAATTTAACTATGCACAAACAAATGATTAATATTGCATAGGTACTTCAAGCCATTTAACTGTGTGCTGACAAATGAAATCAAACAACTTGTTCAAAAAAACTTACCTACAATCTATTCGCTTACAAATCAAATATATATAAAAACAGGATATGGCATTAAATAAGCCGCACGGGTTGATATGCCATAAAACAACTAAATAACCATTAATAATCTTCACCTTTATTTTATAGTATTAAAAATGAATCACAAATTACATTACCCATAAATAATAATCTTTACTTTGAGGATACAGAAAACGGGCATAGAAGATGTAGAGAAGATAGTTCGATTGTGTGGATAAAGTTATCCAGTTGGTTTAGTTTGGTTTGTTTTTATGACATCAATCATTGTAGGTTATTTAAAGCCAAATCAATAAAACATATTTCAAATATATATGATTTGTTAACTCATTTTGTTGGTAAAATTTATAAACGAGCCTTATCTCATTTTTTTGCACACAGTTAAATTATTCCAAGTATTGCTAACTATCACTAACGATTCAATTAAACATCAGACATTTGGTTACACACAGTTAAATGATCAAACCGTTCTATTTAAAAAAAATCATTTTATCATAAGTCATTTGTTTTTATATAGTTTAAATGTCAGACCGTTCTACTTGACACATAGATAGGACTCTATCAGGTGCTACCACTCTTGGCCAGAGTGGACCTGAGAACGATGGCACTGTGGTGGTACTAGCATTCTACAAAGTTCCAGCATTACTGAAGCCGATCAGATTGTTTAGTGTCATCTCCAGCACACTCGTTGGATGGGATCTTACCTCTCTGCAGAGATACAGTCAGTGTATTCAACAGCCTCAGTTGACAGAGCCATATTCAAGAGAAATATTAAAAACTGCTGAAATCTGACCATAAAAATAGCATATGCACCGATCAGTCTGGGAAAGTAAGATAAAAATGGATCCTTGGCGAGGCAACTAGTCTAGGAGAAGGAAAACTCTGAATTTAAACTCCGCTTAAAAATTGACCTTGTGTCATATCCTGCTCGAGCGGAGGGGGTTGGTAAATATGATAAAAATGGATCACGCAATTCCAGTCAGAAAAGAATAGACTTAACAAGAAGAAAAGATGTAATCAAATGGATTCTGCTATTTCAGCAGACCAGAGTGTGAAACTATAAATATCCGAGAAATTTAAAAAGAAGTCCAAAGCAACAACTACAGAACATTATGGTGACTGTTATATCAGTCATCGGAAAATTCCAAAGAATTTGGAAAATAAACAAGAGTAACTGCAGATTTGGAAAAAGACAGAATCTGATCAGACCGCAGCACTGTTGAAATCAGCAATAATACGTAGAAGAATCCTAGAGATATGAGGAGATTTACTGCCGCTCAGACTTCGGTAAAAAACACACCAGTTAAGGTTGGTGGGAAAAACTCGCTCATTCCAGGGGATTTTGAAATACAAACAGATCAGCTAATCCCAGTCAGAACACTGCACCTAGTTAATTGTTAAAAAAAAAGGAAAAAAAAGAGAACCTATCAACCAGTGGATTTTTGCCGTCCAAGTGGACCACAGAGAGAAAATAAAAGAAAAGACAATTACTTAGACCATGCTTGGGAACTAAAAAAAGCTATGGAAGGTGACGGTGACATCCATACCATTGGAACGGTCTGGGAAGGGGGCTAAAAGAGTTAGAAATCGGAGAAAGAGCCGATACTATCCAAATTACAGCATTGTTAGGATCGGCCCGAATACTGAGAAGAGATTTGTTGCCACTCAGACTCTAGTGAAAGACTATCGTAACGCTAGTGTGAAGAACTCGCAAGGAGTAAGATGATAATCAAAAACATTAATTAATTAAATACAACAGTCTAAATAAATCAAAATTTATATTATATTATTAACATAATAAATATCCACGCTGGATAAACTCGACCGCTTCACCTAGAATATGCCACAAAACTAGATCACCCGCCCCATCATGTCACAGATAAAAGTATATAAGAGGATAACTACTATGGAGGACGATCGGATCAGCAAAAAACGGGCAGTCACCAAGTACCAGTGTCTCTTCTATGATAACTTATATATATATATCCAACCTCTCCGGAGGAGCATGATATGACACAAAGTTATTTTTTAAGTGGAGTTTAACAGGTTGGAATACAGTTTTCTTTCTCGACTGGTTGTCATACTCAGGTTAAAAAGCTCATATTGCCCTACCATTTACCCATTTCCGAAGAGAGGATAGTTGGATTCATACATTTCCGCAGAGGATAAGCGCTATGTGTAATGCAAGTAGCCTCGTCCAGAATTTAAACTCGAGGCATTGTGTTCATTTCTTACAACGGTTATCTGGCCCAGTCGGTTAAGGCTGCAGAATACACTGACTTCATTTCTGCAGAGGGATAAGACTTCCTCAACGAGTGTCTCGAAGATGACACTAAACAATTTGATGGGGAGACTACAGTAATGCTGCAGATTTTGGGAAATCCAGAATACCCCTTCATTGCCATCACTCCCAGCTCCACTCTGGCCAAGTGGTAGCACCTGATAGGGTTCAATCTATGGGTTAAATAGAAGTAAATTGTGTACTTATGCTAAACTGAATTATTTGAAATAGAACTGTTTATATGTTTAAAATGGATTTGGCATTAAATAAACTACAATGGTTAATACGACATAAAAAAACAAACTTAACGAACGAACCAACGAACCAACGAACCAACCAACGGCGGTAACTATTTCAGCACGTGCATCTCCATAACTGATATATATTTTTTCTTGGTTGCTTCATATATATATATATATATATATATATATATATATATATATATATATATATATATATATATATAAAGCAACGTAGAAATAATATAACTCTTGATTTTGACTTGTTCATTCAGTTACGAAATAAGCATATTTTTTAGTATAAATTTAGATATTTGTATTTAGCAAAGATCACCTTGACAATGTGAATGAAATGTTCGTTGACGAGGCTCTAACCTGTCAAATAGTCAGCATATTACTAAGATTGAATGATGATGGCAGAAAGTAGAGAGAGAGAGAGAGAGAGAGAGAGAGAGAGAGAGAGAGAGAGAGAGTAAGGTATCACTAAAAATTCTTAGCCATATCACTTGAGTCAGTTGTAGTTAGTGACATTAATGGCAGCGCTAATATCATTCGGAACTCGAAGAGAAATAAAGCAAAGACATCATTTGAAAACCTCTCGGTGGAAAGCGAAATCATTGGTCACATTAAGAAGTTCAACCTGGAAATAGGAACTGTCGTGTCTGGTGAATTCATCACCGTAAATTCATCACGATAAATTCATTGTCAGTGAATTCATCGTGGGGTAAATTTTTCGCAGAAAAATTATTTATGATTAAATTTAGAATTTAATCATTGCTTTTAAGAAATTAATAAACGGCGCTAAAGGGTGAGGTTTAGAGAAACCCTTTAAGAGCAAATTTTTGGCGATGAATTTACATAGAATCGAGATACAGATCTTAGTTTCTTGTCAAGATACCATTCCAGTAAAGAAGTATCCGTGGCTTAGTGGCTAAAGTGCTGGCCAGTAATATTGTTGTAAGCGAGTTCAAACTCCAATTACGCTATCAGTTTCAGACTAATACTCTTAGGAAAGATTTAAAAAAAAATCTCTCATCTCCATTAGCAATGGGTTAAAGAATACCACTACGGTTCATCTACAGGAGTGGCTTTGGCATTAAATAACTCTCGGAGATTGACATTCTATCAAAGAAAGAAAGTAAACTAAAATATCTGTGTTGAATTATCTACTCTTTGTTAATAAATTCGTGTACATCTCTCTCTCTCTCTCTATATATATATATATATATATATCTTTCTCTGTCTATATGTATGTATATATGTCTGTCTCTATTACTTTTTCTAAATATATATATTCATAAGTATCCTTTTGTCTGTCTGTCTGTCTATCTTTCTTTCTCTCTCTCTCTGTCTATATATATATATATATATATATATATATAAATATATATATATATATATATATATATATATCTTTCTCTGTCTATCTGCTTATAAACCTATCTACCTATATTTCTCTCACAATCTCACTTTCTCTGCCCCTATATGTATCTATATATCTATCGTTCTCTGTCTGTCTGTCTGTCTATCTGTCTGTCTGTCTGAATATATATACCAATCTTTTCTCTCTCGATATGTCTTTCTCTGTCAGTATGTATTTATATATATAAATATATATATATATATGCCTCTATTACTTTATATATATATATATATATATATATATATATATACATATGTATGTATGTATGTATCTTTCTGTTTGTCTGTCACTTTAATCTTACTCTCTCTCTCTCTCTCTCTCTCTCTATCTATCTGCATATATACCTATTTATCTATCTATCTTTTTCTCTCAGTCTCTATTTCACTGTCCGTATATATATCTATATATCTATCATTCTATGTCTCTCTTTCTCCGTCTTTATATATATATATATATATATATATATATATATATATATATATATATATATATATATATATATATATATATACGTATGTGTGTTCCTGTGTAAACAAAAAAGAAAAGAAAACGTTGGTGAGAAGAGTGCATAAAATAGGCACGATGCCGGTTTGACAGAGCAGGTCTAAAATCCCAAATATACAAATTTTGTATCATTGAAATCCTTTATTAAAAGACAACGTACATCACACAATCATCAGACACGAATAATGTAAGGATTCTTGTTATATTGTTATATTGCGTTCAGTGCATAATGATATTTTTTTCCACAATCCGAAGGTTTGATTATTATATTATCACTTTTTAACAAACCTCTCGATATTACCATTATACCTTTAGATGAAGATGGAGAAGCTATCATTTATGGACACTTCACAGAATTATTTGGTGGGGAGAAACACATGGAAAAAATAACACAATGAATCATCATCAAAAAATTGAGATATTTTCAATCAATCAAAAATTTCTCATTTAATTCGAATTGTAGTCTTCTGTAATTAATTTATACCCTATAATTCTTAAAATTTATGGATTTCCAATAACATATATATATATATATATATATATATACATAGGTATGTATATATATATGTGTGTGTGCGTTGTGTACGTGCGTAGTTTGAAGATTGTAAAGCCTTGCTACACACACACACACACACACACACACACACACACACACACACACACACACACACACACACACACACATATGTATATTCTGCAGCCCAAGCAAGTATTTGTCAATCATTCCTCTTTCTTTCATGGCCCAATCGGCAGGGGCTGCATAATACACTGACTGCATCTCTACAGAGGGGTAAGACTCTCCCAACAAGTTTCCTGGATATGACATTTAACTATCTGATGGGGAGGCTCTTGTAATGCTGGTGCTTATGAGAAATGCAGAGTACTCCTTCATTGCCATCGCTCCCTGGTCCTCTCTGGCTTAAAGTGATAGCACCTGATTGGGTCCTATCTATGGGTCAAATCGAACTAAACTGTGTAATTACGCTAAACTGAATTGTTTGAAATTAACTGTTTTTATATTTAACTGTGTTTAAAACTGCGTACTGATGCTAAACTGAACTGTTTGAAATAGAACTGATATTTACCTGTGTGAAGAGAAAAATATACTTATACTAAATTGATTTATATGAAACTTTTATCAAAATGACTTAGTGACCCGAAAGGGTTGATACGCTGTAAAACAAAACAACAACCAACCAATCAATCAACCAACCAACAATCTTTCTTCCATTTTCTTTCTGTGGTTCGCTGGAACGATAGAATATACGAAATGACGAATTATTTTCTTCTTTTTAATTAATATCATGTCTGGTTTTCTGGTCGGGTTCCTGTAATCAATTTGTATGTTAAAATCTCAGAGAATTTTGTATGTCTCATTTTCTATGACAGATTTGAAAACTTGATATTTTCGTCTTAAAAACATTTCTAATGTACTTCATTGCGCTTTTTTTATTTAGAGACATACAACTTTTCACACTATCTCTGATTCTATTAGGTCAACACACACACAAAAAAATTATCGCTTCTTCTAAACAATGACACAAAATTCATAACGATATACCTTATTTTCAACTTTTCTTCCTTGGCTATTTATTTCCAAGTGAAAATAATAAAATCTTAGTAACAAAATATTGGTTTAGAAGAAAATAATTCTTTTATTAAACAGATTGTTGTGATGTAATTGTGGGTAATAACGTTGGTCACCGAAATGGCTGAGCGGTAAGATACCAAATATACCGTAAACTTTGGCAAATTCTGATCCCAGCTTGAAGAGTCCTGTTTATCAAGCCACTCTGAAGAGTTATGATTCAACAAAACAATCTTTCTCTGGACGACAATATATGTATATATATATATATATATATATATAAAATTAACCTAAATCGTGAGTCAAAAATCTTCTACTAAAGTTTCACCTTAACGGATCATCAGGAAGCCTAAATTCGACTGAATTCTAGGAGAAATCGCTTTCTTTTATTCACCAAAAACCACCTAGCTTCAAATTTGCATTAAAAAAAAAAAAAAAAAATAAATAAATAAATAAAATAAATAATTTTTTTTTCCTAAACCTATCCCTAATTATAGAGTAACCACGCTCTTTTATGTCTACAACTATTTAACACCTCCGATCTTTTGTTTAACATATTCCTACTTTTACAAGCCGCTATCGCCAATTTTTCCTCCATACAAAGGCTACAAGCCCTATTTCCTGCCCTATATTTACGGCATTTCTTTATTACTTCCCATTTCATTATAGGATCTACCCTGTGTTCTACTTAAGCTCGCACACATAACTAGATAATGCAGTGCTAGGCCTATATTTCTCGTGCGAGAAACTTGTTCTATTGTTATAGTACCTAGTCTAAAAACCCCCTTTCGTCGACCCAATTAGATATTAGATTAGTCGACCCAATTAGATATTAGATTAGTAAATATATATATATATATATATATATACGCTCCCCTCCCGGTTGTTTAAGCACTCTGACGGAGGAATTAACTGATTCCATCTGCGTAATGCAAAGCTTTTCTACCGGTATCCGATAGCGCAAAATGTAAACAAATGAAAGCTAATTCAAAATGCGTCATAATTTCCGAGCTGACGTATGTTACCAAAATGGCTGACCAATTAGATACCGAGTCTAGTTTAAAGTCAGGCGGGTTTCGATCCCAGCAGGAAGCGTCCAGTGTGTCTAGCGACAGAGTTATGATACAAGGAAACAATCTGTCTGTTGATGAGTATATATATAGATATATGCCTATCAAAATTAAGCAATGTAAACCTGCATATTTATTAACATGATGCTTTTAATTATTGGTCACCACAGAGTTTTATGTAAAACATTTAATGTAAAAATTAATGTAATCCAAGAAAGAATTTCTCTTTCGTGTTGGAATCACACATTTTATTCATACACGCTATCTGTTTGTCTATCAGTGCGAATGTTCATGTAAATAGATATATTCACACTCACGCGAGATAAGATCGTTCATCTTGGTGTATTCTCCTACCTTTTTGATGTGAGGACACTGACATATATAGACATAAAAAGATAATTTAAATAATGAAACAAAAAATAGAAAAAATGGGAAATCTTATTTTCGAAGAGTTAGAAAAATATTAAGTGAATTAAAAAAAAACACAACAACAACAAACTAAACAAAAACAAAAGTAAGGTATAAAATGAATAATAATTAACCAAAGGATTGATGGTCCTCCAAAAATTTTTAATGTGTACCCCTAAATTTGGATAATGAATTTTTTGAAAAAAAATGACTTGTGTATCACACGCATTGACGTTTTAGAATTCGTTGTAGCTAAATTTTATCTAAATTTAGTATTTGTTTAATTTTTTTGGTGATTCGTACAGACTAACAATAAAAATGTATATAGTTCACATTATATCTTAAAATACAAAATTTACTTTTTATCTAAAGCAAATACCCGGACATGTTCACACGAAAATCCCACGAATGAATAATAATAAACAAAAGGATTGATAACCCTCCAAAAAGTACGCAGAAAATTAATAAGATATGTTTGTTGTCTTAGATTATTGTACTGTGGCCGAGAATATGACGACTCTGGGGAGGAAAGAGAAGCAAAAAAAAAAAAAAAAAAAAAGAAATAGAAAAAGAAAAAGAAAAAGAAAAGTGCTGAAGGTTTTTGGGTGCGTCCTTTACTACTCGTAGTCTGTTGCTGTCTTTTCTGTCAAGCGAGGAACGTCAACTTGTTTGCTAGAATTTCATTGTTTTGACAGGAAACTGTCAGTCTTTATTGCCTACCGTAAGAGCCATCGTGAAATGTGTACCACCTCACCAGCAGCATCTGCTTAACTTCTGTCAATCAACATATCCATCGAAATCATTTCACACACACACACACACACACACACACACACACACACACACACACATATATGTACATATATATATGTTTGTTTGTTTGGGTTTTATGTCATATCAACCGTTGTAGGTCATTTAATGCCAAATCCATTTTTATACAAATAAACAGTTCTATTTCAAACAATTCAATTTAGCATAAATACACAGTTTAATTGTCGAAAGCATGTCTATTTCAAGCTATTAAGTTTAGTCACAGTTCTAATTCAAACAATTTAGATTAGAATAAGTATAGTTTGTATTTACACCCAGTTAAATGTCAAAACAGTTCTAATTTGAACATTTCAGTTTAGTGTAGTACAGTTTAAATGTAAAAAACAGTTCAATTTCAAGTAATTCAGTTTAGCGTTGCACAGTTTCAATGTAAAAAACAGTTATATTTCATACAATTCAGTTTAATATACATACGCAGTTTGGTTCAATTTGGCCCATAGATAGGACCCTATCATTTGCAACAACTCCTGGCCAGAGTGGACTTGGGAGTAATATCAATGATGGGGTGCTCCTTATTCCCCAGATCTCCAACATCATTTGAACCTCACCATCTTATTGTTTAATTTCATATCAGGACACTCATGGGGGAGTCTTACTCATCTGCAGAGAAACAGTCGGTGAATTTTACAGCAAGTGCATATATATATATATATATATATATATGGGCAAGTGCATATATATATATATATATATGTGTTGATATATATATATATATATATATATATGTGTGTGTGTGTGTGTGTGTGTGTGTGCTTGTGTGTGTGTGTGTGTATGTGTGTGTATAACACAACTACAGCCCTAATGTAGTTGTTGTATTGAGTTGACAATGACAATTACAACACTTATATATATATATATATATATATATGTGTGTGTGTGTGTGTGTGTGTGTGTGTGTGTGTGTGTGTGTGTGTGTGTGTGTGTGCCTGTGAATATACTGCAGTTATTTGTGTATAACAGGTACCCCTGTATAATGCGTACCCCTAAATTTGGATTTTGAAATTCTTGAAAAAAATTGTCTTTTGTATAACACGCACTGGCGTTTTAGAATTTGTGGCTGCTAAATTTAGATAAAATTTAGCATTTGTGTAATTTTTCTATTGATCCGTACAGACTAACAATAAAAATTTATATAGTTCACATTATATCTTAAAAATACAAAATTTACAAAATTTAAAGCAAATACCCGGACATGTTAACACAAAAATGCCACAAACCTCCAGTGAAAATAGACTCCCCTTAGAAAAATGGTATTGGCAAACATATTCCGGTTGGTATTTTTCTGTGATGGCGTAAAACACATTTTTATAGACTATAGATATAATGTACATTTAGTCATCCTATCCTAAATATAGAGACTCATTCGGTTGGAAAAGTTAATTATCAATCTCGTGTATAAAACGCATACATTTCCTTTGTGCTGGAAACTTTCGAAAAATAATGCCGGTAAGCGTATATAAATATGTGTGTGTGTGTGTGTGTGCATGTATATTTCTGTAAATTAATTAAAATATACTTGCATACATGTGATTTGAATACAGAATATAAATTACTGATTTAATTACTGATATTTAGTTACTTACTAGGGTTAGGTGTGACTCAAGGCCAGAAGTATGGGTAACCCGGTGAGACCTCGCCATCAGCATCTGCTTAATTTTTGTGAATCGACATACCCCATCACACAATTTCACACACATCCACACACCTATAAGTAAGTAAAGTTGGCAACCATAGTCGAGGGCGATCAGAAGGCTCTCTTTTTCAATAGCTACTATATCGAGGTGTAAGAGAAGGGCGTTACTCTTTTTCCTGGATTGCTCCACTTTACCCTTGATACTTACCTTATAATGCTGAGTGTTATGCAAGGAGGTATCTAGTACCATTTTTAAGTCTTTGGTATGACTCGACCTAGGATTGAACCTAGATCTCTCGGGCCATTGACGAACACTCTACCCACTAGAACAATGGGTTGGTTTCAAGTTACGCAAAATGAAGGCCTGAACTGCTTTTGACTGGTTGTCGATCCTACGCAGATGATAGTATAAAATGGGATTTCTTCCAAGCTATGGTTGTGTCAGTACTACTGTGTAGATGCACTACCTGGACGCTAATAAAACGCATGTAAAAATCTTGATGGGAACTACACAAGAATATTACAAGCTGTTTTGAACAAATCCTGTGAGCAAGATACCTAAAAACAGCTGTTGTAAGGCCACCTACCCCTATCTCACAAACCATCGAAATAAGACTAACAAGACATGCATGCCACTGTTGGAGAAATAAGGACGATCTAATAAGCGACGCTTTTTTATGAACTCCTACTCATTGACGTACTGGTATTGTCCGATTCGCCAGGTAAGACCTTGCATCAGTTCTGTGCAGACACTTGATGCAGTCTGGAAGCATCAGTTCTGTGCAGACACTTGATGCAGTCTGGAAGACCCGTCAAAAGCGATAGATGTTAGGGACAGATGGCATGAGAGAGATAGCTATCAGCATGACTTATATATATATATATATATATACGTAATCATTTGTGTTTGTGTATGTCGGCATATATATGCACGTACGGTTGCATGCATATTTATATAAGTTAAACAAAATCTATTTGCATGAATACGCATTAAATGCAAGATACAAAATACTGATTCAAATCTTGGTATAAAAATAGTTACAAGGCCAGAAGTAAAGAACACCCTGTAAGACCTCATCGTCGGTATCTGCTTAACTTTTACCAATAAACATACCTCCACACACACACACACACACATATATATATATAAATGCATATATATATATATGCATTTATATATATATATATATATATATATATATATATATGTTCGTGGCCGTCGTTGTATATAAGCATAAATATGCGTATGGGTGAGTTCATACATATTCAGGTAAATTTATCAAAATATATTTGCACGCATATGATTTAAAAAGAACATAAAATACTGACATATAGTTATGTATCAGGCCCCTGTGAGAATTGAATTCACTAGTAATCGTTTGATAATCTACCTTGATAACCATTACAAAGCCTTAGCTGCCGAGATACTGATATATAGTCAAAAAATAAGAATTTTTATGTTTCAGCCAGTTTTCAAAGGCAAATTCTATTATTAGTTTTAAAATTTCTTCGTGAGAGCAGATCTAGCTTTTTTTTTGATAAATGTAGACAGTCCCCCGAAGTTGATATAATAAGATTGTACAAGGCGTGGTCAAATAGAGAAACTGCTATAGTTACCAAGGCAGAACGTAGAATAAATGAAACGTTTATTTTCTGCAAAATAGCTTAAATGGAATTCAAACCATGCACTCGAACGAGTTTTTCATTGGTCGAAACACCTCTAAATATTGTCTTATGATATGGTTTAAAGCTCTGGCATCATATTTCCTTTAATGTCTTCAACATTTGATATATATATGTGCAGATCATCATTGCTTGATAGCTGCACGGATTGGCACGTCGCAACCGATTAAAAACATCATTTCATATTTCTAACTGAAATATCGTTAACGACCTAGCGTCCAGATATTGTTATTTGGTCCGTTACAATAAAAAAAGGTTTCGTTATTGAATTAATGGTCTCTTTTGAAGAAAATTTTGACTAGGTACATCAGCGTAAGAAAGCTGCAAGCAATATTGAACAAACCCTGGAGGTAACACCCCACAAAGCAGCAGCTGTACGGCCACCTATCACCCATCACGAAAACGAACCAGACATGCAGGACACTGCTGGAAAAGTAGGGACGGGCTCATAAGTGATGTACTCCTTTGGACCCCTTCACATGGCCGAGCAAAAGCAGGGTGACCAGCTCGAACCTACATGCAGCAACTCGGTGAGGATACGGGGTGTAGCCCAGAGGACCCACCGGGAGCGATGAACGATAGGGAGGGGTGGCGAGAGAGGGTCAGGGATATCTGTGCTGATGGCATGACGAGATGATGATGATGACATCAGCGTTAGTTGGAAAAATATGAGGATCTGTGAGAATAATGTGTCAGAAATGGCTGGATAACCAATGTATTTCCTAGGCTCACTGGAACTTTTTAACATTGTTTTGCTTCCTCAACAGTGGTTTCATTACAGCAATTCTGCCATATAAGCCTGCTTCTCAGAGTTTTTTCTTCACTGTGGATGTTGACACATGTTTTCACGTTATTGGCTCAGTTGTGCAGTGATGTTTGGAGCAGTCAACTTTCTGTCAAACAAGCTGGGGACTGATAAAATTTTCCTCTACGTAGGTAAAACAGGTTGTATCTAACGAGCATTAATTCAACTTAATATAGTCTAATATGAGTTCAAGTGTTGACATAATTTAACTTTTGGAAAACCTTTTACTAAAGAAAAAAACGCTTTCAAATCAATTTTGGATATCTGGTTATATTAAGGTCAAAGTTACTGAGGAAAAATTGTATTTAGTATAATAAATAAAAACATTATGGTGCTTAACTTAAATAAATAATATATATATATATATATATATATATATATATATATGCAAATTTCATTGAACATAATAGACATTTTATGCCTACATATTCTCTTTTGGATCCGTTCGAATTCCCGTATTACTTTTATCGTATTCGGGGGGAATTGATTTAGGTATTGTCCATAATTGTATGTATCCCTAGTACTTTCTGCCCGACTTTGGGCCATCATCAGGGGAGAATCTGTTACAAAAGTGATGTAACTTTTGTTTTAGCAAATTACTACTGTGTAAGGACGTCTTTGCTGTTGGAGATTATGGCGCTTGCTTTTAAATGTAATTCTGTAAATAGTGCCAGTAGCTAAAGACATTTAAGTACGTTAGCACTGGTTTGAAAATTAATTCTATTAAGTGCTGTTTGCAGGTTTCTAATATATAGTGCTTCGAGAATCTGAAGTTTTTATTTATTATTTTGATGTTCGAGTATTGCTGTGTTGTCGGTGAGAATTTTTCGTAGTTGTGTTAATGTGCACTTTATAGAATTAATTTGCATTAACGAAGAAATGCTGCCTAAATATACACACACACATATATATATATATATATATATAAATATATATATATATCACTCTACTAGTCAAAAGTATTTGTTCACCCTCAAACATTTTTATTTCTCATCCTAAACGTGCTTTTTAATGTAAGAAGTTAAGCACTACAATGTTTTTATTTATTATAATAAATACAAATTTTTCACTGTAACTTTGACCGTAGTAGTTTAGTTTAGTTAAACTGGTATAAGCAATTTGTGATAAAGAGATAGGATCAGATTGAGACCGATAGATTGGCACACACACACACACACATATATATATATTTATTTTTAAAATATCCAGTCTGTGTCCAAAGACAGTGGGTGTGGATTAATCTTTACATAGAATATATGAGGAAAATCATATAAATCTATGAGAGTGCTCAATGTATGGCTGTTGTTTGTTCCCGATTTATTCGATGGGGTACTCTGCGACTAGAGAGAAGCATGTAAATTGTCATCTGACGAGACGGAGAGTATAGTAATATTCTCCGCCGAAATAAATTTATTATGACGACTTAACCGAGTTTGAGTCTCCATCAAATTGTACTATATATATATATATATATATATGCGAGGTTCATTAAAAAATTTCAAGTCTGATCCAGATTGTAGATTTTGTTGTCTGAGTTAGATTTTGTGGTATATCAACTATTGTTGATTATCTAATACCAAATTCTCTTTATACATTTGATTTGTAAATGGTTAGAGTGTAGATAACATTTCTAAATGAGCCAGACCACATTTGTTTGTATACATTTAAATTTTTATGCATATGATTTTTTTCGTGATTGTTTGTAGGTAATCGTACTTTTAAATAAGTCAGATTAAATTTGTTTGCACACAAGTATTACTATTGCTCACAAAGAGTTAAATAGTACCATATATTCTAACACGAATAGTTCTATTAAGTACTAATTGTAGTCACACACTTAAAAAGTGCACAGAATCGTCTCGTCAGTGAGTACTAATCATTTGTTTGTACTCACTTAGATGCTTTCAAATACAGCTAACACAAATAGTTTTTCTCCAGTATGCTGGGGCTGCAGAATACACCGACTGCACCTCTTCAGAAGAATAAGAACCACCCCCAATGAGTGTCCTGGATATGACACTAAACAATATGATAGTGAGGTTCCAGTGATGCTGGGGTTTGGGGGAATGCAGAGCACATCTTCATTGCCATTGCTCCCAGGTCCGGAATGGCAGCACCTGATAAGGCCCTATCATTAAATAGAATTAAACTGCATACTTATGTTAAACTGAATTGTTTAAATTAGAACCGTTTGACTAAACTGAGTAGCTTGAAATAGAAACATTTTTGACATTTAAACTGTGTCCCTACACTAAACTGAATTACTTAAAATGGAATTGTTTTTAAATTGAAATCATACTCATATAAAACTAAATTGTTTGAAACAGAAGTGACTATTTATATAAAAATTGATTTGGCGTTAAATAACCTACAAAGGTTGATATGCCGTAAAACCCAAACAACCAACCATAAATTGTTTTATTTGCACGCAGTTACAGGATTTGGTTTGGTTTCTTTGTATAATGGCATATCGACCTATGTAGGTTTTTTTAATGCTAAAGCTATTCTCCTTGAAGAACAGTAGAGGTACTATTTAACCCATAGCTGGGAGGATAAGGGGGTTCATACCTTTCACAAGGGTATTTGCCCGAAAGTGAACGTAATAGCGCAAATGGAGTACGAACTCGCTCACTACGATTCCGCGGTCAATCGCTTTAACGATTACACCACGAGCTCCTATATGGTTTCAAGTATCGCAATGAGACTTTAATAGTTCAGTTTAGGCATACAGTTTAAGAGTTTCAAGTATTGCTATGTATCACTAACAATACGATTAATCATAAGTTAGTTGTTTAAACACAATTAAATGGTCAAGCAGTTCTATTTCTAACAATTTAATTTAACGTAAGTCAATTCGTTTGCACGCAGTTAAATGGTTCCAAATGGCTCTCTCTCTCTCTCTCTCTCTCTCTCTCTCTCAGTTGCATTTTGACCTTCGACCCGGCCAAAAATGCCATTCAAAGTGATGCATCGGAAGGAAGTGACACATTCCAATGGCAGTTATTAGAGGAAATCGCGCAGGTGAGCTCGGTTGATAATATGGGACAAGGTGAAGTTCCCACTTCAGAGTGATGCACCGGAAGAGAGTGACCTGTGAACTGCATGACAGTTATTTCCGTTTGATGACAATCAAACATGCCATTCCAAAGATTGAGTGGACGTTGAACTGTTATATAATTTAGTCAAGACAGAAGTCAGACAATTGGAGTTGGAGTAAGAGACGAGAAGTGGTAGAAAAAGCCACACCAGGCTGAAGGGGCTCGGGGCCCCCGATTGAGTTGGGGTCCAGTTGCTGATAAGATGCAGTAAAGAAAGCCATCAACCAGCAGAGATCTGAGCCCCTGGGCCTCCGGTTAAGCAGCCCTGGAGAACGAGAAAGACACAACACTGACGGCCATAAGAGTGGGGGTTAAAATATTGCAGTTCTGTTCGGTCTCCAGCTCCCTCTCACACGCAAACTTTGAATAACCTTTTCGAACCCTTACAATAAATTGAGAGGTACATATTTTTCTAAAGAAGTCTTCGCTCGTCCTTTAGCATTGTGCCGTGATACTTCCAGCATGTATATGTATGTGTATATAAGCACATTTATTATGTGACTTTATAACATCTCTCTCTCCCCGCCCTATATATCCATATATATATATATATGTGTGTGTGTGTGTGTGTGTGTGTGTGCCAATGTATCGGTCTCAATCTGATCCTATATTTTTATCACTAACAATACAATTAAACATTAGTCATTTGTTCAAACACAGTAAAATTATTAAGCAGTTCCATTTCCAACAATCCGGTTTAACATAAGTCATTTGCTTGCTCCAAGTTTAAATGTCAAACAGTTCTATTTGACCCATAGATAGTAACCGATCAGGTTCTACCACTCCAGGTCTGCGTGGACCTGGGAGAGAAGGCAGTTCTAAGAATGGAGCCTCGCCATCCGATGGTTTGATGTCATATCCCGGTCACTAGTTGTGCAGGGCTATTACCCATATTCAGAGATGCTGTCGGTGTATTCAACTGCAGCAGTCGACTTGGCTGCCATATAGTAGAGTTGTCGCACTTCTCTCACATTTCTATGGGTCTTACAAGAATCAAAACTACTCTAGATTAAGTTTTCTAGTTTTATAAGAAGTGATAGTGTGTTGTCTAGGAGAAGGAAAACTCTGAATTCAAACCTGTTAAACTCCGCTTAAAATTTGACCTTGTGTCATATCCTGCCTGAGCGGAGGGTTTGGTAAATATGGATTGC
>OY757911.1:42723326-42850826 GCA_963585895.1 Sepioteuthis lessoniana
TAAGGATAAATAAACTAAAAATTTTCTTTGACAAAATTGTATCCTGAGTGTTCCTATCTTAAATACGTTGAAAAAATATAAGATGTACTTTATATAGAAAAAGTTCTGAGTAATAAAATTGTTCCTTTAGATATGAAATTCGCAAATGAATTTTTCTTTGGTAGGTGGATATTTTTTAATGCCTGTATGTGTTAATATATTTCGAAAAAAAAAATCAATATTAAAAAGACACACATTTTCACGATTCCTTTTTTATGAACGTTTAGATTATGATTCCTGCACGTTAACTATGGTGGGTGTCCTTGTGGTGTTATGGTTAAAGAGCTAGAGTGTAGAATCGTAATAAGCCCGAATTCCAGTCCGGCTATTGTGTTCACTTTCGGACAAATACTCTTGTGAATGGTATGAACAAACTTATCCTCTTAGCTATGGGTTAAATAGTATCCCTACTGTTCTTCTAGGAGGGTGGCTTTGGCATTGAATAACCCAAGTAGGTTGATATGCCATTAAACAAACAAACGTTAACCGAAGTTAAGCAAGGAGGAGGAAGCTGCTCAATATTTATATGGTAAATCGTAAGTAATCTTAGGTCTGTGTGCCGGCTGAAATAAAGTTTAGTAAAATCTAATGAAGCAGCTAATGAAATTTACGTGATTAATTAGAGAATCAATTACATCAATCGGGACGCGTAACATGAAAAATTTTCGCGTGGGTTTTTTTGACAAAAAGAATTGCTGCAATTTACTTAGCTTAATACAATTTGGCATGTTGTATGAAGTAGTCAGTGAAAATGGAACTTACAAGCAATATTATTTTCTTAGCTTGTCTCAAGGACAATTATAGGGTGCACTCAGTGAGAATCATACTTACTGGTAATGTCATTTACTCATCTTAGCTTAGATTGGCTCAAGGACAATTATAGGGTGCACTCAGTGAGAATCATACTTACTGGTAATGTCATTTACTCAGCTTAGCTTAGATTGGCTCAAGGACAATTATAGGGTGCACTCAGTGAGAATCATACTTACTGGTAATGTCATTTACTCAGCTTAGCTTAGATTGGCTCAAGGACAATTATAGGGTGCACTCAGTGAGAATCATACTTACTGGTAATGTCATTTACTCAGCTTAGCTTAGATTGGCTCAAGGATAATTATAGGGTGCACTCAGTGAGAATCATACTTACTGGTAATGTCATTTACTCAGCTTAGCTTAGATTGGATCAAGGACAGTTATAGGGGGCACTCAGTGAGAATCACTTACTGGTAATGTCATTTTTTCAGCTTAGCTTAGATTAGTGCAAGGACAGTATGAAGCACTCAGTGAGGATCGAACTTATTAGCAATATTATTCATTAAGTTTAGTTTAGTTTGGCACAAGGCTTGTTCTATGGAGCACTCGGTAAGAATTAGACTTACTCGTCATGTCATTTGGTTAGCTTGGTTTGTCACAAGGCCAGTTGTATAGAGAGAATAGAACTTACAGTTAATGTAATTTACTAAGTTTAATTTAGTTTCGTACAAGGCCAGTTGTATGGAGTTTTCAGTGAGAATTGAACTTATCAATAAATACTTATTAAGGTTAGTTTTCCTTCTTTTTTATTTGCACCAGTCCAGTTTTTTTGAGTACCCAGTGACTTACTGGTTATAGCATTTAAGTTTGGCTCCCAGCAAGTTCTGCGGACCACCTTGGGCGAATCGATCTTGCTTGTATTGAGATGTGCATGCGTGATCTTTTATACCACGGGAGGTGCCTCTAGCTCCTAACACTCACTTACTAACTACTTTAAGAAAGTAACTCCTTTTACTGTGCGTTTAAATTAGTTTTAATAAGAGGGCTCTCCTCCTGAGAAGCTTGCAGTTGTCATTAGGATACGCTATAATGTTGTTGTGATACTGGCCCGACATATGCGAAATGCCGTATTTTCAGTGATGAATGCTTTTCGATGTATTATTAATGTCAAATCAGGACCTTTCCAGCAAAATTGGCAATAAGAGATGATCAGTTATTCGCCCACATGTCTTGCAAATCAGTAGTCTTTACACTGTAAAGGAAGACGCATTGTATGTGTTGTGGAAGGGTAAGAAGAAAAAAATAATAAGACTGTCCATTGGCTAAAATATGTTAATTGCGGTCGTGTGGTCAACCGCTAAACAAGATTTGGCCGCAAAACGACAGTGAAATTTGGGGCCAGATCGTGAAGAGGAAGGCAGATGTTTGTATTTGATTGTGTATTGCGCTGTCAGTGATTAGCCTGGTGGAAGGAATGTAGAAAAAGTTTAGGTGAAAAGTTAGAGTCATAAAGAAGAAAAGAAAAGAAAAAAGAAAAGAAAAAAGAAAAACAAAAGTAAAAGTAGAAGAAAAAGAGGAAGATAGAAAAAGGAGAGATTTTACGTATGATATATGTTCATCTTCCCGCCAAGATGAAGTATGATACAAGGCTTTTTTAGAGCGGGAGCCTGACACGGGCCGAAGTGCGCATTACCCGTGGTGCCCGAAAGTCTTGGCATCCTCGGCATTCCGCTAATGGGACCCCTCAGGCACCAAGCAATAAACTTAGTTCTGCCGAAGCAGGTGAAAGCTTGGGGATAGTAGTCATTACCATAGCAAATAAGCAAAACGAGCTGAGCCAAGGTGCGTACTATGCATATAATTAAAACCTATGTGAGACCAGCTTATGACTTGTAGACACGTGTCGGTTGTTTGTTCAAGTTGTTAAGTGTTCATATTTATCCAACCCCTCCTCTCGGGCAGGATATGACACAAGGTCAATTTTTTTAAGTGGAGTTTAACAAGTTTGAATTCAGAGTTTTCCTTCTCCTAGACTAGTTGCCTCACCAAGGCTGAAGAACCTAGTCTGCCCTATTATTTACCCATAGCTGGAGGGAGAATAATTGGATTCATACCTTTCCCAAGGGTATTAGTGCTATGTAAAATGCAATCAGTCCAGGATTTGAACTCGTGGCGCCGTGACCAATTCCTGCAACGATAACCATTACACCACGGGCACCTCCGTAAAGTTGTTAAGTGTTAACTGGGCCGGACTCCGACTAACTTTGCCGAGGTTTCTTGAAGGGTGACCTGGGCGCTTATAAGGCCAGTGTGAGCTTCTGAAAAGCTTGCCTAGGCCCCTAGAAAACTAGTCCGAACTCTAATAAGACTTGCTAAGGGTTCCTATAAGATTTCCCTGGATTTTGAAAAGACTTGCCTCGACTCCTGAAAAAACCTGCTCAGCAATCCGGTCGGCCTACACGAGGTTCTACAAGTCTTACCAGAACTTCCTACATGCTTATCCGAGCTTCTAGAAAGACTGCCCAGGCTTGTACGAACCCTTAGAAGCCTTGCTCGGCTTTCAAAAGACTTGGCGGACTCCTAGAAAAGAGTTACTGCTAGTCTGTTTGTGTTATCTGTTTCTTTTTGTTCTTTTCTATTATCACACTTATTTTGCAAACGCACACTCTAGGAAACCCCATATTTTAGCTACATGAAGAAAAATTTCAATTTTAAAAATAACTCTATCTATGATTATGTTCCGGATAAATATATTGTTTAAATGCTCGTTATGGTTGGTTTTGATAAAAAATATAAAGTTAAAGCCAGATTTTAGGATTATCTTTGGGATTATGGTTAGTGTTAGGGTTTAAGTTTAGATCTATTTATCTAATAAGATTAGATTAGATTAGACTTGGCCTGAAGTGTGAGGTACTCAGTGAGAATCGAATTCACAAACAACAGTCTGTTAATCAATATAGCTAACCAGTGGAACTCGTGAGGTGCTTAATTCTAGATTTAGAATCCTTTTCTTCTATAAAAATATTCTTAGCATCAAAATATTGGCAACAGTACTTTCGCGCCAAAATATTGGCAACGGTACTTTAGCGCCAAACTATTGATGCCAAAAGGCCCAGCGCTTAGCAATTATCAGTAAAATTTACCAACACCTTAAAAGGATCGGTTTATTATTAGAACATTGTTAGTGACTTCGATTCTAACTGGTTGCCTAATACTTCTAGCTCTATGCCAGGACGAAGCTAAGCTTAATAGATGACAATTAAGCAAGCAATAATATTGGTTTAGCACATTCATGTACATATGTAAAATTTTTTTATATCTCTGCATCATTAGAGATAGAACTATGCGTCAGTTTCTATGTGTGTACGACATTGTGCGTAAGTACATACACATTTTTGGTATTTATATATCTTTCACACACACACACACACACACACACACACACACACACATATATATATATTTATATATATATGTGTGTGTGCGCGTGTGTGTGTGTGTGTATGAGACGGTCATTTAATAAATAAGGGGAACTTGTTTTGAAAAGAGCAAAATATTTTCTCATAAATTTATACTGTTCATTGTTTGGAATTGGTTTATTGGAAAATATTTCGTTTTGAGGCTATTCAAAACGGTGATAGATCAAACACATAGCTCCAGTTTTGAACAGAGGTCTGTTATCAAATTTTTCGTGGTTGAGAAATGCAAAACATATGAAATTTACAGAAGAATGGGTAATATGTACGCAGAAGCATGTTTTCACCAAAAGAATGTTTACAAATGGGCTAGACATGGGTTTACCACTTTGAGCTTGAGTCGAAAAGACAGCCCATGTGGTGGATATACACTGACTCTCAGCTAAAGAAAAGATTTTGGACGCAGTGGTCAGTAAAGGTCATGTTGATAGTCTTCTGGGTCTTCAGGGTTAAGAAAGGGCCAATCATAATTGATTTCCTTGAAAAAGGTGTATATGTAAACAATGCTTCCTACTGCCAACTCCTTCAACTTATTTATTGAATAAGAGACACTCGTATATATATATATATATATATATATATATATATACATCTTCAGTTTGGATTTAGGGCTTAAAATATTTATGTTAATATTACGCTTTCTTACGTGTCAACAGCCTGTCAGACTGTAATGCAAGCCAATGGAAAATCTAAGGTTGAACAAAAAAATGAAAATAAAAATAAAAACGAAACGCACGCACGCACGCACGCATGGATACACTGATTAAAAACTCAAGATTATAAACAAATTACATTAATGTTATCATATACACATTCTCATATATACTTAGAGCTATACAGAAACGAAATGTAAATATATTTCAAGAGAGTCGACTTCTGCACAAGTGGCTTAGCTACAGTTTCTTCTCAACACACCCCACCTACACGTCAGACATGACTCCAGTTATAAATCTTATGGATTAGCGCTTTCAAATATGGATTCAGCTTAACGTCATTTGGCCTTGTTCCAACTGGGAGGAAATATGTGTACGAAAGTTGCCTTGTGCCATGAAAATCAGCTTCTGAAGGAATGGTGTTTTTTTTTTTAATTGGAATCAAAATGCTGACTACAATTCAAAATGGTAAATGTACAACTCTCTCAGTCATAAGATTGGTTCAGAGGAATTACCGTGGCGTAATGGCTAACATGCTGATCTACGGTATCGTAGTAAGCGAGTTCGAATTCTAGTCACACTAGTGCGTCCAGTTTTGGACTAATAATCGTAGGAAAGGCATGAACTTCCTTATCTTTTCTGTATCTTATTATCCTGTTAAGCAAAACTACTGCTGTTCAAGGATGGCTTTGGAATTAGATACCCCATGAAAGTTATTATGTCATTAAACCAAGAAACGCCATCTAATACTGTTTCATGAATCAGAACTTTTGATAGAATATTGTTGAATCTATGAAAATTTTATTATTTAATATATATATATATATATATATATATATATATATATATATGTATCTGAGTGTGTGTGTATATATATATATGTGTGTGAGTGTGTGTGTGCATATTTATATATATGTAGATAAAAATAAATAATATACGTGTACGTATTTAACAACCCCTTCACCAGATCCATTTCTAAGCAGAGTTTATCAGGTTTAATTTCAGAGTTTTATTTCTCCTAGAGCGGTTGCCATACCGAGGTCAAAGAGCCCTGTTTGTCCTACAATTTGCCTCTCGCTGGAGAGAAAACAATTGAATTCATACCCTTCCCAAGACGCTGTGTGAAATGCAAACAGCCTCGTCCAGGTTTTGAACGCAGGTCATCGTGTCCAACCAGAGGCACCTCATATAAATCATATGATAAAAATAAATCAAATCAATCAGAATATATATATATACATATATATATATATGTATATATATATGTATATATATATATATATATATATATATCAACTTTTCATTTTAAAATTGATTCGTTACGAAGTCATTTACGGGCGATACACACCCGCAAACACGCGCCCACAAACTCTCTCTCTCTCCTTTTATATATATATATATATATATATATATATATGCACAATATAAATTTCAAGTATGCATAGGATAATAAAGGGGAATAGAAATTAACGACTCAGAGTTTCACGTTGTTGTTCCTAAGATAACCTAATATTTAAAACCTTTCTCAACACATTAGGTTAGTTAATCGTCAACATATCTATATATATACTAAAGATCGACTACAAAAAATAAATAAATAAATAAACAAAGCAAACAAACAAACAAACAAATCAACTCTGAGATGTGAATTTTATTATCTGTTTTTAGAATTGAAATATATCATATAGCTTGCTATTTTCCAGAAGTGAGCACTGTAAAAATTTTACGGGTTATTTTAACCCGTAAAATTTAGTTTGAATTCTTATAATATATATATATATATATATATATATATATATATATATATATATATTGCCTTACCGGATACCCACACTGAAGAGTTGTGATACAACGAAACTGTCTGTAGATGACAATATATATATATGGAAATAGATATATATATAGAGGGAGTGCGTGAGAGAAAGAGACAGTGGAGAGAGAGAGAGAGAGAGAGAGAGAGAGAGAGAGAGAGAGAGAGAGAGAGAGAGAGAGAAAGATTTCGCGTATCACCCTTGATAAGTATGAATTAACAATTCTTTAAAATAAAAATTCAATTTTCTTCTAAAGTAAATATATCGTAATTATATTACTTCTTGTAGAACATTATCTAATTGAAATGAATATTATTAGATATAATATACTAAAATACTGTACAGTGTTGAAACTGAGTACATAACAATCTATCTATCTATCTATCACAATATCCATTCTACTCATATCACACACACACTTTCGCTCACACACAAACACACAAACACACACCTATATATATATATATATATATATATATATATATATATATTCATGAGAAGTTCCTCCTTTCAACTTGCCCTACCGGCTCTGGCTGTTGAATACACCGACTGCACCTCTACAGTGGGGGTAAGACCGCCCAATGAGTATCCTGATATGACACTAAAAAATCTGATGATGCCCGGTCTTTGAGGAAGGCGATGCACCCCTTCATTGCCGTCGCTCCCAGGTCCACTCTGGCCCAGATTGGAAGCACCTAATAGGACCCAATCTATGGGTTAAATAGAATTAAACTGCACACATATGCTAAACTGAATTGCTTGAATAAGAACTGTTTGACTAAACTGAATAGCTTAAAATAGAACTTTTTTGACAATTAAACTGTGTACTTACATTTTAAAAGTGTTTGAAATGGAATTGTACTTATGATAAACTGAATTGTTTAATATAGAACTCTTTTGATATTTAACTGCGTGTAAACAAAATCAATTCTGTTTGACTAAACTGAATAGCTTGAAATAGAAATATTTTTGACAATTAAGCTGTGTACTTATACTAAACTGAACTGCTTGAAATAGAACTATCTTTAACATTGAAACTGTACTTATGCTAAACTGAATTGTTTGAAATAGAACTGTTTTGACATTTAACTGTGTGTGGATAAAATCTATATTTACGCTAAACTAAATTAGTTGAATTATAATTGTTTGACTAAACTGAATAGCTTGAAAGAGAAATGTTTTGACAATTACACTATGTACTCATGTTAAACTGAATTGTTTGAAATAGAACTGACTATTTGTACAAAAATGGAATTGGCGTTAAATAACCTAAAAAGGTTGATATAACATAAAACCCACACAACCAACCTCCTTTCAACGGTTTCTCCTTGTTAAACAAATAACAGATAAGCTGTCGTTCCCTGTTTCAGCTTCGGTCGTTGCCTCTACAAAATCGTTTCTTTAAAAATTTCTATTACGATTATATTGACAATGGAAGTACAACTAAAGAGTAATGATCAAACAATTCTTAAAGCAACAATAATTTCTATAATCATCAGAAGAATCATTTTCATTCCCAATTTTTTGTCGTTTTTGTTTACTCAACGTTTAAGATCTGATATCAGTTAATCTCTTAAGAGAGTCGGAAAGACAAGGTAACATAGCGAAAAAAAAACTCGTTTATTTCTCTTTTTTTTCATTTAGGTCTTCTTCGAGGTAAGACTAGAATTCGTATCTTTAGTTTCCTAAGTTAAATTCCTCATATCAGCAATGCAGAAAGCAGAATAATTTTTGTACCCTGTTTCTAGATTGAATTACTAAATGATAGTTTTAACATTTTAGAATTACAAACTAAATAATTGCAATTCATCAGAAATTAGATAAAAATCAAACAAAAAAAATATTAAAATATTAAAAAACTGAAATCAAGAAGAAAAAAAAAAGAAAAAAAAAAGAAAATATCCTTCGAAAGAATTCCTACAAAAATCATCCAACCATTCGACTATCTTTATCCGAAGAAGTACTGAGAAATATTAGTTGTCAAAATTTCTGAGATGAAACTTGATGATTTTTATCATTAAGGGTTTTCGGTTGGTTGGTTGGTAGGTCGGGTTTTTATGGCATATCAACCTTTGTAGGTTGTTTAACCACAAATCCATTTTTTATGTAAATAATCAGTTCAATTTAAAACAATTCAGTTTAGCATGAATACACAGTTTAATTGTCAAAAACATTTCTATTTTAAACTATTCAGTTTATTCAAACAGTCAGATATAACAATTCAGTTTTGTGTAAGTACAGTTTCAATGTCAAAAACAGTTCAATTTCAAACAATTCAGTTTAGCATGGGGTCGCAGTTTAAATGTAAGTACAGTTTAATTGTGAAAAACGTTTCTATTTCTTGCTATTCAGTTTAGTCAAGCACTTCTAATTCAGCTAATTCAGTTTAGTTTAAGTACAGATTTTGCTTACACACAGTTAAATGTCAAAACAGTTCTATGTTAAGCAATTCAGTTTAGTGTAAATACAGTTTCAATGTCAAAAAACAGTTCTATTTCAAATAATTCAGTTTAGCATAAGCACGCAGTTTAAATGTAAGTACGGTTTCAGTTTAGCATAGGCACGCAGTTTAAATGTAGATACGGTTTAATTGTCAAAAACATTTCCACCTCAAGCCATTTAGTTTAATCAAACAATTCAGTTTAGCATTAGTATGCCGTTAGTTCTATTTAACCCTTAGATAGGGCCCTATCAGGTGCTACCACACCGGGCCAGAGTGGACCTGGGAGCGATGGCGATAAAAGGGTTATCCGCATTACCCAAAGCTCCAGCATTACTGGAAACTCATCATCGGGTTGTTTAGTGTCAAATCCAGGAAATTAATTCGGGGGTGATCCGACCCTTCTGCAGAGATGCAGTCGGTGTATTCTACAGCCCCAGCTGACTGGGCAAAGGGTTTTCGGACTATTGTCTTCATCATTATTGTTATTTCAACAATCTTTCGGTCGATATGTTCTCCGGCCATCTTTAGGTGTTCGTGGAACTCGGGGACCTACACGGAACTTCGAACTACGTCATTTATTAAATCCACGGGGGTCGCCTGTTCTGATTCCGTTAACTATAACCGGCTACAAGTGTTAAGTATTCCTGTATTGTTACTCGCTTTCAGTCAGGATTGAACCTGCAACCTCTAGATGATTGTTTCCTTAGAAGCTTAGGGAACCAACTCCTTTAACCGTTACACTATGGGTCCTGCTGGTGGAAACTTTGTGAAAATAATTCTAAAGATGAAGAAAAACCTTAATGATAAAAATCCTTTGAAATATTATCTGTATAAGTGATTATTTGAATTTTATTGATATAAGAACAGGAAAAGGTTTGGTTTAGTTTCTTTTGTTTAATGGAAAATCAACCTTCGTGACTTATTTAATGCCAAAGTTAACCTTTTAGAAGAAACGTAATGGTAGTATTTAACCCATAGTGAGGATTGGTAAGGGGGTTCATACCTTTCCCCAGGGTATTGGAACTCAGAACCGACTCATTGGTCTAATTGGTAGAGTGTTCACCAATAGTCCGAGACTCCTGGGTTATATCCCAAGTCACGTCATACCAAAGACTTTAATAATGGTACTTGATATCTCCTTGCTTAACACTCAGCAATGTCAGGTATGTATCAAGGGTAAAGTGGAGCAATCAAGGAAAAGGAGTAGCGCCCTCCCCTAGACCTTGGTGTTGTAGCTATTGAAAAGTGAGCCTTCTGGTCACCCTCGACTACGGCCGCCAACTTACGATGCAACAGTTCTGCACCTTAGCCACTACACCCCTCATCAAATAAGATATTTCTTAATTTAATTTAGTCCAAGCAAAAGAAGAAGCTGTACCAAGACTATTTCTAGTGAAATTATGCCTGTCAGTAAAAAATTCTCATACGGTTATACAAATAAATATTTGCTTTATATTTTTAAAATATTAAATATCAAATTAGGATTGGTTTGATTTTATGGCATATCAATCATTGTGTGTTATATGCCAAATCCTTTTTTTACATGTATATTAAATATATGATTTGTGAACACATTTTGTTGATACACACAGTTAAATGATCCGACGGTTCTTGGCATAAGTCAACAAAGTTAAACTGTTCCATCCTGTTGCTATCTAATTCAGTTTAGCATAAGTCATTTGTTTATACACAGTAAAATGAAGTTTTATTTCAAACAATTCAATCTAACATAAATCATTTGTGTGCATTCAGTTTAAATGTCAAACCGTTCTATGTGGCCCACAGATACTACAACTTGGAGCCAGAGTGAACCTGGAAGCAAATGGCAATGACGGGGTATTGTACATTCCCCAAAGCTCCAGCATTACTGAAATCTCACCGTTAGATGGTTTAGTGTCATATACAGGACACTCGTTGTGGACACTGCAGAGATGCAGTCAGTATGTTCTTCAACCCCAGCCGACAAAATGCTAAACTTTAAAATCCATCAAGGTCTTCTACCCGTGTTCAATTCGTACGGAAAGTGGAGAGAAGGTCTTTTTTCAGTTATGCAAAACTAGTTTTTATTTGCTATTCCAGGAAAACGAATTTTTTGACACATTTATCCACTTCCTGTACACAGATCAAGTTTGATTTTTATCATCCAGAAATAACCAACTTCTCTCAGTTGTTTGTGTTTATGCTGGGCTTATCTCTCTTAGTACAAGATCATCTGTTAGATTTTGAAATCAGCTAGAAACATACGCTGAGACTTTTTCTCTCTTCCTCCCGAATCAACAGGTGATCTGAACCCATCTGGATCAAGCTGTCTCTCTGAAGAAGATATGGCTTGAATATCGGAACTTCTTCAAGGGGCTATTATGAACAGGGAAGACATAACCGGCTCATTGGCAAAGTCGGTAGATTGTTTGCCAATGGTCCGGTAGACCTGGATTCAATCTCAGGTCGCGTCATACCAAAGACTTTAAAAATGATACTTGATACCTCCTTACTTAACACTCAGCAATATAAGGTACGTATCATTGGTAAAGTGGAGAAATCCAGGGAAAGGAGTAGCGCCCTCCCCTACACCTCAGTGTTGTAACTATTGAAAAGCGAGCCTTCTGACCGCCCTCGACTAGGGTCGCCAACTTTACTTACTTACCAGTCAAACCGTTGGAGACAATACACGATATGGATAAACTTGTTGCTGATTTAATGGAAATGTATATTTAATGCCATATTAACCTTCTGTGGTTATTTAATGCCAAATCCATCCTTTTAGAAGAACAGTAGTGGTACTATTTGACCTATAAGTTGGGAGGATAAGGAGGTTTATACGTTTTCCAAGAGTATTTGTCTGGAAGTAATAGCGTGACTGGAGTTCGAACTCGCTTACTACGATTCTGCAGCATAGCGCTTTAATCATTACTCCACTAAGACACACCCCTCAATGAGAATGTTTAATGTCTTATTGAAAATATGTTCTTTGAATATTCATCTGAAAAGTGTCGAGAGCCGCTGACAGGTTTGAGTGTCAAACCGACACATCTTTTAAAAAATCCAAAAGTACAAACAAGAAGGTAACTTGTATCACTGAAGGTGTACCATAACATTGTTGGACATCTCCTTTCAGGCATTTGCTATGTACGTTACGTCATAATTTCTTACTTCAATCTTGGATCGTTAAATCGGTCGTTCAGCGACCAGTTTCTCATTCGTTTTTTTGATCGTATTACTCTGTCGGCTGCCATCTCGTTCGGGTCACCACGTGTCTCTCTATGACTTCGCTGTCTGTTCGTTGCTGCAACCTCAACTCAATAAGTTCTTCGTTTCCGGGATAACAATCAGTGCGGACACTATTTATGTTCACATTCTTCTATGCGGACACTATTCATGTTCACAAATAATTTCAAACGCAGCGGCCTAAGATGAGCGCAGGTCAAACTTAACCGCTAATCGCGCTGCTGGAAAAAAACGTAAGAGAGGGAAAGTATCAGAAGAGCTACAAAGATAGATTGATAAAGTGAGTGAGAGAGAGAGAGAGAGAGAGAGAGAAAGAGAGAGAGGGAGGAGGGATAGAGAGAAAAAGAGAAAGAGTTAGACAGAGACTGATAAAAATCGGTGTACAACTGAAAGAGAGAGAGAGAGAGAGAGAGAAAGAGAGAGAGAGAGAGAAATGAAAAAAAGAGAAAGAGAGAGAGAGAGAGAGAGATTGATAAAAAAACGGGAGTGCAACCGAGAGAGAGAGAGAGAGATGGAGAGAGATGGAAAGAGAGAAATAGATAGAGAATGAGAAAGAGAGAGAGATTGATAAAAAACTGGAGAGCAACAGAGTGAGAGAGAGTGAGTGAGAGACACTGATTTATTTGACTCCCACTCTATCCCTTTCCTCTATCGCTCTCGGCAGGTTTTCCAAACCACATCCCGTGTCTGCACTGAGCTATTGTAGATAAGTCAATACTTGGATGGTCTTTAAGATGGGAGGTGAGTGGCCGTACAACTGTTGTTTCGTGGAGTGATGCTTTCATTATTTGATCAATTTTGCTCGTAGCATTATTGTGCAGTTCCCATCTAGCCTTTTCTCTCTATGCGTTTTTTCAGCATCCATGCGGTGCATCCATAGAATAGTATTGACACAACCGGTGCTTGGAAGAAATCTTGTTTTATTTTATCTGATAGATCAGACATTTATATGATCAATAACTTATTGTTAGCTGTCTACGCCTTTGTTAGGCGCATAGAATTCAGTGGGGGAAAAAAGCTGAAAAGCTGTGTTGATAGCAAAGACTTCATCAGATTTTTGCATTCCTCCGTTTCAGGGTTTTATCTGGTATATGTTATGTTATTATTTCTTATCTTCAATGTTATTCGTCTTGTTTGCTGTTTAGCGCCCGTCTTTTCACCTCGTTCTTTCGGTTGTCTTACTCTGAATTCTATTGCCCGCCATCTTTTTTTATTCTCATTCAGGCCGCCTTGTATCTTCCTAAGTCTTCTCTGTCTGTTCGTTTCAATAACCCCAACCGACTTAGTTCTTCATTGCTGGGATAACAAACAATGCATATACCATTTATGTGCACGTCTTATTTCTTCCAGCCCAGTCGGCTGGGTGTGTAGAATACGCCGACTGCATCTTTGCTGAGGGGTAAGACCCCCACAAACGAGTGTCTTGGATAGGACACCAAACTGTATCTGATAGTGAGGCCCTAGTTCTGAAGCTTTAAGGAATGTGGTTTATCTCTCCATTGCCATAAATCCCCGGTCCACCGTGAGCCCGAGGGGTAATACATATTAGGATTCAATCTATGGGTCATATAGAACTATGTGATCATTTTCTAATCTTAAAACCATTTTATTGTGTGCAAATAAATTACTAATGCTAAATTAAATTATTAGCATTACTATAAACAGGCTTTGACATCAAATAACCTACAAGAGTTGATATGCCTTTAAACACAACCAGCAAATCAACCTATGGGTCAAAGAGAAATATTTAAAGATTTTCTATACTTGAAATCATTTAACTGAAGTTAAATTATTATTACATTGCAATACTTACGTCCAAGTGACGGCATGTCCTCATGGTGTAATGGTTAAAGCGATAGACTGTGGAATCGTAGTAAGCGAGTTCGAACTCCAGTCACGCTATTACGTTCACTTTCAGACAAATACCCTTGGGAAAGGTACGGACCCCCTTATCCTCCCAGCAGTGGGTTAAATAGAACCACTAGTGTGATGGCTTTGGCATTAAATAACCTACAAAGATTGATATGCCATTAAACAAACCAAACCAATCTTTAAGTCCAATTAACTGTGTGCAAACAAAGGAATAATGTTGGATATACCCAAACACGAAACCATTTAAGTGTGTGAAAATAAACCGATTGATGTTGATTTGAAATCATTCAGCTGTGTGCAAATAAAACTATTAGTGTTTGATTGCAGTACTTGAAACCATTTAACAGTGTGCAAATAAATGAGCTCTGGCTCGTTAAAAAAATTGTTACCTACAGACTACTCATTTACAAATTATATTTAATATATATGTATTAACAGGGATATTTGTCTCTGCCTCTCACCAAACAGGATTTGACACAAGGTCTTTTTATGTTAGAAGTTTTAGGGATGTTGTACACGAGCCGAGTTTCGTGCCCTGTTGGACTAGGTTGATCATAGACTCACAATGGGAGCCAGATGACCATGCGGGAACTTGGGCTCACTAAGTGCAATGAGAGTCCAGCATGAATGCCTGTTCATAGCTTGAACTAGACCAAAATTTCTAGTGTTATGCTTTGTCAATGATTTTTATCACCCACCCGGAGGTAGCCCGGCCGGAATTGGTGGCCATTCGGCCTCGAATCTATCATTGACTTTGAGAAGCATCCGGTACCAATGCCAGACGGCCCGGCTAAAAAAAAAAATATATATGTATAAACAGGATATGGCATTAAATAACCAACAAAAGTTGATATGCCATAAAACAGAACTAACTACAACCAACTTTATTTCTTCGACGACAACCATTTCCCTACCCGTCGCGATTTAACGAGGAATTATCGAGCATTGGTAACTGCTACTTGCCAACTGAAGCAAACGTTTTCCTAAGTTCTAAACTTTCCAAGATCATATGATCAGATGACCCATCAGAGCCGTGCCTTCATTTGATCTCAAGTTCACCATCCGTCAATCAAATTCAGTGACTCAGAATTTTTCCTCATCGTTGAACAGTTTGAATTTATTCAACAAGCCAACACTTCATGTCAGTAAGAGATTTCGACTATCTATAATATAACATCTTGATATAACATCAGGCCAGACATATATATTAGTAGGGCATATCAAATGTTGCGCCAGGTATTTTATTGGTTTGGTTTGGTTTTATGGCATATTAACCATTGTAGGCTATTTAATGCCAAATCCATTTTATAAATATAAACAGTTGTATTTCAAACAATTCATTTAAACATAAATACACATTTTAAATGTCAAAACAGTTCTATTTCAAACAATTCAGTCTAACATAAATACACTGTTTAAATGTCAAAGTTCTATTTTAAATAATTCAGTTTAGCATTAGTACATTGTTAAGTTCTATTTGACCCTAGATAGGACCTTATCTGGTGATACCACTCTGGGCCAAAGTGGACTTGAGAGCGATGGCAATAAAGGGGTACTCTGCATCCCCCAAAGCTCCAGCAAAACTGGAGACTCACCCTCAGATTGTTTTGTGTCATATCTAGAACACTCGTTGGGGGAGTCTTACCCTTCTGCCGAGATGCAGTCAGTGTATATAGCAGCCCCAGCCGACTGGGTCACCAGCTATTTGAGAACACTAATTTAGCGGGGAATCATGGGGAATGAGGCACAAATTATGAGGCTGTGAAGTGTGTGTGGTTCTCCCTTCGTTTTCCATGACTCTTAGACACACTTACCATGAGTGGTAGTATTTCTTAGAGCTCCATCTATGAATCAAACATATTTGAAAATTATTAGCATTTGGCAGGAATACTTGAAGCTATATAACTGTGTGCAAACTGGCGATCCTTATCATTTAAGAGGAATATATACTTGAAACCATCTATGGTTTCAAGAACTGCAATATAACACAAATAGTTTTTTTTTGCACACTGCTGAATGATTTCAAGTATAGATATCAACATTAATAGCTTTATTTTTACAGACTTAAATGGCTTCACGTATTGGTATTTAACACTTATACTTATATCCAACACTATTCCTTTATTTGCACACAGTTAAAAGTTGATTTACCTGGAAGTCGTTGAATCAGAAGGGTGAAATATTATGCTGACAATATAAATGCTTAAAGGAAGATATTGATTTTTCTGAAAAAGTTGTCATCTTAACTGGTTTATAAATATAATTATTTACAAAGAGCTTAGATTTGATATCAAATTACAAGTATAGAACACTCAGTAAGAATCAAGCTCACAACTCGATGATTGATGATCTGTGATACTAGTTTGCTAATCAGTATTACAACGATTAGGGAACCTTGATTCCTGAATATATGATCAATTAGTTTATCTACTTTATTTATTATTGTAATTTTTTAAGATGTTTTTTTTTACAAAGCTCGAAAAAGAGACCAAATTTCTGTAATGATAAAGCACATGTAGGCCGTAAAATGGAAACTTTTTGCATTCATTATCAAAGTCACAAAGAAGTGGTTCAATAGTCTGAAAAAGTTGTAATCTAGAAAAAAGTTGGCATCTGGATATACGTATTTACAAAGCATAGCTAAGAGTGGACACCAAGTCAGAAGCACGAACCCACAGGTCAGGACTAAACTCACTACTCAGTCATCATCATCATCATCATCATGTCACACCACCAGCACAGATCTCCCTGATCTCCCGCCAACCGTCTCTATTGTCCATCGCTCCCGGGAGGTCTTCCAGGCTACATCCTGTATCGGCACAGAGTTGTTGTATATAGGTTCAAGCTGGTCGTCCTGCCTTTGCTCGTCTATGTGAAGAGGTATACAGGAGCATGTCGCTTATGAGTTCGTCCCTACTTTTCTATGAGTGTCCTGCATGTCTTATTCGTCTAACTGGGATAGTTTTCGTGATGGGTGGTAGGTGGCCATACAGCTGCTGATTTGTGGGGTGCTGCCTCGAGGACTTGTACAATATTGCTCCCAGTATTCTTGTGTAATTATCGTCAAGCTTTCTCTCCATACGTTTATTTAGCATCCATATAGTGCATCCATATAGCAGTATCGACACGACCGCTGTTTGGAAAAAACTGCGTTTTAGTTTCTTGGTTAGGTCTGATGTGAAAGTCTTTCTTGATTAACCATTTCATAACGACGAGGGAGTCTGAACTTATGAATATATTGTTGTATTAGTATAGCGTTATTCTTAGGCTAACAGCAACAAATAAATAAATTAATACTTCGTTTAGTTCTAACAATTTATTAACCAACACGTGAAACAATCAATAACACTATACTTTCCTTCCTGTGTATAGAGCTGAGTTTAAGCGTCTTTCCGGTGTGCTGGTATCTTAGGGTTGTCTTTCTGAAAGCTTTTAATGTCACTGCCTCAAGGAACGCCTTGTAGAATCTGTCTGACTGGATTTCAGCTTTTGCGTCAAAACTTCTGGGTTCATCACGTGATCAGTATATGCAGTTACAGAGATCCTTTCCCTCACTCACTCCATACACAGGAATTACCCAACAATATGATCAATCAGTTAATCTTTTATGTCAATTTTGAAATATTCACTTCTCTCTGGTGGTTTTGTATTAAGAAGAAAACGTATTTATTTGATATGATAATCGTAATTCTTTCCTGTACATTGTTAGAAAAATAAACCTAATTTCACTACTGATAATTTATCTGAAGCCCGTTGAATGGATAGGCTGATACACTTTGCTGACAATATCAAAACCACAACGCAGTTTTTCAATTGTCTGAAAAAATGCTTGCAAGCTTAACATGCTTATAACTATAGTTATTTATTAAGTATATATTAGATTTGATATCAGGTAAATCTAAGCAGATTTGGACTCAAGTATAGAGAGCTCAGTAAAGAACAAGCTTACGACTTTGTAGTTAGTCTGCAGGAAAAGCTTGCTGACTATTACACCATATATGGTCAATCAGGTAATTTAATTTTTTTCTGTCATGTTAAAAATATTTCCATCTAGTTCTGTGTTAAAAATAAGATAAGGAGTAGCCCAGTGGACTGGGGTTGAAGAATACTCCGACTCTATCTATGCAGAGGTATAAAACCTTCCCACGAACGAATGTCCAGGGTATGACACTATACATTCCGATTGTGAGTCTCTAGACCTGAAGTTTTCAGAAATGTGGAATACCCTTCCTTGTCATTACATCCATGTCCACTATGACCCGGAGTGGCAGTACCAGTTAGGGTTTCACCCGTGGGTCAAATAGAAAGGTCTATTTTATTGCAAGGGATTAGCATTAATATTAAATAGTCATACATTTTTTATATAGAGAAATTATGCATTATAACTTGAATTACCATGACCAGAAAATCCGACATTCAATGGTTTCTGTTTCGATCTCCAGTGGTGGAGATCACAGTATACACATACTACTGATGAGACCTAATAAGGTCGAAATAGCTGTCCAGTGGTACCGTGTGTCACGGGTAGTGCTTGTCGGATTTTCAGGTCATAGTAATACCATTTATGATAGTATTATTTATGTTAAATAGCTATAATGGAAACCATCCAACCATGTGCAAACAATAAATAGTAATACTTGAAATCTTTTAACGGTGTGCAAACAAATGAGCTTTAACTCATTTAAAAATAAAATTACCAATAAACTATTCACTAAAAATAATACATATATGTTTGCATGTGTGTGTATCTGTAAACGGGATTTAGCAATAAATAACCAACAAGGATTGATATGTCATTAAACCTTATAAACTAACCGAACCTGAAACGGGAAGTCCACGTTGTGAAGTGGTTAAAGTGCTGGCCTGTAACATCGTAGTTAGTGGGTTCGAATTCCAGTCGCACTGTTACATCCACTTTGGGACAAACACGTTTAGTAAAGATTTGAACCCTCTTATTCCACAGTTATGGGTTTAACACTTATGTTCTTCAACAAGGATGCCTTTGCCATTAAATAACCAAGCATGTTGATGTGCCGTTAAAAACTGAACCAAACCAAAAGGTCTGTATTTACTATAAAAACCAATTAGAAAATTTAATTATTTTAAGGGGAGCATGAGCTTACCTCAAACCGTTCACTTCCGCTTACCACCCCAGGAGACGAGAATCACACAAAGAAACAAGAAATAGCACAAAAGCAATACACTTCAGTATGTCATATAGAGTTACTGAATAATAGTTTTAACATTTAAGACGAAACTACTAAATAATTAGACTTCATCAGGAAAAAGAAAGTTCGACGAACTGGGATATAGAAAAAAAAAGAAAGCTCTATATCTTTTCCATTATGTCGGGATTTATTTCCATGATTTACCACTGACCTATTCTGAGTAATACACTGTCACTTAAACGTTTTATAGGTACGTGTCTGTTACGCATTACCAGGCATGAAAAATGTTGATATGTTTGTGAGAGTTCTTCAAAGATTATTGAACGGTGTATTGTTAACTTAATTTCTTTAAACTCTCATTAACGAAATGATTAAGACATATGGTTTAATCGAGAAAATATAAATACTAAAAGCACACACATATACGCTGACATGGATAAAACCGGACACATACTCACATAAACATGGATAAGTCACTGTGGCGTAATGGTTAAAGAGTTGAACCACAACATCGTAGTAAATGAGGTCGAACTCCTGATACTCTCTTTCGTTCACTTTGAGACTAATATCCTTGGGAAATGTATGAAATCCCTTAGCCACCCAGTGATGGGTTATATAGTTCCATTTCTCTTCTCGTATAAGAATGGTTTTGGTATAGAATGAATCACATATGTCAAAGAAACTAAATCGAACATACGTGGTACATTCAATAAGTTTCCAGACTTTTTTGTACTGGCATTAAAACTGTCGTAGACTCTTGAAAATTCACTATGTTATTGCTATACATATTATGAAATGACAAACCAATTTTTATGATTTCAGGTCCAAATGAACAGCAACAGCAACAACTGGAATACACCATAATTGTCACAGCTGGTGAATTTCAAAAATGCAATCTGGACGTGAGGACACTTTAGAAGAACGATATGCAATAACATTCTGTTTTAAGCTTGGAAAAAATGCCACAGAAACGTATGAAATGCTTCAGACTGCTTTTCGACCATCTTGCATGAATGGAGCATCAGTCTTTGAGTGGCATAAGAGATTCAAGGAAGGCAGGGAATCTATGAGGGATGATGAGAAGTGTGGGAGGAGTAAGGAAGTCAATACCACAGAGTTGATTGGCGAAACGGTGAGGGTTAGGCTTAGGTTTACTATGTTGAGGTTTAAGGGAGTTCAGGAAGAGATTCCATCGGAAGAGGCCAGCACTCCTCAAATCGGGTCAGTGGCATTTCCACCAGGACAATGCACCAGTCCATAACTCCATCCTTGTCACAGACTATTTGACCAAGATGAGCATCAAAACAGCTCCTTACCCTCCCTGTAGTCCAGGCCTTGCTCCCAGTGACTTTTGCTTATTCCCTAAGCTGTCGTTATGAGACAATTGAGGAGATGAAAGAGGCTGTGACGAAGATCATTGACACGCTCACACAAGAGGACTTCCATGGGTCTTCCAGAAGTTGTTGGAACGGTAGAACAAGTGCATTGCAGCCGGAGGAGATTACTTCGAAGGGGACTAGAGTTTCATGTGTGTATTATCAATAAAAGTGCCCATACGAAAAAAGTCTGGAAACTTATTTAATGATCCTCGTATATACACAAACTCACTTACCACGGGTTACTTAAAAGCTTAAGAAATCACCGTGAAAAAATTATTTATTCAACCTAGTTTTTTTGTTTGTAGTTTGCACATTGGTCCAAAAAGGTTTCTGCTCAGAAAGAGTAGCGACAAAAGCTGTACTACATTCAGCTGTTCGATTTCCATAAACTTCTGCGTTGCTCCTTTTTAGTAATAGACGCATACAAATATTACCGATTCTAGGTAAACTGCCCCACGGTATATTGCACAATAACAAATTCCCCTGATAAACAAAGAGTAGATCCTACCATAGAAAATACAACCACTGAAAAAAAAAGCTCCTATCAATTTCCGCCAAAATATATTATATTATTATATCTCGATATTATATTCGCATATTACGACATAATATACGCATATATTACCTGAATTTTGAAATGATAATTATATTTCTTATTTGTCTAAAACTATTAATTAACTATCATAATGAAATATTTTTTAGAACAAGTAAACTTAACAAAAGCTAACCATAATCTCAACTAAATAAAAAGTACTGAATTTAAATATTGGGTTCTTTGTCTGTATTCTTATTTTTTATATTCTTATTTCTGTCTTGATGTTGAAAATAAAAGAAAATAAACATTTTATGTTTTCAATTTATCTTTTCTTTCTTTTTTTGTGTGTGTTTAATTTGATTGTGAAATTTTCCGAAGAGTAATTTACCTTTGCTGAAATTTACCAGAGGAATTTTAATACAGTTGATTTTACGGTGGTAGAATTTATCTTCACCATATCCTTTTATGATTTGCTAAATATCCGTCCGTCCGTCCATCCTTGTAAGGCTCTGCCATTTCTGGGCAGAGTTTAATAAAACTTTCAGAGATCTGAAAAGATCTAAACTATGTTTAATGAAGATTGTTTTTCAAATGCATGTCAATATAAAACTACTTCCGATGACAAAATAAAACAGTGAAATTAAAAGATAAATAATATAAATAATATTTATATAATAAAAGATAAGTAAAAGTAAAGTTGGCGACCGTAGTCAAGGGTGACCAGAAGGCTCACTTTTCCATAGCTACTACACCGCGGTGTAGGGGAGGGCGCTACTCCTTTCCCTGGATTGCTCCACTTTACCCTTGATACGTACCTTATATTGCTGAGTGTTAAGCAAGCAGGTATCAAGTACCATTTTTAAAGTCTTTGTTAAGACGCGACCTGGGATATAACCCAGGTCTCCAGGACCATTGGTGAACACTCTATCCTCTAGGAAGAATTAAATACTCAACAAAACCAGATATAAAATGTTCATACGGCATAGTAAAACATTTACATAGAAAAATTGTAAATAAAGGTATTAATTATATTTATATTAATTATATTTATTATTCTTTAAAAAATAAAACTAGAATATTCTTCAAATACTGTAAAGCCTAAACACAATTTCTTTTCTTTCCCGTGATGTTTACGCTAATTGTAAGGTGCTTGTCGTCATACTTAGCGAATTTTAAAGGCAAATCTCAAAGTAGATAAGGTAATGGTATTAATTGTATTTAATATTCTTTTAAAAATATGACTAAAAGTCTTTTAATAGTTTCTTTTTAAGGTTTAACGACAGCTTCATTTTTCCTGGGTTATTTATGTTAGTTTAACGTTGTTTGTACTATCTTAAGGCGTGACATCCGATTTACATAAAAAATTGACTATATATATATATATATATATATATATATATATATATATATATTAACCGGCTCATTGGATTAGTGGGTAGAGTGTTCGCCAACGGTCCGGTAGACCTGGGTTCAATCCCAGGTCGTGTCATACCAAAGACTTTAAAAATGGTACTTGATACCTCCTTGCTTAACACTCAGCAATATAAGGTATGTATTAAGGGTAAAGTGGAGAAATCCAGGGAAAGGAGTAGCGCCCTCCCCGACACCTCGGTGTACTCGCTATTGAAAAGGGAGACTTCTGGTCGCCCTCGACTACGGTCACCAACTTTACTTTACTTATATATATATATACATATACGAAGTTAGTTCGAAAAATTCCAAGCCCCGCCCTAATTTTAGATTTATTGCTCACCCTTTACCTATGGATGAGCCTCACCTGCTGAGAAATTTAATCAGAAATCTGAATTAATTTTTCTAGTTTGATAAGAAATGCGTTTTCACAACAAAAGTGTTCTGTTATGGCTTTTCTTTCCAGGTGAGGCTTAGAACATCTTGAACACTCAACATATATATATATATATATATATATATACTAAGTAAGCAAAGTTGGCGACAATAGTCGATGGCAACCTGAGGGCTTCCTTTTCAATAGCTACTACACCGAAGTGTTGGGGAGTGAGCTACTCCTTTTCCTGTATTGTTCCACTTTACCCTTCATACGTTACTTTATAATGTTGCGTGTTAAGCAATGAGGTATCAATTATCAGTTTTTGAGTCTTTGGCATTGAACCTCGGTCTACCGTGCCATCGGCGAATGCTCTCTCAATATATGAAAGTAAAAAATGGAAAAGAATCCGACAATATGGAGAAAAATTGAAAAACAGAGTAATTCAAAGTGAAGAATCTAATGTGAAAGAAAGTCGACGATATAATGTTTCGGTTTTGATAAACTGTCATCAGGACTTAGAAAAGATGATATCGAGTGTCGTTAGATCAACGATGGATGATGCTCTATTAAAACCGAAATGTTCTAGCGTCGACTTTGTTACTTTGTTTTTCAATTTATATATATATATATATATATATATATATATATATTGATTAAGTTATCACGACAAAAAATGGACTCATCGAGCTGTCTTCAAACTCTAGATGAGATGCATGTATTCTACTTCGTGCTAATGCCCTTGGAAAAGGCTTGAAGCCTTCTATTATCCCTACAGCTATGGGTAAATTGTAGACTCAGTTCTATAGTTTTGACGAGACCATTAGTCAAGGAAAAGGGAAATTTTTGAAATCAAATCCCTACACACTTTTACACAATTCTTATTATCTGCTCATCCAAGAAGTGTGGCTGGTTCTGCTCAAGCCTTCATCACTATAAACTCTTCATCTGTTAACATATTTAACTGAAATGTTGGTCTCTCGTACGTCAAAATCGATAAGAGTATCCCCAATTTATACACGTACATAATAATGGACGTATGTTTAGATATAAATAAATAAATAAATAGATACATTTGTATATATATATACATATATCGACCCAGTCGGCCGGGGCTGTAGAATACACCGACTGCATCTCTGCGGAGGAGTAAGCCCCCGACACCCAAGTGTCAAAGATATAACGTTAAACAATATTATGGTGAGTTTCTAGTCTTGAAAATTTGGGTAATGTGAATTACCCCTTCATTGTAATCGCTCCCCGTTCCACTCTGCACCTGGAATGGAAGAGCCTGACAGTGTCCTATCTATGAGTCAAATAGAACGTACACTGACTGCACATCTGCAGAGGGGTAAGACCCCCCTAACGAGTGTCCTGGATATGACACTAAACAAGCTGATAGTGAGGTTACAGCAGTGCTGGAGCTTTGGGGAATGTGGAGTACCCCTTCATTGCCATCGCTCCCAGGTCCACTCTGGCCCGGAGTGGTAGCACCTGATAGGGCCCTATCTATGGGTTAAATAGAACTAAAAGCGTACTAATGCTAAAATGAATTGTTTGAGTAAACTGAATAGCTTGAAGTAGGAATGTTTTTGATAATTAAACCGTACTTACATTTAAACTGCATGCTTATGCTTAACTGAATTATTTCAAATAGAACGGTTTTTTGACATTAAAACTGTATTTACACTTAAATGAATTGCTACATATAACTGCTTGAATAGTTTGAAATGGAAATGATTTTGGCAATTAAACTGTACTTATGCTAAACTGAATCGTTTTAAATAGAACAGATTATTTAAATAAAAATGGATTTGGCGTTAAATAACCTACAAAGGTTGATATGCCATAAAACCCAGCCAACCAAACCAAATCAAATAGACCTGTTCGATATTTAAACTGTGGGCAAACAAATGATTTATGCTAAATTGAATAGTTAGAAATATAGCTGTTTGTTCATTAAACTGTGTGTAAACAAATGACTAATATCTAATTGAATTGTTAGTGAAACATAGCAATACTTAGAACCATTTAGGTATGTGCGAAGAAATAAGTAATGTTGAATTAAGTAATTAGTGTTTAATAGCAATACTTGTAACCACTTCAGTGGGTGTAAGCAAATGATTGATAGTAAATAGAATTATTCGTGTTAGAAATGATTGAAACTATTTGGATGTGTGAAAAAAAGCTCAGGTTCATTTACAAATGTTGCAGACGAAATGTGTTTATGAATCAAATATTTAATACATATGTATAAGGAGGATTTGACATTAAATAGCCTACAATGGTTGATATGCCGTAAAGCCTAACCAACACACACACACACACACACACACACAAACACACACACACACACACACACACATATATATATATACATATAAAGTAAAAAAGTAATGATGACTCGAAGGCTCCCTTTTCAAGAGCTACAACACTTGAGAATTGGGGAGGGCACTACTTGTTCTAATTTACCCTGGATACGTACCTTATAGTACTGAGTGTAAAGCCAGGAGATATCAAGTATCATTTTTTGAGTCTTTGGTATAACTCGACCTGGGATCGAATCTCGATCTCCCAAGCCATTAGCGAACACTCTACCCACTTGGTGAGTGAGGCGGTATATCGAAGGCTCTCTTTTTTCAATACCTATTACACCAAGGTGTAGGAAAGGGTTCCACTCCTTTTCCTGAATTGCTCCAAGGGTCAGTTGTTGTACGTGTGTGTGTGTGTGTGTGTGTGTGTGTGTGTGTGAGAGAGAGAGAGAGAGAGAGAGAGAGAGAATTTGTGCTATCGGCATGCCTTGATGATGATGATCTTTTGTCTAATTAAAACTTATATATATATTATATTATATATATATATATTGATGATAACTGACTTCTTACGATCAACCTCATTTTTTAAAATTGTTCTTGATTTACATATTGCCTTCAAGAGTTTTAGGCGGGATTCCCTGTGGAGTAATGTTTAAAGTACTGGCTAGTGGCCCTGAAGTAAGTGATTTCGAAATCCAATTTTGCAATTACGTTCTATTTCGAATCTAATACCCATAAGAAAGCTAAGAACCTTCGCTATGTGTTAAGATGTATCACTGCTATTCTTCTAGAAGGATGGTTTTGGCTTTAGATAACACACGATGGTTGATATGCCATTAAACACAGGAAACCAAACTATCATTGGTTTTAACTTCTTTCTACTGGAAGACTGAATTCATTTTCTTCCGGTGTTTTATTTTCTCACCTGAAAGCAATTCGTTCTCTCTCATTTTTAAGCCTTATTGCAGCCTCTTGTGTTTTTTTTATTGTCATCATGCAGCAATTTGTCCAAGTCATGTCGCATATTGATTTGTTCTTCGTAACTGCCGTAATCTTTCTGCTGCTTTGCCCTGTAAGCTGGGGCTGTAGAATACACCGACTGTTTCTCAGCAGAGGGACAAGACTCCCCCACCGAGTGTCCTAGATATGACACTAAAAAATCTGATGGTGAGTTCCTGGTAATGCTAGAGCTTTGGGGAATGCAGATTATCTTCTTATTGCCTTTGCTCCCAGGTCTATTTTAGCCTGAAGTGGTAGAACTTGACAGGGTCATATCTATGTGTCAAATAGAAATAAACTGTGTACTTATGTTAAACTGAATTGTTTGAAATAGATCTGTTTTTGATATTGAAATTGTATACTTATGCTAAACTGAATTGTTTGATATAGAACTGTTTTGACATTTAACTGAACTGTTTTGACATTTAACTGGGTGTAAACAAAAAACTAAACTTATATTAAACTGAATTGTTTGAAATTTAATTCGGCGTTAAATGACCCTAAAAGAGTTGATACGCCGTAAAACAAAATAAAACAACCAACCAACTAACCAACCTCTCTGCTGTTCAAAGCAAATTCTCGGTATCTTTTTGACTTGTACTGAAGTGTAGTCTCTTCAAAAGTTTGAATTTCGTCTTATTATTTCTTATTCTTCTTTGTCACAGGCTTTTTGCCTGACCCGTTTTCCCCTTGTCTATTGACACCATCTTTCAACAACATTTTTATCTTCATCAATTTAGAAGGCTTTAACTTTGGAAAATAAAATGGGATAAAATAAAACAAAAAAAAATAAATTAAGATTAATTAAAGTGACGATCCATTTTCCTGCTATACATTCTTCCATTACAAAAAAATCAAGTCGTAAAATATTCAGCCACCCTCACCATACAAAAAAGAAAAAACAAGAAGACGATAGAAAAAAGAAAAGAAAAGAAAATATTTAACAAAATATGCTAAAAAAAAAAAAAAAAAAAAAGCAAGCAAAACAAACGTGTTAAAATGTTAAAATTTAATTAATATCTCATGAAAGAAGTTAAACTGAAAAAGTATAAATGTTATTAATAAGTCAAGAAAAAAGTTAGAATGAATAACTATGATTAGTTTGGTTTGTTTTGTTTTGGTTTGGTTTGTTTTTATGGCATTGTTGGTTATTTAATGCCAAATCAATTTTTATACATAGAAACAGTTCTATTTCAAACAATTCAGTTAAGCATAAGCAAACAGTTTGATTCTATTTGACCCATGGATAGAACCCTTTTAGGTGAATAACTATGAATGATATTGCCAAGAAACAAGTTAGAATGAATTACTATGAATTTTATTTGTAAGTCAAGAAACCAGTTAAAACGAATAAGTCAGAATTTTATTTGTAACTTATAAAAGAAGTTTGTTGAACTGCAGGATAATTATATGGAATAGCGTGTAGATGTTATGGTTATAGGCAATTTTCTTCTTGGTCGGGCCTTCCAATAATCAACCTCTTCTGCCATACAACACCAACACTAGTCACTGACAGTATGGAAAAATTAAAAATTGGAGGCATTACTTTCGGATCGACTCTCATAAGCACGGCATCCAGATTTTGGCTCATCACTTGTGAAAGTGCAAGAGTAGAGGTGGTTAACATGTGGAATAATAGTAGTTTGTAGCAGAAAACTCGCTCTCTCCAACTGCCTTGTGTTTCTTGTATCTTGTTACTGTGGAAATAATTAAGAGGCAATACATTTGAGGCGTACTTTTGTATATATATATATATATATATATATATATATAGTCATCCACAGACAGATCTGTTTCGTTCTATCAGAACTCATCAGTGTGGCTAGACAGTATCTTCCCGTAGCTGGGATCGAAACCCAGTTGACTCAAACGTCAACCCAAGTTTCTAACCATTCAGCCATATATATATATAGTAATAGTATAGTTGGCGATCCTAGTCTCTTTTTTAATAGTGGTGTAGGGCAGGGTGCTCTTCCTTTACTGAAATTGCTCCATTTTACCCTTGATCCGTACTTTATAATGCTGAAAGCATCAAATAAAATTTTGGGAGTTTTTGGTAGGAATTGATCAGGGATAGAACCCCGATCTTCTGGGCCATTGGCAAACACTCTACCCACTAGAGCAATGGGCAGGTATATGTATATAAGATTGGTAAAATAATAATTGTTTGATAAATGCTATTAAAGAATAATTTATTATTTTAATGATTCAGTTTTCCTGATAAAATTTAAATAAAAAAAACCCTGAAAAATCGTATCTTCTCTCATTACAATAAAAAGTAAATATAAAAATTTCCAGACAGTACTAGTAGAAGAAGTATTAGTACCAATGAACACACAGACACAGAAATATGATTTACTCTCAGCAGAGACTTTTGTGTTTGTGTGTTTGATTACTTGCTTCCTCTCTTTCTGCTTTCATCTACGTGACATTTTCGAGTAAAAAGACAAGCAAATTTAGTGAAAATAGATTTTACGATTGACTGATTGATTATAACGGCATGCCAACTCATCTGGTGTTATTTTATGCCTCTAGGTTAAAGAATTACGTTCATCGTGCGTTTATATCTATATTTTTTGTGTAGTTTCTTAAGTCTTTTACACAAGGTTAAATGACATCAAGTATATATATATATATATATATATATAATAGTTTCAAGTAAGTTTTTAAAGATAAAAGATTTTTTTCAAGTAAGTTTTTAAACACAAATATTTTGCACATACTTATATGATATCAATTTGATTTGACTTTATGGCACATCAGCCCTTGCAGGTTATTTAATACCAAATCCATTTCATACATATAAGTTGGCGACCTTAGACGACGGTGACCTGAAGGTTTCATTTTCAATAGCTACCACACCGAGGTGTAGAGGAGAGCGCTACTGCATCCCTTGAAAAGAGAGCCTTAATACATATAAACAGTACTATTTCAAACAATAGGGTTTAGCAGAAGCACACAGTTTAGTTCTATTTGACCCATAGATAGGACCCTATCAGGCGCTACCACTCAGGGCTAGAGTAGACCTGGGAGCAATGGCAATAAAAGGGTAGTCCGCATTCCCCAAAATTCCGGCATTACTGAAGCCTCACCATCAGATTATACAGAGTCATATCCAGAACACGCGTTGTGGGAGTGTTACCCTTTAACAGAGATGGAGACACCGTATTTCACCGAATTTCACAGCCATATGGTATCAAGTATTTATAATAAAGACAAATAATTTGCAAACAGATCGCGTGAAAATTATACTCCCGTATCTACGCTGTAACTGTATAGGAAGTAGCATTACAATTCGTAATTCTGTTTTCAACTGTGTTTATTGGCAGGTTCTTTACAATTACGATTGCAAAAACTACTAGAATTTGGATTCTTTCTTAAGGGAACTATACTGAGCAATGAAGGGAGATAACTCTTGTCATTCCATATATTACTGGGGCCTCGTTTTGAAATGAATTACTTCAGTGGTTTTGATCATCAGTGGGCGTCTCATATTTGAGCATTGTAAATAAGTAAATGATTGTTACGCGAACGGTTCGTGTTTATCTTATCAGTAGAAGATCTCAGCTCGAACCAGACACAACATGCACTGAAGGAAAACTAAGAACTGATTGGTTGAAATGATGAGTAAGTAAATAGGAATTAAAATAGCATCCCAAATTACATATGCACTAATCCCTGCTATCAAACACAAATACAGACAGACACACACACACATATACTTGCAGGCGCACTCAAACACAAACGTATATATATATATATATATATATATTTTTTTTTTTCGGACTATTGTCCTCATCTTTGTCGCCATGTTTATCACAACGTTTTGGCCGTTGTACGGCCCGGCCTTCTTCAAGTGGTTGGAATGTAGAACTTAACCCTGTATTTTGCTTTCGAGAATAGGCTGTTCTAGTTCCACGAGCCATGTTTACTGGATGTCATTTATCAGTTATCTCCTGTTAATTTCCCCCTCTGAAAGTTCTCCACTGCCTTCACCGGATATTGAACTCACACTCATTGGGTATGTCACTGGATCTAACCAAAGCCTTTATATATATATATATATATATATATATATATATATATATATATATATATATATATATATATACATATATATATATATATATATATATATATATATATTTTAAATCTTATTCTTTCTTACAACCGACTTAAAATGATTGTTAAAGCTATATATATTCATTAGGCATGTTAATAGGTTATCTTTGTTAGATCATACTACCTACTCATAAACTTTTCTTAGACGAAAAGAAGACTCGAATCTGGACAGACAGACAAACTAACAGTCAGAAACAACATCTTTTATAATTATTCTCAGATGCAATGATATTACCATTAAACTAGACTTTATCCCCCACGGGCAACGTTAGCCTTATTGCAAATCGTATTACATAAGTAATTTTTTTTCTAAAAAACAAGGTAAATATATTCATGTACAAGATTTTGGGTGGTTGGGTTGGGTTAATGATATATCAAGCATTGTTTAATATTTAATGCCAATTCCTGTTTTTAAATACATGATTTGTAAAAACATTTTGTAGATACACAGTTAAATGATCAAGCAGTTATATTTCAAACACTTCAATTTAGCATAAGTCAACTAAGTTAGATTGTTCCATGTATTGCTATATTTCACTAACAATTCAATTAAACCTCAGTCATTTTTTATACACTGTTAAATGATCTAGCAGGTCTAATTCAAACAATTCAATTTAGCATAAGTTTACCAGCAGTTCTATTCGACCCATTTATAGAACCTTATCAGGTGTTACTATTCCCGGCCAGAGTGGATCTGGGAGTGATAGCAATGAAGGGGTAATCCGCAATTGCAAAAGCTCTAGCATTACGGGAGTCTCACCAGATTGTTTAGTCATATCTAGGACACTCATTTACCCCTCTGCTAAGATACAGTCGGTGTATTCTACAGAGAAAATAACTTACTTCTGAAAAAAGAATACTGAGTCTTTCTATTCAGGTTTTCTTGTCAGGATATATTTCCTTGTTTATTGTTAAGAATATGTGTCGTTATTAATTTATCGAATTTTAATGGAGACCTAAAATCAACAATATTTGTTGGATGTATTTACCCCACCCCTCCGCCTCGAGAGAATGCTAATCAAAGTCAATTCATAAGCGGAATTTAACAGGTTTAGATTCAAATTTTTCATTCTCCTAAGCTGGTTGTCATACCAAGATTAAAGAGCCCAGTCTGAGCTACTATTTAACCCAAGCTAAAAGAAGAAGAGTTGAATTACTTTCTTTCACAAGAGTAAATAACGCGATGTAGAATACAAACAGCCTTGTCGAGGGCTTGAATTCGGATCACCGATTCCATTTCCAAGCACGATAACAATCACGCCTCGAGTAACTCTAAAAATATTTAGTGTGACACATTCAAAATAATTTTTAGTATGACGCTTCCAAAACAACATATGCAGTAACAGTTCTAAAACAATATATATTGTATCGCTTCCAAACGAATCGATAGTGTAACGCCTGTATAACAATATATAGAGTAACGTCTCAAAAACTATAGAGTAACATCTCTAAAACAATATATCCAAAACAATGAATTGGGTAACGCCTCCAAAAATTTAGTTTAAAACCTCCAAAATAACATATCGTATTGCACTTTCGAAACAATATATAGAATAATACCTATAAAACAATTTATGGTGTAACGGCTTCAAAACAACATATAGTACAACGCTTACCAAATAATATGTAGTTAATACTTTAAAAATAGGTATATTCGATGTAAAGTCTACAAAACAATATATATTGTAACGCTTCCAAAACAATGTACAGTGTAACGCCTCTAGAGTGATGTACAGTGTATCGCCTCAAAAATGATGTCAGTGTAACGCCTCTAATATTATATTATAATGCCTCCAAAACATTATATCGTGTTAGGCCTCTAAAACAATATATATAGTAACGCTTCCAACACAATATATAGTGGAACGCCTCCAAAACAATATACAGTGTAGTGCCTCCAAAACAATATGTCGAGTAACGTTTCCAAAACAATATATCGTGTAATGCCTCCAAAATATACAGATTAATACCTTTAAAACAATGTATTGGGTAATGTCTCAAAAACAATATAGAGTGTAAAGCTTCGAAAACAATATATAGTGTGTCACGTGATAGCTCACGGAGACGAAGAGGTAAGACTAATACTATCCTCCCGTATTTGAATTGACAGTATCAAGCCGTCAAACAAGTGACCGTTAGGAAGGAATGTAGGTCACGCAGGGGAGACCAGGTGTTCGTACTTAGTGACCTCAGGTCGCCGGACATCGGAAGGGGAAAGAGAGAGAAGCCAAATGATTGGCTGGGACCCCAAAACGGAAGTGGGGCTCCCTTCCCCTCAGCGGAAGTAAATAGTAAGAAGTGAGTTTTTTGAGCAAGGCTCGTGGGAGACGAACCATAGCCATTTTACTCCGGGCTGAAGACAAAAGATTAACTGAGACACGAAGGACTCCAAATCCTTCAAGCCAGTATTAAAAACAGAACAAAGTCTAGTAGCCCGTGAAAGAAGAAAATTCTCCAGTGGAACCCCGTCGAAAATAAGATAAGTAATTTTGGGGACATTTTCCCTTTACACCCAAATTTCGTTTACCACTCTCTCTCTCTCAATTTGAAGAAGGACAAAAGTCAGAAAAGACGTTTATATTCGTGGACTGTCCAATTATATGTTTTTGACACTCTGAACGTGTATATATAAGTAGTAAAGGATTTTATGTATTTTCATTTTACCATGTGGTCTATGTTGTTACTTCATGCTTTCTTTCCAGCTTCTATTCGCCTTATGTTATCTTGCTTAGAAATGTCCTATTAATTCCTAAAGTATCACTCGGGAAACCGGAGTTGCCGACTACTATAATATTAATATTATTACGACTAAGACCTATAGGCCCGTATTCTTCTGTTATCTAAGGGAAAGAAGTTTAGCGGCCTGGTGGGTGTGTGATAGTGTGAAATTTGGAACCCCTTTGCCAGCGGTGGTCAGTCTGGCCCTAAATTATTCCCTCACGTAATATGCCAGTTCTTATATGCCTGAGAGAAAAACTCTGAACAGGACTTATTCTGTAGGGGATCAAGTGCCAACCTGCCCCGTCTTCACACGTGCGAAAATAAAGTCCCGTTTTGGGATTTTAGTCAATTTGCCGTCACAAGTGCAACGTTCTTGGTCGATGTATCGAGGAGACAAAGAAAGATGGTTTAGGTTGTCGCTCGATACCAATAACAAAAGGGTGGACAGCAACGTGTTTACAAAATTCCTAAGATTTATTTTGGATGACACAAGTTTTTTTTTTTTGCACTGGTCTCATCAGGATGTGAGATAGTTTCTTTTCAGTCTATGGAGGAAAAGTTAATTCTCTTATAAATCGTGGCTCACCTCCATAATATGCTGCTCCCTTAGGCGTTTAAAACTCAACTCCTTTTCTTTTTTTTAATCCAACTTTCAATCATGAGACAGTCCTTAGCCAATGAAAAAGTGTCCATACCTTTCTTCCTGTTGTATCTACTGGGAATTGAACTCTGACTTGCCATCTCTCTACAAGTCCACCCAGACGTTCCTGATATCCGGAAGGTTAGACGAGGAAAACATTACATATCAATAGAAAATTATAGAAACCATATAATTGTGTGGGAATTATTAGTTTTAGAAAATACTGGAAACCATATAATTGTGTGGAAATTATTTGTATTAGATAGAAATGATTGAAACCATATAATTTTGCGGAGATTATTAATATTAGAAGTACTTAATCATTGAACTGAGTACAAAGAATTAATTACCATGATTAATCATTGTTGATAGAAGATATAATTGCCTACAAATGATTGAAATCATTGACTATTTGAAACCATCCGGTTGCTTAAAAAAGACAGTCTTAAGCATTAAAAAACCCAACAAGAGTTGACATGCCATAAAACCAACCAACGAGCCAACCAACCAAAACCCAAAGAAATGACTTGGAATTATCAGCTTGGAGCATAAATATATCTATCAGCGATGGAATACGAAAATATATATATATATATATATATATATATAAAAGAAGTTGAATTGATAGATAATAGAATCCGATTAAAAATATTTATTGAGGGCCATGAGCATAGAATAGACTTTGTTCTTTACTTGTTTAACCATTTTTTTCCTGTAGAAAAAAGTACTCATTTTTATTTAACAAAAATCATACTCCAAATTTTCATTTGTCTCTATCGGCCATCGTTCTTGGTTATTCCTCTATTCGTTATCCCGTACCTGTATAGTATTGATGGATATAAGTTTTTTTGCTTCTTGGCTAACACTGGTGTGTTCATGTGTAGAAGTCCATATGAGAACATACCTTCTGAGTCCGTTCCTTTTTCTAAAACAGTCCTCAGCTGTCTTTCTCGTCTTACTTAGGCGTTTTTGAGACGGAAAGTAATTGTTCTTATAAACGCTGTTTTGTGGAGTGCTATTTTCAGAATTCGCTCATAACAGTAGCATTCATTCCCATCCCGATTTTTCTCCAAGAGTTTAACTGGTGCAACCATACATTAGTTCTGGTACAGCTTGGGAGAAATCCCGTTTTATTTTACCAGAGATCAGATTTCTATATGATCGATTACTCGATGCGTATATTGATATAGTTCACTATAGACGAAACATTGCAGTTGAAGCATGTCAGTTGGTCAACAAATTTCAGAATTTTGCCATTTAGTGCAGAGATGGCTCCACCTTATTTAAAACACACAAAATCTGTTTTATTTGAGTTCATATAGTGGCTAATGCCTCTTTCTGTCTGCTCCAGGGGCAGATAATCGGCTTGCGCAGGTGTATTTGCGAGAAGCACTACATCCTTTGCGTCGTTTGCATAAGGAATAGATTCTGCAACGTATCGTCTGCTTCTTCCATTTTTCTTAGGGTGGAGGTAAGACAATTTTGTTTCACTACATCTATTGACATTCGTCGAACATATTTTAGGTAGATTTTAAATATATATGGTACTAATGTATCTCCTTGTAAGAATGCAGCAACATTATCAAAGAATTAAGTGGTAAGTGTTACTATCAAAAGAGCAAACTGTTGCTTTTGTGGCTGTGTAGAACATCATTATAGAGGGTAACAGTGTCTATGAGAAGATTATATTCAAGAGAGCATTAGCTCTTTCTATGCATATCAAATGTCTTGGAGAAGTCTATAAACAAAAAAATGTTTTGATTCGAGAGTGTTCGCTCTTATTCTTTCGATGAGTCGACAATTTATCAGAATCTGAGAAGTTGTGGATCGATTTCTCCAAAATCCGTTCTAGTTTTTCTTAAGGAATTATTCTTAAGATTTTGTCAAAAAGCTGACAACGTTCAACTAAACAAATGCATAAATCAAACAAGGGAATCGCGTCTTTGTTTAATGTAGATTAGCTAACAAGCTTTATTATTATTCCTCCAGATTTCTGTTGGCTCAGTCGGCTGGGTTTGTAGAATAAACTGACTGCATCTATTCTGAGGAGTAAGTCTCTCCCAACAAGTGGCCCAGTCAGTTGGGCCTGTAAAATACACTGACTGCATCTCTGTTGAAAAGTAAGACTTTTGGAACAAGTGGCCCAGTCGACTGGGACTGAAGAATAAACTGACTGCATCTCTGCTGAGTAGTAAGTCTCTCCCCATAAGTGGCTCAGTCAGCTGGGGCTACAGAATACACTGACAGCATCCCTGAGAGGAGTAAGACTCTCCCAACAAGTAGCTCAGTCGGGTGGGGCTGTAAAATACACTGACTGCATCTCAAGAGAGGGGTATTACTCTCCCACAAGTGGCCCAGTCAGCTGGGGCTGCAGAATACACCGACTGCTTCTCGGCAGAAAGGTAAGACTACGCCAAGGAGTGTCCTAGATATTACGCTAAACAATCTGATTGTGAGGCTTCAGTAATGCTGGAGCTTTGCAGAAATTGGAGTACCCCTTCATTGTCATCGCACCTTGCCTGGAGTGGTTGCACCTGATAGGGTCATGTCTATGGGTCAAATAGATGTAAACTATGGAATTGCGCTAAACGAAATAGTTTGAAAAAAATTGTTTTTACATTAAACTGTGAATTTAAACTGCGTTATAATGCTAAACTGAGTTTTTTGAAATAGAACTTTTTTGACATTTCACTGTATAAACAAATAACTATACTTATATTTAACTGAATTGTTTGAAACTTCTCAACAAAATGACTTAATTCGGCGTTAAATACCTAGAAAAAGTTGATACGTCGTACAACCAAACAACAAAACAACCAACCAGATTTTTTTTTTCTGAAAAATACTGTAAAGTTAACGTGGAAATATTAAGTGGGAATTAAGCACAACTGATTCTAGGCAGAGGGCCACAAAACAACATTTTGATCCAAGGTAGAGGAAAATTGATTGGTTTTACTGATGTTATTTTATGCCTAGAAGTTAAAGAATTGCGTACGTTGTACATTTATATTTACATTTTTTTGTTTAATTGTTTCTTAAGACTGACTTATTGATTTTAATGGCGTATCAATCTGTCTAGGGTTATTTTATGCCTAGAGGTTAGGGAATTGTGTATATCGTACGTTTATATTTACTTTTGATATTCAAATTTTTTGAATTTTTTTCCGAGCTTTTTTTGCACACGTCCATATGATATCAAATATTCTTATCTCATACAAATAATTAATATCCTTGTCTATTTGAGTCACAGGTTGGACTGTAACAAGTACAAACACTCTAGATTAGGACTGGCCTGAGAATAATTGACAATGGAGAGATATCCATACTCTCCAGTACTGAAAACCGGAACCTCAATATCAGATGTTCAGTGTCATACCCAAGACCACAGACCTTTATTTTTACCCCTCTGTAAAGTATACAGTCAGCGTATTCTGAGCACAGCTAACTGAACGATTCGTGTTGTGAGTACACCAGTTGGTCTCCCTCTCAATAACGCCCCAAACCTAGTCTTGGGAATTCAAATCAGGAGAACTTCTCGGCTACGTTAAGAGGGTTTTGTGGGATTCAGTAGAGTCCAACTGGAGAACGTACAGGCTCCCTTGAGCTACCACTTTGAAACTAAGACTTGAATAAAATTCAGTCGGGTATTATCTCTTTGCAGGGTATACGCTCAGCGCTGCCGACAAAGTGAGGAGCCAGAGTGTAGAGGAGCATAGGATACAGGAGCTAGAGCATAGGATACCGATGATATTTTAATTTTATATAGAAAATCAGTGGGTGAAATCTTGATTTTAGGCAAAGTGTACACATGATATATTGATCGAAGAGATAGGGTCAGACGGTAGCATTTTGATCCTTGGCTGAGAGATATTTTAACTTGAAACAGAATTGCCTCTCAGTACAAAATCTTGTGATTTTTTAAAAAGAGTACAGTACTAGTTCTATCTTTATTTTGCTTTGAATATTTTTTTGAATTATAAACTTTAAAGAGCTTTTCCCCCCAAAAAATATATTTTGTATTGTATTTTTAACATGATATTTAGAAAAAAATTCTTTCAAGGGTTCTTTTTCGTCATATTTTTATCGATGATATTTACACTGTGGGTGCAAAATAATGGTCCCAATGAATCTTTATAACGATTCTGAAAAATTCTTTTAACACGGGTGAGGTCGAATAGCTCTTTACACACACATGCCCACATACACACACACACACACACACACACACACACACACACACACACACACACACACACACACACACACACACACACACACATATATATATATATATATATATATATAATGCATTGTACAGTGATTCTTCGGAGAAACGCGAAAATCAATACTTTTATCCTTCGTTGAACACACTATTATTGTTCCTGAGTAAAACCAGCGAGTGACATTTTCATTTTCGGTAGAGGACATAGACGTTACACTGATCCTTGACTGAAGGTCAGAGATTGACTTTTTGATTTTTAGCAGAGAGCACAGGTGATACATATATCCTACATCCAGTGTCTGAGTGGACATTTTTTCATCGTAGGCAGGGAGAGCAGGATGATATACTGATTCTAGATAGTGTCAGAGAGTGACATTTGATCCTAGGCAGAGAGCAAAGACGATACACTGATCCTAGCTACATGGTGTGAGGGTGATATTTTGATATTAGAAGGGTTAGGGTTAATAATATTAATAATCTTAATAAAGATTCTGAAACACACACACACACACACACACACACATATATATATATATATATATATATATATATATATATATATATATATATATATATCATATGTTCATTATTACAAGTACCCATCAATCAGCTCAGCAGTATATATGAACCCCTTAAAAAAACTGAGTTGAGAAGAAAGTACCCTAGTGATTTCTATTTGCCGCAGCTTACAATATAACTCCGAACACCAACGGAGATACTCTTGGACAAACCCGGACGGCCACTCTCGTTGAGACTATCTCCTGTTGGGCCTTATTCAAGTCAATTTCGATGTCACTGGTTCCACAGAATTTCATCACTCATCATAATTCTTAATATTTGACAGTTAAGTGTTCGCAAAAATGAATAATAAAAAAAAAATCAAAAGCCGGCGAAATAATATTTAGCGGGAAGAACTTGAGTTTATTGTGAGTAACAGAAGAGCCAGCAGTAAAATTATTATTTTTTATTTATGTACTTATCTTTAAACTCTAATTATTTACTTCGTCGCTTTGAATTTTCCTTTTATATTCGTCAATTGTAATATTTATCTTTTGATCAATAAAAGTATCTTATAAATGAAGAACAAAAGAATACTGTTGAAATAAAAATTCACTGACGAATCCCCATCGTCGGTTCGATATGAACGAACGGAACTAAGTTATTTGCATAATGCTCACAAGTTATAATTCTACTGATTACTGTTACTTGGATGAGATAGTTGTATATGTTAATCTCCGAGGCATTTCGTTAGTATTCAAAAAGCCACGTCTTAAAATTTTGAAACTGTCATCTGGACCTCAGCATTTGTAATATTGGTACATGATCTTGTCCCACATCCTTCAGTATATTCATGTGCGAGTAAAATAATAATAATTTTAAACAGATCTATCTATCTATCTATCTATCTATCTATCTATCTATCAAAATCTGTTCATATATCTCTTCTTTTCTCCCTCTGTTCTTGCATCTCACTATCAATAACAGTTCCTATCTATCTATCTATCTATCTATTGTACTGTTCATATCTTTCTCAATCTTTTCATATATATATATATATATATATATATATATATATATATATCTTAGTCGATTTATATCCATCACAATCTATCTATCTATCTATCTATCTATCTATTTCAATTTTATTTTTGTATGAATTAAAATAAGTCCTTCATGAAAATTTGGATAAGCATGAAGAAAGAAAGAAAGAAAGAAAGAAAGAAAGAATTAGAACAATTCATTAACAACAGCTGCTTGCTAATATTTCATTAACCACGTTGACAAGTCATTTAACTGCCAAAATGTCATCAGCCAGCCTTTGGCTATTTTCACAAGGATTTACTCTTCGGCTTTGTTGTTGTTGTGGATATTCTTTGAAGGTTATTTCACTCAAAAGAAAGAATATATTTACTTCAATCGAAAATGAGTATGTATTAATGTAAGTAGCTAATCTATTTAAGAAAAATAACCACTATCTATATCATTAGAATAAGTTTAGACTAAAAGCTACTAATGCCATCTAATGACGAAAGTATAAAAATATGATTACGTTCTAGCATCTCCAGTGAGAGTAGAAATAAAACAAAAATGCTCCTATTTTTACAAGGGTCGTTTTTATGTTAGTCGTCACAATAAAATTAAAACCATCTTTTGTATATTAAAATGAACGCTCGCAAAAATGCCCTAAAAACACCAGAACAAGAGTTCTTGAAATTTGCTCTGACAGGTTCTAACAACTTCCGGATAGGAAGGGGTTACCACTGCCAAAATGTGCTTGTTAAGGTTCGAGTGGACCACTAAAATGCAAGCTTGGGAGTCCTAAGATCGGGCAAGCGTCTGAAGGAGACTCAGACACTCACAACTGACCCCCGCAAAAGAATGGACGGATTGACTTCAAATGAAGGATTGATGCTGCTGGGGGATATTTCAAACAAATAAATCTGCAGAATGGTGTAAGACATGCAAACATCCCCAATACCACGGACGTTCGAAAAAAGAACGACTATGCTGGCAAACAAATTACAAAGTATTTCATCTTGCTCTTTGCTGCTGATAAATATTTAGCAGGCGTATCTAGTTAACCACAGATGACTGCAGTGAGTCAAATCTTTACTCATTACCTTAGATTTGTGCTTGGTTGTTTGTGTTTTACGGCAGAGCAACCCATCTAGGTAATTTAATTCCAAAACCTGTTCCTATATATATATATATATATATATATATATATATATATATTATAACAGTGGTGGTTGTCTCTAGATCACTTTGTGGGTTTGTGTCGAACCAAGCGCAATATAATATGGAGAGAGCTCAATATCTAGGATAGAGCAATTATATAATAATAATAATAAATAAATAAATATTAGATATATATATATTTAATTCATAGAATTTAGACTGCAACCCATGGGTTTCATAGAGTGTTTTGCTAAACAACAATCATCAGGCAGTTAAAAAAATTTCTTTACTGCCTGATGGTTGTTGTTTTGCAAAAACCTCCATGAAACCCAAGGGTTGCAGTTTAAATTCCATGAATTAAATATATATATCTAATATATATTTATTTATTATTATTGCTATATATATATATATATATATATATATATATATATATATATATATATATATATATATACCATTTGTTGATGAATAATTGTAGGTAATATTTTAAACAATCCAAGGCTCATTTGTTTGCTCACAGATAATGGTTTCAAGTATTATAATCTAACACTAATTTGCATATAATAATAGGCACATACTTCAATAGTTTCAAGTATTGCTATGTAACGCTAACAATTCAATTTAACTGTCATTTGTTTGCATACTGTTAAATTGTTAAACAGTTCTATTTGACCCATAGCTGGGACCCTAATAGGTGCTAACACTCCGTGTCAGAGGGGACCGAGGAGTAATGGCAATGAAGGTGTTCTTCACATTCCCGAAAACTCCAAGCCTGGAGCCTCACCATCAAGTGGTTTAGTGTCATACCCAGGTCACTCGTTAGGTAGGAGGTCTTACCGCACATAAGAGATACAGTCGGTGTATTTAACAGCCCCAGCTGAATGGGCTGTTAGATTTGCGGTCTTGTGCCACATTCAACTAACTCAAGTAAATATGAAGGCGTTGACATTATTGGAATTCAGTAAATATTATGAATAAAAGCGTTTGCAACTGTGTCGATACGTTCCTCTGTTTCATTGGCTTTTTGACTCTTTACCTACGTTCTTTTAACTTAGAGATATATGCTGTATACCAACATTGAGCACTCGTTATTAATACTTGTATAGACACACACACACAAACACACACACACACACACACACGAACACACACACACACACGAACACACACACACACACACACACACACACACACACACACACACACACACACACACACACATATATATATATATATATATATTTAATATGAGTGTTCAATATCGGTGTATAAAGTAAGTTGGTGACCTTAATCGAGTGTGATCCGAAGGCTCCCTTTTCAATAGCACCCTTCCCTACACTGAAGTGTAGGGAAGGGCGCTACTCCATTCCCTTGATATCGGTATATATATATATATATATATATATATATATATATATATATATATAACCCGCTCGGCTGTGGCTGTAGAATACGCTAACTGCAACTCGGCAGGGTAGGAGTAAAGACCCTCACCAACGAATGTCCTGGGTATGAAAACTATAGTGGATATCACTGTGAACCACCAGTCCTGCAACTTTGGGTAATGTGGAGAATCACTTCATTCCCATTACTCGCTGGGCCAATCTTACCCACAGTGGAAGTACCTGTTATGGTCTCATCTATGAGTCAAATAGAAAAGTTCAGTCATTTACTAAGAGTTATTATTATTTGTTATTTGAAACCAGACATCTATTTACAAATTATTTGTTGGCAGGTTTTTTGGGTTTTATGGCATATCAATATTTGTAGGTTATTTAATACCTAATCTATTTTATACAAATAATCAGTTCTATTTCAAACAATTCATTTTAGCCTGAGTACAAAGTTTGTCAAAAACATTTCAATTTCAAGCAATTCTGTTTAGTCACACAATTCTAATTCAAACAATTCATTTTAGTATAAGTATAGTTTTTGTCCAGACACAGTTAAATGTAAAACAGTTTTATTTTAAACAATTCAGTTTATCGTTACTACAGTTTCAATGTCGAAAACTGTCCCATTTTTAAAAAATTCAGTTTAGCATAAGTATGCAGTTTAAATGTCAAAACAGTTTTATCCTAAACAATTCAGTTTAACATAAGTACGCAGTTTAGTTCTATTCGACCCATAGGATCCTGTCAGGTGCTACCACTCGGGGCCAGAGTGGACCTGGTAGCCATGGAAATGAAGGGTTACTCCGAATTCCCCAAAGCTCCAGCATTACTGGAACCTCACCATCAGATTGTTTAGTATCATATCCAGAACACTCGTTGTGGGGGAATCTTACCTCTTTGCAGAGAAGCAGTCGGTGTATTCTACAGTCCTAGCCGACTGAGAAGCGCAGAGAGTGAGTTCAAGTCGCATTGGGTGTCCAATTCATATGGCCTTGTGCCACATCTATGCAAAAATCAAAGTAAATTGCTGCTCAAGATATGCGGAGGACTGTTTGAGAAGTATGGACGAACTTCTAAGCGACGTTCTTTTTTGGACTCCCACAAATGGACGCGCCAGTTTTGGCTAACCAGCAAGGACGTACCAACATTAGCTCTGTGTGGACACTGAATGCATTTTAGAGGATCTGTCTGGATCCATGAACGACAGGGACTGATGGCGCGAGAGAGTTAGAGAACTCCGTGCTATCTGCATGACTTGACGGTGAGTATTAATTTTGATTGGCGGGAAAGCATTTTCAGTTTAGATCTTCGACTATTAGTACTGCTACAGCAACTTGATCTTCCACGTAAATATCTATGGGTAATGAGTAGAGTGTTCGCCAATGGGCCGGGAGACCGGGGTTCAATCTCCGCTCGAGTCATACCAAAGACTCGAAAATGGTACTTGATACCAACATGTTTAACACTCAGCATTGTAAGGCAATGGTAAAGTGGAGCAATCCAGGGAATTGAGTTGCGCCCTCCCATACTCCTCGGCGTAATAGCTGTTGAAAAGGAGCCTTCGTGTCACCCTCGACTGAGATCGCCAACTTTACTTAGTGATTCATTTCCTTCTTTTATCAACTATGTTCATTGTTATCAAAGGGACCATGTTCTCCCTGATTCCTTATTAAAATTTGCTATATCTTTTCTCTTTATTCCTTCTATTCATATCTTTTTTTATTTATCATTGTTGTAAAAGTTGTTGTTCTTTTTTCCTTTCATATTTTCTGTCATTCTTTCTTTTTAACTTCTTTCTCTTCTTCTGCTCTTCTTTTCCAAGTTCTTTTTCTGTAATTGGTCTCCTTCTCCTTTTCTTCTTTCTTCACTGCTTTTATATCTTTCCTACTTCTTATTTTCTCCTTTTAATTCTTCTTTTTCGCCCTCTTCTACTTCCATTGACCTCCTCCTTCTTGTTTTGCATTTTTTTCTTTTAAATTTTCTTGTTCTTGTTCTTGTTCTTGTTCTCCTCTAATTGGTCTTCTCCTTTTCTTCTTTCTTCACTGCTTTTATATCTTTCTCTACTTCTTATATTTCTCTTTGTAATTCTTCCTTTTCTCCCTCTTCTACTCCCATTGATCTTCTCCTTCTTCTTCTTCTTCTTCTTCTTCTTCTTCTTCTTCTTCTTCTTTTCTAATTGGTCTTCTCTTTTTCTTCTTTCTTCACTGCTTTCATATCTTTCTCTACTTCTTATTTTCTTTTTTTAATTCTTCCTTTTTTCTCTCTTTTACTTCCACTGACCTCCTCCTTTCTCTTTTTTAAAAACTTCTTCTTCTTCTTCTTCTTCTTCTTCTTCTTCTTCTTCTTCTTCTTCTTCTTCTTCTTCTTCTTCTTCTTCTTCTTCAGCCCGCAACCAACGTTACCCACTTTCCCCTCTCTTTCGTTTATCATCTTTTTATCTTCAACTATTCAACTCATTTACACCTCTATTTTCCCTTCCATCACATCAAAGAATTCTTAGTTATGCATTTGTCTCATAATTCATTTTGTCAGCTATTCATCCAAGGAAACTGATTTCTTGTTTGTCAGTGAATTCCACTTTTAATGATTACTAAGCTGTCTTACAATCCTTGAGCAAGACTTTCATTTCAAATTGGCAAACATTGTTAGTACACAGGTGACAGGAATTAGAAGCATTACAGCCCACTGAAATTTACGATCTACTTAGCATTTCTCATAAACACGTGTGTGTATGTGTTTGTATGGGTTGATGTGGATTGGAATGAGTGCAAGTACGAAGTTTATAGAAATCTCAAATTCCGCCATTCTAAATTGGCCTTCGAACGTACTTAGTTAAGCTTACTAAATTAGAAAAAAAAGTCTTCGACTATGGCGAGTTAATAGACATCCATGTATCTGGATTAATTTGGGGCATTATATTTATGAATAGATTGGAGGTGCCCGTGATGTAATGTTTATCGTCGCAGGAAATGGACACGGCGACACGAGTTCAAACCTTGGACGAGACTGATTGCATTTCACATAGCACTAATACCCTTGTTTTTTTTTTTTTGATGTATGGAAGTAAATTAAGGAAATAAATCCGACTGCATAAAGAAAATAAAAAAAAACCAAGTATTTCAAATGGGATGAATTTATTATGGATGGTAAAGTCAACGTTAAAATGTTAAAGTTTTATCAAACCTTCATTAGGACTTTATGACAAATAAAATTTTTGTATTAACAACGATCGATTTTTTAAAATAAAATAACTGAAGAAGGGAAAGTATATACAAAGAATTCTAACCGTTCTTCATTGTATACACTTTCTTTTATCTCGTTATTTTACTAAAAAAACATCCATACAAGTTTTCTTCATCATAAAGTAGTGACAAAGGTTTAATAAAACCGAAAAATTCAACGTTGACTTTACCATCGATATTTTCTATATTTTCAATAAATATTGACCATTCTTTTTTCTTCATATATATATATATATATATAAAATGTAACGGGAAGAAAACTCAAACCTGGTTAAATTGTCAATATAAATTTATTTCGGCGAAGAATATTATCAAGCGAGTAAGTCATCTGAAGAAACGAAGATTATAAGAGTATTCTTCGGCGAAATAAATTTATATTGACAATTTAAACAGGTTTGAGTTTTCTTCCAGTTACATTGTATACGCTCTGTATGTGAGTCTTATATAAATCTGAAAAGGAATATTTAACAATAGCCACACATCGAGCACTCCATTAGATTTATATGAAATTCCTCATATATTCTATGAACGAATAGTCTACAACCATTGTCTTCGGACTGTTGCGTTGTATCACAACTTTTTTGTGTGGCTAGACATGCAAGACGCTTTAAGCTGGAATAGAATGCCGCCTAACTTTACGCCAAGCTCAGCTATTTGGTGACATACGTCAGCTCAGTGATTATAACGCATTTGTTATATATATATATATATATATATATATATATATATATATATATAAACCCTTCCACTGCGTGCAGGATGTGACTCAAGAACAAATTTAAAGCAGAGTTTTACAGGTGTAAATTCAGAGTTTTACTTTCTTAGACTGATTGCAATATCAGGGTTAAGGAGCCTATTCTACTCTACTGTTTACCCTTAACTGGAGAGAGAATAGTTCGATTCATGTCTTTCCCTTGTAAAATTTGCATTATGTAAAATGCAGACAGGATTACTCAGAACACTGATTCCATCCCTAAAGACAATAACCGTTACACATTTAGCCCCTTCATATATCTGAAATGTAATATCATATAGCAGCACGCTTCGCTCCATTGGCACTTACGGAATTAAATCTTGGGGAATAATAAAGTCATCATTCTGATGACGCTATCCTTATCGAGAAAACTATTACTCAGATTTCTCATACCGTCAGATTTAACCACACACACACACACACACACACACACACACACACACACACACACACACACACACACACACATATATATATATATATATACATTTGATTGAATATTATAGACCTTTTGACTTCATATTTTTATTTCGATCCTTTTTAAATCGTCGTATGTTTGTTATAACATCCAGCTAGTTTGGTTTGGTTTGGTTTCTTTGATTAATGGCAAACCAAAGCTTGCAGGTTATTTAATGCCAAAGCCACCATTCGAGAAGCTCAGTAATGGTACTATCTAACCCATAGTTGGGGGAATAAAGGGTTCATACCTTTCCCAAGGGTCATTGTCCGAAAGTGTACGTAACAGCGTGACTGGTGTTCGAACTTAAGCTTATTACGATTCCGCAGTCCATCGCTTTAACCATTACACCACGGGGACACCCCCATCCAGCAAGAATTGGCTCATAGGTGGGTGTCCTCTTGCTGTAATGGTTAAAGCGATGGACTGCGGAATCGTAGAACGCGAGTTCGTACTCCAGTCACGCTATTACGTTCACTTTCGGACAAATAACCTTGGGAAAGGTATGAACCCTCTTATCCTCCCACCTATGGGTTAAATAGTACAACTACGGTTCTTCTAGGAGAATAGCTTTGGCATTAAATAACCTACGAAGGTTGATATGCCATTAAACAAAGAAACCAAACCAAACAAATAGGCTCATAGATTTTCCGAATTTAACTGGTTCCTAAGTACCTTTGGACCCCTGTAAGCCCATTATCAGTGGGTGTGTATGTTGCAAAAGTACAATAGAGTCTTTTATTTATACTAGTATAAGCTTTTTTTAAAATTTAGTTTTATATATGGCAACAGTAGCTAAAGACATTTGAGTACATTAGCTCTGGTTTTAAAATTAATTTTTTGTGGTTGGTTCTTTAATTTCTAATGAGTAAGGCTTCATGAATTTGTAATCTTTGTTATTTTGTTGTCCCAATATTGTTATGAATTTTGCGAAATGAAATCGTTGGGCAGGAATTTTTTTTAGGTGTTGTGTTATTGAGCTAGTGTCGGAAAGATGCATGGTAAGTCAAGCTCTCCAAATGAGTGTCCTGGATACGACACAGCACTGTATTGGATAATGAGTCTCCAGTCCTTGAGCTTAGGGGAACGTGGGGTACATCTTTATTGCCATTACTTCCAGGTCAACTCTGACCCAGATTGGTTGTACCTGTTAGGGTACCATCTTTTGTCAAATAGAAATAGTGGCCTGAGTATGACACAAAAACTTCATCTGATGATAAGGTTCCAGTCCTGAAGCTTTAAAGAAAGTGGAGCACCCCTTCATTGCTATTACTCCCAAATACACACTGAGCCGGATTGGTAGTACCTGCTAGGGTCTCATCTATGGTTCAAATAGAATTGTTCGACCATTTACAAAGGATTATTATATCATTAAATACTTTTTTAGAGTTTTTCACATCAGCGTCAGCTGATAGTTTTTCACTGGAGTTTGAGTGGCAGCAAGTCCTTTCAAATCTCCAGGACTTTTCTCAGTATTCTGGCTGTTTTCAATAACGCTGTAATTTGGAAGATCTCCACTCCTCTGCCAACTTCCTAGCCCTCCCGGCCCTTTAATAATCCTTTAGTTATTGTGCCAAAAGCACCAATAACAATTGGTACAATCGTCACTTTCATGTTCCACAGCTTTTTCAATTCTCTAGCAAGGTCGAGGTGCTTATCCTTCTCTTCACATTCTTTCAGTTTTATTCTGTAGTCAGCCGGGACAGCAAAGTCTACAATTTTGCAAATTCTCTTTTTTGTTGTTGATTATTATAAGGTCTGGTCTTCTGACTGAGATTAGGTGATCCGTATGTATGTCTGAGACCCATAGGAGTTTATGGGACTCATTTTCTAGGACAGGTGCTGGATTGTGCATTTAACATTTATTCGTAAGGTCAAATTTCAATTTCTTGCAGATTTCCCAGGGGATCACCTTGCCTACCCAATTGTATCTAGTCTTGTACTATTTCTGTGCTAATTTGCTGCATTCGCTTATTATGTGATTGATCGTTTCGTCTCTGTCACCACATAGCCTACATTTGCTATTTTGTTGAGTCTTATCTATCCTTGCTTCGATATGACTGGTTCTTATGGCGTTGTTTTGTGCTGCTATTAGGGAAGATTCTGTTTCTCTCTTAAAGTTTCCTTTTCTTAGCCACGTTCATGTTTTGTCGTGTGAGATGTTGTTTCTTAATCGTTTAAAACACCCATAGAGTTGTTTTTCTTCCCATTTTTGTTTCCTAGTTATTAGTGCAAAGTATTTATATTACTTAGAAATAATTGATTGATAGAAATACTAATGTTAAAAAGCATTACTTGAAACTATTTAACTGCGTACAAACAAATAACTAATACTAAATAGAATAATTATTATGAGATAAGATTACTTCAAATCATTTAATTGGGTGCAACCAAATGAGCTCCAACAACTTGCTTGAAAATGAAATTACCAAAAAAACTATTCGCTTTCTAATCATACATATAAATAAAGAGGATTTGGCATTATATGATCTACAGGAGTTGATATGCTGTAGAACACCAAGCAAGCAATCAGCCAGCCAACCAAATGAATATACATATATATATATATAAATATGAAACAACAGAAAATTAAATTGATATGTTTGACTATTTCAAATGAAACTATGTATACAACGAAACATATCAATATTTCGTATTGTAATACATTTGTCAGACAGATAGATAGAGTTGTGGGAGTAGTAAGGAAGTCAGAACACCAGAGTTGATTGGCCAAAGGTTTTTGGTTAGGGTTAGGGTTACTATGTTGAGGTTTTAAGGGAGTTCAGGAAGAGATTTCGTCGGAAGAGGTCAGCACTCTTCAAATCGGGTCAGTGGCATTTCCAGCAGGACAATGCACTAGTCCACAACTCCATCCTTGTCACAGACTATTTGACCAAGATGAGCATCAACACAGTTCCTCACCGTCCCTATAGTCCAGACTTAGCTCCCTGTGACTTTTAGTTATTCTCTAAGCTCAAGGAAAAACTTAGAGGCTGTCGTTATGAGACAATTGAGGAGATGAAAGAGACTGCGACGAAGGTCATTGACACGCTCACACAAGAGGACTTCCATGGGGCCTTCCAGAAGTTGTTGCACGGGTACAAGTGCATTGCAGTCGGGGGAGATTACTTCGAAGGGGACTAGAGTTTCATGTGTGTACTATCAATAAAAGTGCCCATACGAAAAAAGTCTGGAAACTTATTGTGTGCTCCTTGTATGTCACTTACTTGACTAAGCCTTTTAAAAAATTAATTCTTTTACAGATGCTGATTCATTTGATAGATTTAACACTTTGAAAGTTCATCTCACAAAAAGACAATTGTATTTTCTTGTCTTTTCACTGATCTTGCGTGTATTTTCAATTTGTTTCAATTGCTTCCTTTTCCGACCAACCTATGGGAATGACACAAAGATGCTGTGAGCTAAATTGACCAAAACTTGAAAGCAGCACCCGACAAAACAGCAGCTGTAGGGCCACTAACCTCCCATCTCTCAGATAATCAATGTATACGAGTAAGACATGCTGGGCGCTGCTGGAGAAGTAGGTGACAAACGCATAAACGATGTTTTCCTGTTCACACATACACATGGATGTACCAGCGTTGGCTAACAAAAACTAAAATTCATCAGCTGTGTACGAAGTCTGGATGCTGAATAGAGAACCTGTCAAGAGCAATGGATGACAAGCGCGGATGTTGTGTGTGTGTGTGTGTGTGTGTGAGAGAGAGAGAGTGATTGTGAGAGAAATATTGAGAAAGGGTGTGTGAGTGAGAGTGAGAAATAGTGTTTGTGTATGTATGTGTGTGTGTTCGCGCGCTCGTCTGTATGTATGAGAGCGAGAGAGTGAGAGTGCGAGTATGTTTGAGAGAGAGAGAGAGAGAGGGAGAGAGAGGGAGGGAGAAAGTGTGTGTGTGTGTGTGTGTGTTTGAGAGAGAGAGAGAGAGAGAGGCTATGTGTGAGTGAGTGAGAGAGAGAGAGAGAGAGAGAGATTGTGTGTGTGTTTGTGTGTGTGTCTGAGAGAAAGAGTGTGTGCGAGTAAGTGAGAGAGACAGAGAGCATGTGTGAGAGAGAGAGAGAGAGAAAGAGAGAAAGATTGTGTGTGAGTGTGTTTATATATGTGTGAGAGAGAGAGAGAGAGAGCGTGTGTGAGACAGAAAGAGAGAGAGAGAGAGAGAGAGATAGTGTATGTGTGTGTGTGTATGTGTGTAAGATAGAGTGCGTATGTGTTTACGAGTAAGCGTGAGAAGGTGTGTGTATGTTAGAGAGAGAGTGTATGTGTGTAAGAGAGTGTTTGTGTGTGAGAGAAGGAGAGAGAGAGAGAGAGAGAGAGTGTGTGTGTGTGTGTGTGTGTGTGTGAAATTGAGTGAGGGAATGTGTGTGAAAGTGTGTGTGAGAGAGAGAGAGAGAGAGAGAGAGAGAGAGAGAGCGTGTGTGTTTGTCTGTGTGTGTGTGGGGGGGAGAGAGAGAGAGAGAGAGCGAGAGAGAGTGTGTGTATGTGTGTGTGTATGTGTATGAAAGAGAGAGAGAGTGATAGAGAGCGTCATAAGAATCCATGTTATCAGTACGACTTGATGATGATGATGATGATGATTAGGATTGATCTCAGCATCCATTTCTTTTTTCATTTTTTAAATCAAAACTATTTTGTTCACATTCAATTTTCAAATGTTAACAGTTTTAATACATTTCTGTATTTTGTTAACTGAGTCCATTTAAATATTTCTTTTTCATTCCACACTCAGCAGAATATTATATAGTATTTTTGTTCTTGCACTTATTTTTTTAATCATCTTTTTTTATATTCTTAAGGTTGTCACAACCATATCTTGTAGCCATGTGTGTGTGTGTATGTGTGTGTGTGTGTGTGTGTGTGTGTGTGTGTGTGTGTGTGTGTGTGTGTGTGTGTGTGTGTGTGTGTTTTGATTCTGAGCCTGTTAAATATATTCACAACTTATCCATACTATCTCCTTGTATTTTCTCATTTTTTTTTCGCTCTCGTTAAATATATTTTTTTCTTTTATTTATTTATTGATTCCCCCTGTTGTCTTTTTTTTTTCCAGTTTTTCTTTTGATCTCTATTTGTTTCCGCTATTTCTTCTTATCTCTACGCCTCTTCAAAAATTATCTACATTCTCTTTCTTTTTCCTATCGCACTCACCTTCACCTTAAGTAACGGGGGACGTTTAGCCATTTGTTCACACTTGAATAAGCCTCCCCAAGCAAATATCTAATCATTCCAGTTGCCTATCTCCATAGCCTCGTTCCAGTACCATTTTCTTACGCATTTTGTTCAGGCATCTCTATCTTATAAACAACAACAACAACAGCTAAAACTACAACTACAATCCTTACAAACACACTCAGTCGCCTCCCTTTTCATCCCATTTTTTCACTCCTGATAATTCCTTCGACTGCGTCTTTCTTCGTAACGAGTTTAGAGATGATTCTTTAACATAAGTCATTCCAGCACTGTATTCGGTATAATTACCTACTGAATGCGTCCCTAAATGATTTGAGCAGCTCGATGGGGTCAACAGGGGTAACGCTTTGGGCCTTTGTGGCAGTGCGCTCATCTTTCAGCGGTCAAGGGCCACGATGCTGGCTATTGACAGATGACTTCGTTTTCGCAAGCGACCAAACACGAAAAGAGACCTTCTGTGAAACCGATCATTTCCGAAAGAGATTTTGCTTACCGGAAGAACTTTAATGGTGTTTCTAAACGAGTTTAGACCGACGGGACGCCACTTTTAATGATAACGAGAGAAAAAACGTCGTTTGAACTGATACCTCGTCAACAAGTTGCTTATAGATACAAGACGCACATTACTGGATAGGCTAATATATTTAAAGGGAAAACTGACAAAGATTTCTGTAAGTTGGAACTGAGAATGAGGTGGAACGAGTTCCAAGAATTATATTCACGTGTTTTTTTCCATTTTGTTAATTATTTTGTGTGTGCGTGTCTGTGAGAGAGAGAGAGAGAGAGAGAGAGAGAGAGAGAGAGAGAGAGAGTGTGTGTGTGTGTGTGTGAGTCTATTTACAAAGGGTATTAATCTTAGTACCATAAATAATTACATATAAAGTTTTGCTATACCTATTTTTGACGACAAAAATTTTGAAAAAAAAAAACAAACCAAATCCCTTGTGTATAATACGCGTTGACTTTTTTTTAGAATTTTGCAGTTAAATTTAGCTAACCTAAATTTAACATTCCGGTATATGTACTTAAGGCTTTGAAATTCTGAAAAACATTTTTTTAGTATAACACACATTGACTTTATATTTAGTAACAATTAAATTTAACCTAAATTTTCCTCCTTGTGTACTTACTTTGGGCTTTGAAATTCTGAAAAAAAGCCAAAAATCTTGTACAATGCGCATTGACTTTTTAGATTTTGTAGCTATTAAATTTAACCTAAATGTAGCATTCGTGTAAATATACTTTGGGCTTAGAAACTCTGAAATAAAAAACCAAACCAACAAAACTCGTGTATAATACTCACTGACTTTTGAACTTTACCCTTACAGTAAATCAAATCACTCACCTAAAATGTTAACTGCTTTATTTTCTCAAAAATAAGAAAAATGCATTTATTTACAAATCGTAATTACTTACTTCCCAAAATGAATCCATTACTCTCAGATCCATTTTGACCACATTGAAGTGACTCTTAGGGTCCCATTGATGGGTCCAATAAATCTATTTAAAATAATTTGTATTTGATAGAAATACTTGATACCATATAACTGTGTGTAAATTAGTTGTATTAAGAATAGTTTGGTTTCGTTTCGTTTGGTTTTATGGCACATCAACCATTGAAGGTTATTAATGCCAAATCCATTTTTTATACATATAAAGTTCTATTTCAAACAATTTAGTTTAGCATAAAAACAAGTTATATTTCAAACAATTCAGTTTAACATAAGTGCACAGTCTCAATGTAAAAACAGTTCTATTTCAAACAATTCAATTTAGCATAAGTACACAGTTTAGTTCTGTTTGACCCATAGATATTAGGTGCTAAACTCTGGGCCAAAGTGGACCTAGGAGCGATGGCAATGAAGGGGTATTTCATATTCTCCAAATCTCCAACATTACTGGAACTTCACCATCAGATTGTTTAGTATCATATCCAGGACACTCATTACGAGGGGTCTTTCTCCTTTGCAGAGAAGCAGTCGGTGTATTCTACAGCCCCGGCCGACTAGGCAAAGTATTAAGAATAGTATCTTAAAGCTATAATTATTTACAACTGAAGATTGTTTTATATACTTGAAACCAGACGACTATTTGCAATGATTATCATTGAATAGAAACAATTTCTTGAAACCATATAATCATTGATATTAGATAAGAATACTTGAACTCATACGAAATCTTTGTATTTGATAGCAATAACTGATATTATAAAATGGTGAGTAAATTATTCGTATTTACAATCATTTGTTTACTATGGATTATTATTATTTTACTCTTTTGAGAGTTTTTCGCACAAGCTTTAGCTGATGGTTTCTTACTAGAGTTTGACTGACAGCAAGTCTCCTTAAGTCATTTAGACTCTTCTCAGTAATTAACCGATCATAATAATGCTGCACGCTCTCCACTAGTCCTTTAATTTCCGGGTCTTCCAGTCTCTTATCAATTTTTTGGAGATTGTTCAAGGTGCACCAACTACAGTTGGTATCACCATTACTCTCATGTTTCATAGTCGTTTTTAGTTTTCTAGCATGGTCATGGTACTTTTCCCACTTTACGCTTTCTTTTATTTTCACTCTGTTTTCTATCAGGACGGCAAAATTCACTATTTGACTGACTCTATTATTATTATCATTATTTAGTCCTTTAGAGTTTTTCACATCAGCGTTAGCTGATGGTCTTTCACTGGAGTTTGACAGCAAGTTTTCTCAAGTCTCCTGGACTCAGTATTCTGGCCGTTCTCAATAATGCTGTCGTTTGGATGGTCTCCACTCGTCTGCCAACTTCCAAGTCATCCAGTCCCTTTGATAATCCTTTAGTTACTGTGCCGAAACCACCAAACACAATTGGTATAATTGTCACCTTCATGTTCCATAGTTTTTTCAATTCTCTATCAAGGTCGAGGTACTTATCCTTCTTTTCACATTCTTTCAGTTTTATTCTGTGGTCAACCAAGACAGCAAAGTCTACCATTTTGCAAATTAGCTTTTTTTTAATGTCTGGTCTTCTAGCCGAGATTAGGGTATCCGTGTATATGTCAAAGTCCCATCGGAGTTTATGTGTGTTATTTTCTAAGACAGCTGCTGGGTTGTGCATATACCATTTGTTCGTATGGTCAAATTTATTATTATTATTATTATTATTATTATTATTATTGTTGTTGTTGTTGTTGTTCACTCATTAGAGCTTTTCACATCAGCGATAGCCGATGGTTTTTCACTGAAGTCTGAGTAACAGCAAGTCTCCTCAAGTCTCCAGGACTCTTCTTTGTATTCTGGCAGTTCTCAACAATACTGTAGTTTGGATGGTCTCCACTCGTCCGCCAACCTCCAAGTCCTCTAGTCCCTTTAGTAATCTCTTAATTACTGTTCCAAACACACCAATTACAATTGGTATAATTGTCATATTATTATTATTATTATTATTATTTACTTGAAACCTTATAAATGTTCGCAAAAGAAGATTATCATCAAAATAAAAATGTGAAATGTAACCATGAAAATGTGTATAGAGCATTAGTATTAGATAGCAATACACAAAAGCATATAACTCTTTCAAAATTATTTGTATTATATAGGAATACTTGATATATAACGGTGTTGAAAAAATCTCTTAAGAAACAACTACACGAACATTTTAAGTATACGGATATAACGCACGCGGTTTCCTATTCTAGACGTAAAATAACCCTACACAGGTTGACATGTCATTAATATTCATCTGTCAATCAATCAAAAAAAGAATCTTTCCTGCCAAGATTTCATGAGGTATTATTTCCTTTACATTCGTTTGGTATATGTATTGTCATCACTTTTCCGGGTCTTAAAGTAGAAATAGACATCAACAGAAAATGTCCACGAAAAAAACCGATTTGACAAATTTTGGGAGTGTATATGTCAACAAGCCCCAGACGATCCAGAACTTTCGTAAAAAAACATCTGCACAGAAATTTGAGCATTTCATCCAGATTCATTGACAACAGTCATGAAAAATATCAAAAGAGCCCATTTTTCTGAAGCTGAAAATGTTGGTCATATCGGGTTACATTATATTTTCAATATATTAAACACTTATCCCAATTTGGTAAAATTCATTTTCAAAAACTTATTAACATGAATAGATTTTTAAACTACTTCGTAACTTTGTCACTCACTTTTTCTTTTACTTCTAACACTTTTTCCTTCTCTTCTCTATTTCTCTCTTCCAAACAGTCGTCTGTTATATATATATATATATATATATATATATATATATATATATTGAAAAATCAGCAACGCAGAAAAACAAAGCGTAATGTCTGAATGCATAAAAGTTAAAGTTATCGGAAGGAAACACCGACACATGAAAAAGGTTTATATAATGCTTGTTATTATCTAAATATAACAATATATATATATATTTGTGTGTGTGTGTGTGTGTGGTGTGTGTGTGCGCGCGCTATAAGTAAAATATTATTGTTCCAAAACTTAGTGTTTATCGATAATGACTGCTCTCTAAGAATATATATATATACATACATACACACATAGATACATATATATATATATATATATATATATGGCCTCTTTGATTAATGAAAGAGGCGACATCTCTACACTAAACGGTAGTTCTCTGAAATTAGTCGATGAATTCACCTACCTAGTACGCAGTGTCTCATCAACCGAGACAGACATCAACACATGACTAACAAAGGCATGGACAGCTATCGATAGGCTATCGGTCATACGAAAGTCAGACCTGATCGATAAAATGAAACGCAGTTTTTTTTTCAGGCTGCGGTCGTGTTGATACAGCTGTATGGATGCACTAAATGGACGCTGACAAAACGTATGGAGAAAAAGCCTGATAGCAACTACACAAGAATGCTGCAAGCAATTTTGAACGAGTCCTGGAGGCAGCACTCCACAAAGCAACCGCTGTACGGCCACTTACCACCCATAACGAAAACTATCCAAGTTAGAAAAACCAGACATGTGCGACACTGTTATAGTGACGATCTCACATGGACGAGCGAAGTCAGGACGTCCAACTAAAACTTACATCCAACAGCTCTGTGCCGATGCAGGATTTAGACTTGAAGACCGACCGGAAGCGATGGACGATAGAGAGGGGTGGCGAAAGAGGGTCAGGGAGATCCCTGCTGATGGCACGACATGATGATGATGATATATATATATATATATATATATATATATATATATATATATATATATTTGTGTGTATGTACATGTGTGTATTCTTATGCCTCCTAATGTTTAATTATGCCTATAATGTAAGTTTTTGTTATATACCCTACTGATGAGCATAAATGGGTATGTCCCATTCCTCATAAATACATTGAACACTATTGTGAGGGGGTTAATATGCTGACTAAGTAGCCACCACTAGCAGTGGTTTACCTTCTTCACGCAGTTTGCGAGTATTGTACATGTATTTTGTAAATCTTATAGAAACTTCCATTTCATTTCAAACCTTCGATTTGGTTATTTCTTATTCAGGAACTTTTTGTTAGTTTACAACAGTTATACATTGATTTCATTTTTATTCTGCTCTTCTTACCAGCATCTGAACACTCATGACTGCTTGTTCTCGTCTTTTGTTCATATATATATATATATATATATATATATATTCTTCAGAAATTTAAGGATTTAAAAAACGTTTTTTAAGGGGTGTGTCCCCGTGGCTTAGTGTATTGCATTCATTTATGCTCGAGACGTCGATTTCAAGTGAAGTCGTAAATGCCACCGTTCACGCAGTCAGTTTCAGTTGTGCTCGCAATGTAGTTCCCAATCGCAGTCGTAATTCCATCGCTCATGCTGAACGGAGTCTAAAAACAATGTGAATCTCCACATCCCCTTGCCTTGTTTTAACAACCTCCGTTTACCTTTCTATGAAAATGAGCACGCAGCACAAAATAGGCAGTTTAGCACATGCGTGTCAGGCTCTCTGCAAATGGCGACTTGACAAGTTAGACAATACATGCATTTAGTATTTGGTTAGTTATTGTTACGTCTAGAACAATGTACTAGTCTGCGACATTTTAGTGAACGGCTTCGAACTCCGATCAGTTTATTATGTTCGTTTTCGTCCTATTACCTTTGGGAAAAGTATGGACCTTTTTTATCTACCCTTCCGTGGGTTAAATATTACCACTACTTTCGTTATACAAGGATAGCTTTGGCATCAAATAAACCACGACGGCTGATATGTTATTAAACAAAGAAAGCAAAACAAACCATATAAGCTTATCAACCATATAACCCCAAAAGAAAACCTTTTCAGTGATATAACTTTAAAGTCGGTTCTTCGAAAGACTCATGTTTTTAATGTAAATCTGATTCTGTTTATTTTCATTTACCACTCTCTCGTAACAGCTGGAATTCTTCAGAATATAATACTACCTGATGATTTTGAAAGTAAAACTATTAATTGTAATATGTGGCTTGAATTTCTTTGTTTAAATAACTATATGCAAATTATTTGTATTAAGAATAGTTACTTGACGCTATAATTATTTACAAATAACAACCTTTTGTTAGTATACAAACAAATGATAATTATTAAATAAAAAGAATATTGGAATCATATATATATTAATGTTGGAATATTTGAAATCATACAGCTATGAACAATTTATTTGTATAAAAGGGGAATGATTAATATCACGTGAGCGTAAATTATTTGAATTAAAAATAGTTTAAAGTATAATTTGTCCAGTTTGCTGGGACTGAAGAATATGCCAACTGCATCTTTATAGAGGAGTAAGGTCCCCCCCCATGAGTGTCCTGAATATGATACGAAACTTCATCCGATAATAAAGCTCCAGTTTTGGAGCTTTGAGGAATGTAAATACCGCTTCATTGCCATTACTCCCAGGTCCACTCTGAAACGGAGTGGTAATACCAGCAAGGTTGGTCAAATAGAACTGATTAACCATTTAACCATGTGCTAAAGAATGAGAAATGTTAAATGAAATTATTTGTGTTAGATAGGAATACTTGAAATATTTTAACTATGTGCGATCAAATGATTAATATTAAAAATAATTATAAGAGTTCAATAGCAATACCTTTAGCCATTTACCTCAGCGTGAATAAATTATTTCTGGCTTGTTTAAAACCTTACTAATTAATCATTCGTTTACAAATAATATTTAATCTATCTATCAATCTATCTATCTATCAGTGTGTGTGTGTGTGTGTGTGTGTGGACAGGATTTGACATTAATAAGTCAACATAAAATCTAATCAACGACAAAGGACATTAAACGAAACGAAACGAAACGAAACAGTATATGTGCATATGTGTGTTTGATAGATAGCAAGCGAGCGAGAGAGAGAGAGAGAGAGAGAGGTAATTGCTTGTAAAGTTCATCTTCAATTGACACTCCATAAATATGATCTTGTGTCAAATACAATGGTCTATCTTTCCCTCTCTCTCTATCTCTCTCTCTATATATAGAGAGAGTGAGAGACAGATCACACACACGGAACACACATATATATGAATATATAAAGAGTGAGTGAGTGAGTGAGTGAGAGAGAGAGAGAGAGAGAGAGAGAGAAAGAGAGGGATTTTTTCTTTTGATCGAATGTCAAATTTCGTGGGTCATTTAATGCCAGAGTCAATGTTGTAGAAGAGCAGCAGTGATACTATTTATCCCATAGCTGACAGATTAAGGAGTACATACGTACCTTTCCCAATTGAAAGTGAACATAATAGCTTGGGTGGGGTTCGAACACGCTTATTTTAAGGTCCTAGTTTAGTAATTAAGCCTCAGGAACTGAGAGAGAGAGAGAGAGAGAGAGAGAGAGAGAGAGAGAGAGAGAGAGAGAGAGAGAGCTTGATACTGCGTCAATGGCGCTTGATAACTCTCAGTTTCTTGACTAGACGATCATCAGATGAACATCATCTGTGAATTTTTTTTAGATATACATTTGTTCCATCATCAATATTGATCACTTCTCATAAATATTGCAAAACATTTAATTATGTTTTCATTGATATACATCCACGGAGCTGAAGCAAAATACAGAAACAATTCTTAAAACGTTTTTTATTCTGATTCGTCCAAATTTTGGAAAAAAGGTGATAAATCTAAATTTTCTTTATTAGCTCAATTATTCAAGCACCTTTTCATTAAATTTCTGCCCAATATCAGTGGACAAGAGAAGAAACAACAAAAAATCAATGATTTACTTAAAGCCGAAACCAAGCAACAAAAAAAAAAAAAAAAAAATTCCGAATTTTTTAAAACGTTGTTTTAGTCTGATTAGTTCACTTAAAAAAAAAGTGACAAATCTAAATTCTCATTATTAGCTTTATTATTCAAGCACTTTTTCATTAAAATTCAGTCTAACATCAGTGGCAAGAAAAGAAACGACAAAGAATCAATTATTTGCTTAACGCCGAACCAAAGCTAAAAAAAAAACCTAAATAATTTGAGTTTCTTTATGGCCTCCATCAAGCCCAAACCTTAAACCACTTTGAATACGCTTTGTGGAGAGATTTAGAAAACAGAACAAATGCTACTTCCCATCGATGTATTGGTTCGTATAAGATTGCTATTGAGGAGGAATAGAATAAAATGTCGGAAGAATTTATTTTGAAGGAATGCAATTCGTTTCCAAGGCATGTTGATACAATAACTGAAAAAAAAAAATGACGGCCATATTGAGTAAATTTACTCTTTTGTGTCTTTTTTCTTACTTAGTTGTTTATTTAATTAAAATAAAAATAATCTTCTTTTATAATAGAGTCGTTTATTATCATACAAGAATATGCGAATTTTAATTCCGCACCCTTTATATATATATATATATATATAATGAAATTTCCTGATCATCTGTTTAATTTTCAATTAATATATCGATATTTTCACCTTGTTATTCTTTGTATTACAAAAAATATTGTTAAATATCTACGGTAATGAAAGCTTTTCAAAGCTACTAGTCAAACGAGAGCTTTACGAGAACAAAAGACAAACGAGATCTTGTACGAGAACATAAGTCAAACTGACATTTTTTTTTTGACCACTAAAGCGACTCGAACGGAGCAGCTGCAACTTGCAGGCATCACGCCCTTTTTTAAAGCATCTTTTTTGTTTGTTCCGTTGTAGAAATTTAAATTGACACATATTCAATTGAACAGTTCTCTTTTCATCATATAATATCTTATAACTGCAGCTTGCATTTTTTTTTCTCTCTCTCATTTCCCTCACGTCACATCCGTCTCTACATCCCGCAATGATTTCTTTTTTTTTCTTTTCTTTGTTTTTCCGTTTCTTCTCAATATTTTTCTTCTTTTATTGTTTTTCTTTTCTTCATTCGTCTTTAAATGCTTGGACTTCGAGAGATGGAAAAGAAGCTGGAGAGAGGCAACCAGATGTTGTGCAGCTGTAAGAGTGCACACTGTAAGAAATTCTTTTAATTTTTCAAACCCAGCTGAACATACACCAAAGTTCATGCGTGTATTTATCTGTGCATGTAAGACATTCGGTTAACATGTTTTCCTACTATATGATATATTTTAAATAAGTCTTCCAAAAGTCAAAGGCAAGAAAAGTATATATATATATATATATATATAGGTAGCATTTCTTCATTGATACATATTTGATTGGACTTTATTGACATTTTAGACTGCATATTTTTTGTTAATCCTTTCAAGTTGCTGTATTTACCAATTCGGGTATCATGATATCGATATATCAACTCGAAAGGATTAACAAAAAATACGTATGTCGACAAAAAATGTCTATAATGTTCAATTATATATATATATATATAGTCCAAGTAGCGTAGGGGCTACCATACTGGACTCCGACATCAAGTATCCGAGTTTGAGCTCCAGTCGAACTATTACATTGAATTTCAGACTAATGTCTGAGGAAAAGGTATTAACTTCCTTATCCACCGAGCTATGAATTAAATAATACCACAACTGCTTCTCTGCAGGAGGTAAGACTCCCCCAACAATTGGGCCAGTCAGCTAGGGCTGTAGAATACACGGACTGCTTCTCTACAGGGGTAAGACTCCTCCAACGAATGTCCTAGATATGACACTAAACAATCTGATGGTGAGTTTCCAGTAATGCAAAGTACCCCTTGATTGCAATCGCTCCCATGTCCACTCTGGCCCGGAGTGGTAGCACCTAATAGGGTCATATCTAGGGGTCAAATAGAACTAAACTGTGTACTAATGCTAAACTGTATTATTTGAAATAGAACTGCTTTTGACATTGAACCTGTGTACTTATGCTATCCTGAATTGTTTAAAATAGAGCTGTTTTGACATTTAAGTGTGTGTAAACAAAGACCTAGACTTATACTAAACTGAATTGTTTTAAATGGGACTTTTTATATGTATAACAATGGATTTATAACCTACAGTGGTTGATGTGCCATTAAACCAAACCAAACCAAACAAGATCCAAGGATAGCGTTGGCATTTAATAACTTTACGAAGCCTGATATGCAATTAAACCAAACCATATATATATATATATATATATGTTATGATTTCAAAGACACACACTCAACAGCGTTTTGTGACTGTCAGTTTCTCGCAAGTGCGATCATCAGAACAAATAAAATTAACCAAGTATTGTCCTTATGACTGCATAGGTGAGAATCTGACTGACATCAAGCGCTGTTGACTCTGTACGTATGCTGGACACTGCTGGAAACATAAACGACTTGTTTCTCTGGCCTTCTTTACACGGACGAGCAAGTGTTGGACGACCAGCTAGAACTTATCTACAGAACCTCTGTGCAGACACAGGATGTAGCCCAGAAGACCCGCCGAAAGCGATGGACGATTGAGACGAGTGGCGAGGGAGATTCAGGGAAATCCGTGCTAGAGGCATGACATGATGATGATGATGAGGATGATATATATGTACTATGCATAACATATTTCAAGAGAATACTTGCACGCACATACAGTTTTTACTGTTCGTAAAAGTTAAAAATGGAATAAACAGTAAGAAATAAAACAGTGCTTAATTTGAAATGGGTGAAATGATTAATAATTAGAATTACAAATTTGTGGGGGATCGCTACCGTGAATGATATATATATATATATATATATATATATATATATATCAGTGGTGACTCTAGCCTATTTTCGCTACTCGTGCCCCCCCCTCTGTCAACTTCAGTTCCCAACCCGTGGTCCGTGGACCCAAAATAAGTCATTATAGTTGCTATTGCGGGATTCTCCATTGTATAGCACAGATTGACAAACGTACCTCTCATGGTGTTTTTTTTTGTAAACAATCAAGATACTATATAATTTGTTGTCTTGTTAATACAGTAGATAAGATAATTTTTTTTCCTTTCAAAAGTATAGAAGAAAAGAGAAGATGTTCATTACTATGACGAGAAAAATATGTTTATTAGAATAAAGAAACTGATGACAATATACACAGACACAGCTAGTAGTTACAATTTCGCTTAAAATAAAGATTATTTGTTGAAAATGTATTCAAATAAACAAATTTTAGTTACAGAATGTAATATATGCAACATTCATTATAGAAATAGACATCTGTTAGTGAAAAAACGAATTAAAACACGCCGTTTAACCAACATTTACCATAGCGATGATGATGACGTCGGCGACGGCTCTAATCTGCTATCCTCTCTCTCTCTTTCTCTCTCTGTCCCTCTCCCTCTTCCCAATATATCTATCAGCAGTCTGTGCTAAGATTTTTTTTTTTTGCTCTTGCTATTGGCTACAGCCAAAAGCGTATTTCTCTAACATTACTGTTATTATAAGGGTCCAGTGCTGGGCACGGATAGCGCGTGTTCAACATTATAGCCGATTTTATGGGATGTTCAATGAATCTGACGGTGGCCGGACAAAGACCATCCGTTCAAAACAGCATCGTTGTATTATCCCCAGATATATTTATGAACTTTTGGCTACTTAGTTATCGAAACTTGAATAGATACGTAATTTAATTGAGATCAGACTAAGTATGTTTGCTTGAAATTAATGGATGATTTTTAATCCATTTTGAATAACATTGACCGAGTTATTGGTCGTGCCGGGCACGAGTAGCACTACTCCCGTCTCTGCCCCTGAGATATATATATATATATATATATATATATATATATATATATATATATATATATATGATGTACAATTAGAATTGGTAAACTCACCACTTTACAAAATCTGAAATGTTAAATAAGATCAAAAACGGATGCAAAATCAATCAATCTATCATTGCTCTTTATTGGCGAAATTGTAATGATAATATCATCTTTGTGTGGAGGTGCTCGTGGTGCTCGTGGTTATCGTCGCAGGAATTGGACGCAGCGACACGAGTTCAAATCCTGGACTGATTGCATTTCACATAGCACTAATACCCTTGGGAAAGGTATGAATCCAATTAATCTCCCTCCAGCTATAGATAAATAGTAGGGCAGACTAGGTTCTTGAGCCTTGGTGAGGCAACTAGTCTAGGAGAAGGAAAACTTTGAATTCAAACCCATTAAACTCCGCTTAAAAAAATTGACCTTGTGTCATATCCTGCCCGAGCGGAGGGGTTGGGTAAATATGATAATATCATTTTAGTCCAATAATAAAACATTTCAATATATACATATAAAATAAAAATACTCCTTTCACTAATTTTCATGTAGGGGAGTATATTCAAGATTGTCGCTATAAATTTTCAGCAATTTTTTTTTTTACAATATCATTCATTTACTATGAATTTATAAATCCATAGCATCGTAATTTAATCTTTAAAGTAGTTGCCCTGGTCTTTTAAGATAAACTTTAAAGTAGTTGAGATAAATGCTATGAATTTATAAGATGTTGACTCTGTACGTATGCTGGACACTGCTAGAAACATAAACAACTTGTTTCTCTGGCCTTCTTTACACAGACGAGCAAGTGTTGGACGACCAGCTAGAACTTACCTACAGAACCTCTGTGCAGACACAGGATGTAGCCCAGAAGACCCGCCGAAAATGTCTTTTTGGAAAATTGTTCAGTTTATCTCAAAATTAAGATTCTGCTCGGTATATGATAACATTTTTCTTATCTTGAATCAAGTAGAATTTCTGGTCATCTAAATGGTGTTACAAGGGTCAGAAGGTCGTATTTTCGACACGCCATTAGTTTAAAGTGGTTTGGTTTGGTTTCTTTGTTTAATGGCATATCAACCTTTGTAGCTTATTTAATGCCAAAGCTATTCTCCTAGAATAACAGTAGTGGTACTATTTAACCCATAGCTGGGAGGATAAGGGGGTTCATACCTTTCCCAAGGGTATTTGCCCGAATGTGAACGTAATAGCGCGACTGGAGTACGAACTCGCTTACTACGATTCGGCAGTCCATCGCTTTAACCATTACACCACGAGGACACCCCCAGTTTAAAGTGGGGTGTTCCACAGGAAGCAATCCTTTCGCAGATTATATGCAAAAATTATGTAAGTTCTGTTGATATTTTCCCTTCTGGGACACATCAGATAACGGGCAATTAACCCAGCTTTATCTGATGAACCAAAGGTGATTGTTTATATCTCCGTCCAGCAGGAATTCCAGTTAAAATGAAAAAACTGGAAATTGCAGCTGGAAAATTTTCCCATACAACGCTATGATTGGTTACTTCTTTCTTAAGAGATTTTTGGTGAGTTCTTTTTGTGACAAAGAAAGAAAGAAAGAAAGAAAGAAAGAAATATGACAAATTTAGAAAATGAAGGTGGAAGAACTTTCGATATTCTCATGACGATTGTTTACTGCATCGCATTTGCAGGTTGGTTAGTTGTTTTGCTTTACGGCGTATCAACCCTTTTCGGGTCCTTTCACGCCCAAATCTTCGGTGATAATTTTCCAAGCACTGAACATTTTCATGTCCAGTTGACTTGCATTCAATCGAAGCATCAACTGGCGATGGCCACATACTACCTATGAAAGCAAAGATTACGGTTATATACTTCTAAGGTAGTAATTTACGAAGGTCTTTACTTCAATTTAGCACAAGGCCAAATGAATGGGGCACCCAATGAGACTCGAACTCACTCGTGTAGGTTTGCTAGTCTAACTTGCTAACCATTACACCACCAGAGGTGCCCATATACTTCTAAGGTATCATACTAAATGATAACACAATCTACTTATTCCTCTTTAGTCCATAGCTCATACAGTACACCCAGTCCCGTTACTTTTCAAACAGACCTCGGATATATATATATATATATATATATATATATATATATATATATATATATGTGTGTGTGTGTGTGTGTGTGTGTGTGTGTGTGTCTATCTTCCCCTATCTCTGTTCGTTTAATAGATTTTTCAACCTCTCTATTTCTTGAATAGATCCTTTGACCTTCTTACTGTTTCTTTAACAGATTGTCACACACCTCCCTCTCTTCCCCCTCTCTCTGCTACTTTAATAGATTCTTTTACAAACTCCCCCCTTTCTCTCTCTCTCTGTCCCTTTAATAGATTTTCCCCCTCTCTCTATTCCTTTAATAACCTCTCTCATTTTTTTCTTCCCCTTTACTAGATTCTTTCAACCTTCTCTGTTTATTTAATAAAGTTTCTCTCTCTCTCTCTCTCTCTCTCTCTCTCTCTCTCTCTCTCTGTGTTCCTTCTATAAATTATTTCACCCTCTTTGTTTCTATAATAGATTTTTACCCTTTCTCTGTTTTTTAATCGATTTTCACCTTCTTTCTGTTTCTTTGATAGATTTTTTCACCCACTCTCTGTTTCTTAAGGGCACCTCGGGTGGTGTAATAGTTAGCAAGATAGACTAGCAAACCTACACGAGTGAGTTCGATTCTCATTGGGTGCCCCATTCATGCAGCCTTGTGCTACATCTAAGCAAAAAGCTTAGTAAATTAACTCTCTGTTTCTTAAATAAATTCTTTCACCCTCTCTCTGTGCTTTTAATAGATTCTTCACCTTCTTTCTTTTCCTCTCGCGTACTTCTCAAAATACGTTTCAAAATACGTACCCCAGCATACTTCTTGTGTCTTGATAAATACGTTTCAAAATACGTACCCCAGCATACTTCTTGTGTCTTGATAAATACGTTTCAAAATACGTACCCCAGCATACTTCTTGTGTCTTGATAAGCTTTGCACTTGTTGATGAATGGAGAAATTTAATTTTTATTATCTGCTTTTAAAACAGAATTGGATGCTGTTATTGATTTCCTATTCGGTATTTTGGGATTAAATTATCAATTATTTTATTGATAGTATTTATAATTAGATTAATAATTATTTGAAAAATTTTTTTTCTTTAACAAACTTTAGGATGAATTATAGAATTAACCCACAAAAAGGGATGTTGACTTATTTTTTTTTTATTTAGCTGTAAAGAAACTGATGACAGCTATGACGTAAAACATTTTTCTTTAATAGCTGAACATTCTGGCTTTGTCAGATATTCCTTTAAAAAACTAGATTAAATTATTTAAATCATTTAAATTAATAATATAATTATTTTTCAAGCTATACCGCAGAAAATATTATGGAATAACCCAATATTGAGGGAAAATAATTTGATGGTCTTATAATAACTCCATAATGTTATAATAATTTGTATTCCTAAAAAAATACCGAAAGAAGCTGTGCAAATCAGTGTACAGTTAGAAGACAGTTCAAATAGACCTTCATAAGCTGCTGGGGGTACATAACTGAAATGAAACAAAGCTCCAACAAAAGAGGTGTCCGTTGAATCAATGGAAAAGTTCGTGAAACTCATTCAAGAAGACAATTCACAATAGAGTGTGACGAAACATGTCCGTTGTTCCCTGTCAGCTGGGTCCCAAGTTAGTTGCAAATATAAAAGATATGGGGTGTTAGATAAAACGAAAACAAACAAGTAGATCACGAAATAACATCAAATATTTAGGATAGAAATGCCTTGAAAATAAAAAATGTACAGCAAAACAAATAAGAAACAAATAGGTCGAAACAGAAGTCAATATTTGTGACGGAATTGTAAGAAATCGGCTGAATGAAATGGGATTATACATAGAGAAAAACAAAACGAAAATCAGCACTAATACATCAACAGAAGAACATGAAGCTGAAATGGCTAAAGAGAAACAATCATGTCGTGTGAACTGATGGATGAAAGTGATAATCAGTGATCAAGTATCTGCATTAGCGAAAGTGATTATACTTTTGTCTGGTGCAGCAGAAATTTACATATAAAAAACAACTACCGAGTCATTCATGATATGGCTTTGCATATCATTTAAAGGACGAGAAAACATAGCAATCAACTATCAATGCAGATGTGTACACTGAAATCCTGGATAATTTTTTTCATTCCATCGATGGAAAATTGGTTTAGTTTGGTGAGGATGAAGTTATTTTTCAAGACGATTAATAATCTTGTCTCAGAACAAAGGAGACTAAAATTGTTCGTCAGGAAAGCCATATAAAATCAATGATGATGATCATCATATCGAGCTGCTAGCAATGATTTCCCTAACTTCCTCTATCATCCATCTCTCTAGGCAGGTCCTCCAGACTACGTCCTATGTTCACGCTGAGCTGTTGTTGATAGATTCTAGTTGGTCATCCAATTTTGGCTCGTTTTTATGAAGGGGTCCATTAGAGAACGTCGCTTCTGAGTTCATTCTTACTTCTCCAGCAGTATCCTGCATGTTTTGTTCGTCTTATTTGGATGTTTTTAGAGATGGGAGGTAAGTGGACATACATCTGTTGCTTTGTGGGATGCTGCTTCCTGGATTTGTTCAATATGACTCGTTGCATTCTTGTGCAATTACCTTCAAGCTTTTTCTTAATACGCTTTGTAAGCATCCAAGTGGTAGATCTATATTATAGAATCAACACGGCTACTGCTTAAAAAAATGAGTTTTATTTTATCAGATAGGTTTGATTTCCTTATGATCGATAGCAGTCCATGCTTTCGCTAGTCGCTTATTGATGTCATTTTCAGTAGATAAGACACTGGTTCAAGGTAGTTGAAAATATTCACTAAAGATTACCATGACTCTCACACAAAATCAATTATATAGCCAGCAAATAGTGCGGATCTAAATCCAGTTGAAAAGTTATGGTGGAAATGTTTTTAAAAAATACTCCTGGAGAAAACTCCATCAATCAATGAAGATCTATCAACTGTCATTCGGTAAAGTTAGAACCACTTGGATAAAGTATATTGCTTAAAATTTATGATATGCATGACAAGAAAAACTAAAGCTTTCTTAAAATTTATGTTTAAAATGTTTTAGAAAATCCGCAGAAGAAAGCCCCATCAATCAATGAAAATCTATCAACTGTCATTCGGGAAAGTTGGAACTACTTTATAAAGAATATTGCTTTAAATTAGTGAAATGCATGAGTGAATAAATCAAAGCTATCTTAAAAGCTCAAGGGAGAGCAACTAATTCCATAATTTTTTCTCAATTTTGGATTATTCCATAATATTTTCCCCTGTATGGCTTAGAAAAATATATGAATGATTCAAATAATTCGGTCTAAGATTTATTTTATTAAGCAAGCATGTTCACCTATTCAATAAAATGTTTTATTTCTTATACATTATTAGTTTATTTACAACGGAATTAAGAATTTAAGTTACCATCCACTAAGAGTGCTTATTCCATATTTTTTGCCATACGTATGTACTCACCTACTTCAGTAATAAACAGGATCACTTCTTAAATTCGAGTATTTAAAGGAGACCAGTGATTTTAGCATACATTGACCGTAAGAAATCTTTTTGATTAGAACTGGTTAAAACTAAACGCTACTTATGACATCTAATGACATTCTAGTTCTTACGTCCCCAAATGAGAATAAAAACTTACAAAAATACACAATTTTTTCAGTGTAAGTTGCTATGGCATCTGTTACAATAAAATTAAAAGCGATTTTTATATCAAACTAAACACACAAAATGTCATGGAAGAAAGAAAGCAGAACGAACATATTGGCCAACTCAATACATATGTATTTCATTTTGCGACTTATCTGTCATTAGAAAATGAAGCTGAAATGGACTAAAGAGAAACAATCACGGCATATGGACAAATAGATGAAAATGATAATCAGTGATCAGGAACCTGCATAAGCGAAAGTGATGATACTTGAACTTTTGTCTGGTACGACTGAAATTTTCCTATAAAAATGGCACACGAGTCATTGATGATATGGCGAAATTTTCTGCTAAATAAAATAAAAAAAAGAAGTAAATATACTCTAAGTGTGCTAATTCCATAATTTTTCGAGAAGTAGAATACGAAGTGCATAAGATAAGTTTCCAGACTTTTTTCGTATGGGCACTTTTATTGATAGTCATCATCATCATCATCATGTCATGCTGGTAGCACGGATATCCCTGACCCTCTCTCGCCACTTCTCCCTATCGTTCATCGCCCTAGGCAGGTCTTCAGGACAACATCCCGTATCCTCACATAGCTGCTGAATGTATGTTCGAGCTGGTCGTCCTGCTTTTGCACGGCCATGTGTGGGGGTCCATAAGAGTACATCTCTTATGAGTTCGTGCCTGCTTCTCCAGCAGTGTCCTGCATGTCTGGTTCGTCTAACTTGAATAGTTTTCGTGATAGGAGGCAGGTGGCCGTACAGTTGGTGTCTTGTGGGGTGTAGCCGCCAGGACTTGTTCAAGATTGCACGCAGCATTCTTGTGTAATTGCCGTCTAGCTTCTTCTCCAGCCGTTTTGTTAGCGTCTATGTAGTGCACCCATATAGCAGTATCGATGTGACCGCTGCCTGGAAGAAACTGCGTTTCATTTTATCGGTTAGGACAGCTATCAATAGGCTATCGATTATATGGAAATCAGACCTAACCGATAAAATGAAACGCAGTTATTGATAATACACACATGAAACTCTAGTCCCCTTCGAAGTTATCTCCTCCGGATGCAATGCACTTGTATCGTTCCAACAACTTCTGAAAGGCTCCATGGAAGTCCTCTTGTGTGAGCGTGTCAATGACCTTCGTCACAGCTTCTTTCATCTCCTCAATTGTCTCATAACGACAGCCTGTGAGCTTAGAGAATAAGGAAAAGTCACAGGGAGCAAGGTCTGGACTATAGGGAGGCAGAGGAACTGTCTTGATGGCCATCTTGGTCAAATAGTCTGTGACAAAGATGGAGATTTGGACTGGGGCATTGTCCTGCTGGAAATGCCACTGACCTGATATAAAGAGAGCTGGTCTCTCCCGATGGAATCTCTTCCTGAACTCCCTTAAAACCTCAGCATAGTAACCCTAACCCAATGCCTAACCGTTTGGCCAATCAACTCTGGTGTATTGACTTCTTTACTCCTCCCACACCTCTCATCATCACTCACAGACTCCCTGCCTTCCTTGAATCTCTTATGCCACTCAAAAACTGATGTTCGATTCATGCAAGATGCTCCAAAAGCAGTCTGAAGCATTCCATACCTTTCTGAGCCATTTTTTCCAATCTTAAACCAGAATTTTATTGCATATCGTTCTTCTTTAGTGTCAGATTGCATATTTTAAATTCACTAGCTGTGACAATCAGGCTTTAGTAGTGTGTATTCCAATTCCTGCTGTAGCGGTTCATTTGAACCTGAAATCATAAAAATATGCCAGTCATCTCATTAGATGTATAGCAAAAACATACTGAATTTTCAAGAGTTTACGAAAATTTTAAATGCCCATCCGAAAAAAGTCTGGAAACTTATCGTATGCATCTCGTATTTTGAAAATCTAACAAAGGTAAACTTAATTTCTTAAATGTTTTCATATGTTGTTAATCAAAAAATACTAATCTAAATTATTCAATTAGTTTAGTTTAATGATCTATCTATCTATCTATCTATCTGTCAGATGTATTTTCTAAAGCAACGTCAGTAATTTCCGACGGAAATATAAAACTAAACTGCAAACAATTCTTACTCAATTTTTTTTCTTCAAAGATTTCTTTTTTGTCACTCGAAATATGAAAGAGAATTATGTTAAACAAGCCTGTTAAATGTAGGTTCTCCTTAAAATACTCTTTCCATTCATTACACCAACGCCCATGCGCATACAAACATTTTTTAAATATCAAAATTAAAAACAGGTGCATTTTATGAATTAGCCGATAAAATGAATTGTTCCACCGACAATATATATATATATATATATATATATATATATATTGATGAATGGCAGCAATATTTATGCTTGGGACATGTTCACTAACTTGACACATGAGAACCACTATTGACTGAAGTGAATGACAAGTTTAAATGCTTTACACATGCGCAAACTACCTCTAGCTTTTCCTGCACGTCCTATGAATTATATTCGCACATTGCTGATAACATCTAAACTGTAGTTTCCAGCGTATCATATTTCTTGCGAACATTTTTAATGCCTTGTATAAGTTTGGCACTATTTAAGTATTCGAATCTTGTTATTGCCTTTAAGAATGATTGTTTGAGAAAATAATGAGATGTGAAGTTTTTCAAAAAAAAAAAAAGAAAAAAAAAAGCCAAATGTTCAGGTAGTCATACGGTAGAAATAGACCTCTGTTTATACGTTTTCTGCTCTTGATGGAGTTAGAGATAAGTATCCCGACGTAGAATTTAAACGAGTTTTTTTTTAAGCTTACATTTTCAAGTCATAAACTATCTATAGAAATTTTACTATTCAGGATATGTTCCTAGCCCAGTCAGCTGGGGCAGTAAAATACATCGACTGTATCTCTACAGAGAGGTAAAAAATCTCACAACGAGTGTCCTAAATATTACATTAAACCACCTGATCATGTAAGCTACAGTTCTAGAGCTTTGGAGAATATCAAGTAACACTTGATTGCTATTACTCCCAGGTCCATTTTTACCTGGAGTGGCAGTAGCTGTTATGATCACACTAGTGATTAAAAAAACTGTTTTATTATCCATAATACTTGAAACTATTTAACTGCGTGGAAAGAAATGAGCTCTGGTTCGTTTAAAAATGTTATCAAAAATCTATTTGTTTACAAATGATACATGTCTACTTTGCACGAATAAACGAGATTTGGTATTAAATAACCTACAAGGGTTTATATGCCATAAAACACAACCAACTAAGCAGTATATATTCCATCGTCTATTTTCAAAAGTATGCATTGACTTAACCTCTTGGCCATAATCAAGATACAACACAAGATCAATTTTTAAGTGGGGTACAGCTGATTTGAAGTCAGCTTTCCTTTTCAAAACCAAGGCTAAAGAGCTCAGAATTCCCACCTATATACCCATTGCTAGTTGGAGGGAAAAAGAATGGGTTTATGTCTTTTCCAAGGGCAATTAACTCAAAGTGAAAAACAAAGCTTCATCCTGGATTTTTTATTTGGATCGCAGAGTTCTTTTATAAAATTAAAGAATTTTTTTGTTTTACTAAAACTAGTGATAGAAACAGACAGATATACAGACATACACGTAAACACATACACAAACTGGCCCAGTCAGCAGGCGTAGTAGAATACAGCGACGGCAACTCTGTGCAGGGGTAAGACTGCCTCAACGAGTGTCCTAGATAGGACGCTAAACAATCTGATGGTGAGGCTCTAGCGATGCCGAAGCATTGTAGAACACAGAGTGCCCCTTCACTGCCATCTTCCCCAGAAGTGGTAGCATCTGATAGGGTCCTATCTATGAGTCAGATAGAAATAAATCTCGGACTTATGCTAAAGTGAATTGTTGGAAATAGAACCGTTTTTCATTTAAACTGTGTACTCATGCTTAACTGAAATGTGTTTGAAATACTTGGAACCATTTAACTTTGTTAACATGATCAACTGAATTGTCTGAAATAGAACTGTTTTTATATTTTAACATTTTTAAATAAAAAAGTGTCTACTTCTGCAAAACTGAAGCGTTTGATCATTTAGCTGCGACCAAACGACAGAGCTCAGGTTTGTTTAAAAATACAATTTACTAAATGTGTTTAGACACCATATATTTGATATATATGTCATAAAATGATTTGGCATTAAATAACCTCCAATGGTTGGTATGCCATAAAACCCAACCAAATGAACCCAAACCAAACTAAACCACTCACAAACACACACACACACACACACACACATATATATATATAAGTGTGTGTGTACAAAATATAATAATAAAAGAAAGAATATACAAATTGTAAAAAATGTTAGGATATAAAATAGACAAAAAGCATCAACTAAATCTTACTTTAAAAAAAAAGATTTTCTCGGATTATATCACCCCACCTCCAAAAACAATAACAATAAATAAACCATAAACAAGGTGGCTATAATGGATATATAAGATTGATATTTTCATGCTTTTGAAAATTCAGAATTTTTCATTTTTGTTCTATCCAAAAATCTTAACACACACACACACACACACACACACACACACACACACACACACATATATATATATATATATATATATATATATATATATTTCATAATTTTCGTTTTCCTATACCTGTCGTCGTACCAAGAGTAAATAACACAGTCTGTCCGTCTATTTACCCATAATTTGTATATATATATATATATATATATATGTGTGTGTGTGTGTGTGTGTGTGTGTGTATGTATGTGTGTGTGTGTATGTATGTGTGTGTGTGTGTGTGTGTGAATTTAATTTGCGTAATGTCCCTGTGAAAGTCAACTCTGCTTAAGTAGCCATTATTGGTTGTTGCTGTTACATTCAATCACCTCCCTTGTGAAACGCAAACAGCCTCATTTAGCCTTTTACTTATATATATATATATATATATATGGATACTACTTTGAATAAAATGTTCATTGAATGATATTTTTTAGCAGTCCCATGATATCAAGCAATGCCTGTTCTTGAAGCTTTTCATAGTGAGAGATGACAGGGCACCGAGCCAATCCCCACTTAAATAACACATATAAAATAGATAGTCTATATTATTGTGTGTTATAAAAACCGCAAGTGTCTTTATTCTGAACGGATATTTTTACAAAATCTCGAGGTTCATTGTGCCAAGTTTTATATGAGAGTCGCTTCTTTCTAGATGAATTATTTACCAAAATCTCAGTTCCTACTACAGCATGGGCAGGAGAGATGGGCGTTGACCCTGCAAGTGGATTCACCTGTGAAAAGATGGATGAATCGTATTTTTCATCCTACCGGGTGTCTAAAAACCCTTTTCATCGGGGTAATCAGGTGAGAGGACTCGTTTAAAGTCTATGTAGATGGAGGTGACAGCAAGCACGAACATGATCATTTCACGTCCTTAAAAAAAAATGATTAAAAAATAATCTCTATTAAAATGATAAAAAAGGTGCCCGTGCCGTCGAAATTAAAGAGTTGGACTCCGACATCGTAGTAAGCGAGTTCGAACTCCAGTCGATTTATGACGTTCACTTACGGACTAATACCACTGAGAAAGGTATGAACCCCCATATCCCTCCAGCTATGGGTTCAATAGTACCATTACTGTTCTTTTACGATGACGGCTTTCGCATTTAATTACCTACGAAGGTTGGTATGCCCTTGAATAAAGGATCCAAGAAAATAAACAATTTCCAATTAAATTTTCAATCTGATGATAATATGTGGTCAAAGTTTGCGCTTACCCAAACACCTATAACTTCTCGGAGAAAATAATAACTGTCAATTATACAGTATTCCTCTTATTTAGTTTCTTTTAATTTTTGCAAATAATTACAATATAAATTCTATTCAATTAATTATGATACATATTCTTTGTAATTGCAACATAAATTCTATGCAATGTTTTATAATATAAATTCTATGCAATTAATTAAAATATAAAATTTGTGCAATTATAACAAAAATTTCATGCAATTAGTAAGTAAGTAAAGTTGGCGACCGTAGTCGAGGGCGACCGGAAGGCTCCCTTTTCAATAGCTACTACACAGAGGTGTAGGGGAGGGCGCTACTCTTTTCCCTGGATTGCTCCACATTACCCTTGATACGTACCTTATATTGCTGAGTGTTAAGCAAGGAGGTATCAAGTACCACTTTTAAAGTTTTTGGTATGACTTGACCTGGGATTGAACCCAGGTCTCCCGGCAAACACTCTACCCACTAGGCCAATGAGCATAGTATAATTTCTATGCAATTAAGTATGATATAAATTCTAAGCATATAGCTATGATAAGGATTCTATGCAGTTAGATATGATGTGAGTTCTATGCAATTATATTATGAATACTATAAAATACTGATAATATAAATTCTATGCAATTAATCCTAATTTAAATGTTATGCGAATAATGATAACCATTATTCCATCATTTATCTTATAAATTCTATGCAATTAATTATCATATAAAATTTATGCAATTATTTTAATATATATTCAAGGTAATTGATTAATAGGCAAGTGTTTAGCATTATTAATGATATAAATTCTATGCAATCAATTAAAAACTCAGTTCCATGATTGAATATTAAAGTTAATGGCCGACAAATGCAGCGTTTAATAGTGCATACGTAAACTACTTGAATCAACAACATGGTCTTTCTGATGGTTCTCAAATAAATTTACTCTACTAAAAATGAGTGTTCCCTTTTGTTATAGTCTCTATGGAAGTGGATATTTGGTTTCCCGAATGCTATAGCTCACCAAAGTTAGAGGTAAGAGTGTACTAAATTCATTTTCCCAGTTTGCTGGGGCTGTAGAATACACCGATTGTATCCCTGCAGATGGGTAAAATCCCCCATAAGTGTCCTGGATATTTCACCGAACAATCTGATGGTTAGGTTCCAGTAATGCTGGAGTTTGAGGAATGAGAAGTACCCCTTCATTGCTATCGCTTTAAGGTACACTTTGACCCGGAGTGGTACTATCTGATAGGATCCTATCTATGGGTCAAATAGAACTAAACTATGTACTCACGCTAAACTGAATTGCTTGAAAAAGAACTGTTTTGACATTTAAACTCTGTACTTATGGTAAACTGAATTGCTTGAAATAGAAATGTTTTGACGTTTAACTGAACTGTTTTGACATTAAACTGTGTAAAAAAAACCCACTATACTTATTCTAAACTGAATTGTTCGAAATTTATTCGACGTAAAATAACCCGAAAATAGTTGATTCGGCGTAAAACCAACCAACCAACCAACCAACCAACCAACAAAACAGCGAGATTCATTTACTATACTTGAAATCATTTAACTGTAAGGAAAAATGATTAATATCAAATTGGATTATTTGTATTAGATAGCAAAACTTGAAACCATTTAACCATACACAAACGAATGGATAATGTTCATTATTATCATTTCTCCGAGATAGCAATACTTGAAACAATTTTGTATTTAGTGCATCACATCAAACTTTATCTGATGATGAGTTTACTGTCTTGGAATTCTGGAAATGTGGAGTACTCCTACATTGCCATTTCTCTCAGGTTAGGGTCTCATCTCTAGCTCAAATAGATCTGTTAGAAATAAGTAAGTGTTAAACTGTTTAAGATTAACGAGAAGACAGCTTAGTCAACTGGGGCTTAGAACTTCCTCCGTGAGGGCCCTGGATATAATGATAATCTGCATTTGATGGTGAAGGTCCTGGAGGTTTGGGGAATGTGAAGAAGAATTTCTTTGTCAGCTGTTTTTGGTCTAAGTGGTTGAAATTGTTTGAGTCACACGAAAACATTTAACCGAGTGTTAACCAATGAATAAGCTTAAATTGAACGATTAGATAATAACACTTGAAACCAGTGTAAACGAATGACTAATGTTGAATAGTATCATTACTGTGAAATAGCAATATTTGGAACTATCTAGTGACCTGGGTATGACATTAAATTGTATCTGATGGAATTTGGGGAATGTTGAGTAATCCATTATTATTACTCTCAAGTCCACTCTGAACCGGAGTGGCTGTCTGTTAGGGTTCTATCTATAGATCAAATAGAACTGTTCAATCTTTTAAGAATGATTATTTTTATAAATTATTGAAATCATACAGCTGTGTGAAAGTTATTCGTATTAGATAGGATTTGTTTGATTTGGTTTGGTTTGGTTGTGTGGCACATCAACCATTGCAGGTTATTTAATGTCAAATCCATTTTTATTCATATAAATAGTTCTATTTCAAGCAATTTAGTTTTGCATAAGTACGCAGTTTAAATGTCAAAACAGTTCTATTTCAAACAATTCAATTAATAAATAGTTTAGTTCTATTTGACCGAAAGATAGGACCCTATTAGATGCTACCTTTCCGAGCAAGAGTAGATCTGGGATCCATCGCAATAAAGGGGTACTCCACATTCCCAAAAGCGCCGGCATCACTGGAGCCTCACTATCAGATTGTTTAGTGTAATAACAAAATAATCAAATAGATAGCAGTTGGTAGAAATACTCGAAATCATTTAACTCCGAACGAATAAATAAGCTCTAACACGTTTAAAAGTAGAAATAGGAGCAATCTTTTCGCTTGCAGTTCATACAAATACATTAGCAGGATTTAGCATTTAATGAACATCAAAAGTCGATATGCCATTCAGTCTAATAACTTAACCTAAGTTATAGTAGTATTGATGATATATTTGAGTCTTAGGTAGTCTTTAGATGCAAAAAATAAAAATACTATATATATAACTGAACATACCCACACCCACACATTCAAACACTCTGTGACACGGGGTGTTACTTACAATTGGTTTTTTGAAATGTACCTCAAAAAATTTTGGTTGTTAGAAAAGCGTAAATTCAGAGTAAACGGCGGTTGGATTATTTTCAGTTTCATGCCTCTGTGACCATCAGACCAAGAGGTTCCCACGAGGTGGCTATTCCTTTTATATACTGTTGTTTTGGACATAATTAGAAGAGTGGTCTAGTATTTGGAGTATTCTGAGATTGGCAGTCTGGTTTATACACTATGGTTAGTTACGTTTCTGTATCATATTAATCTAGCCATTATCTGCTACCTAGCAACAATAGATTTTCTAAACTGTAGTTGATGCATTTGGAAGCGGTACTCTAAGGCTTGGGAGAAAAACTGGAAGAATTGGAAATTAGAGGAAGAATCGTGACTATCCAGATCACAGCATTATTAAGATCGGCTTGAATACTCTGAAGAGTCCTTGAGATCTGAGGAGAATGCTGTCACTAAGGCTCCATTGAAAGATTACCATCCATCGTTGTTGATAATATTATTGAGTCATTAATAGTTTTTAGATGCCACACAAAGTCGAGTTTAACAGGCTTGAATTCAGAATTTTTTTTCTTGACAGTTACCATACCAAGGCTAAAGATACAGCCTACCCAACTATTTATCCATAGGAAGGAGAATAGTTGAATTTTATACGTTTCCAAAGAGTATTATCGCTATGTGAAATGCAGTCAGACTCGTCCAGGTTTTGAACTCGGGTCGCCGTGTCCCTTTCCTCCTATGATATCCATTACACCATGAGCAAGTTTTATATGTATTCCTGAAAGAAACACAAGTCTGAAAGTATGTAAAAATCGAAGATATATTTGTTGTATAGTAATATTTAGTCTTTGTTTTATTTTATTCTCTCTTTCTATCGTTCACAATGCCAGTTTCGCAGACAAGTTTTTTGATAAGCGGAAGTTAGGATTTATGTTCTGTTGTAACAAAGAAATATTTCTTAATGCATCGTTCGTTAGAATTGCTACTTTCATGAAGAAACAAGTAAGGTAAAATTAATGCCGTCGGTTTTGCTGACATCATTATGAAATGTAGCAATTTACGAGAAACCGCGAAAGTTATAAAGGTTAGAAGAATAAACCCGATGAAACTTGGGATATAACCAAAGAGCGGGGATGGAATGGAAGCCAAAATAAGGCTTTTCAGAGCATCCATACATTGTTTCGCTTTCTTTTTATACGCGAAAACGAGGTTAAAACCGAGAAACACACATGCGAAAACGTACCCTCTCCCGCCACACTCTCGTGCACATACATTTTAAGTCACTGATTATCACTCACATTAGAGATAATGAAGGAGAAAATAATTCTGGCGAAAGACGAAACAGAATTTATGCATAAACAGAACCCGCCTTCATGAAAACATAGAGAGTTGGAACTTATTTATCTAACACAGAAAGTAATATAATGAGACAGGTACAGTCACACACACACACACACACACACGCACACACACACACTGACATACATACATATATATGTGTGTCTTGGGGTTTGGGGGTGTTGATGTGAACATAAAATCAATTTGCAAATAATGAAAATAAGACGCATCCGTGTTGGCGGCACATGATGATGATGTATATATAAACGCTCGCACACGAGCACATGTATACATTGGTATATAAGAACATTCCTTAAAAATTCAAAATAAAATATTGTCTTTAAACTGAAGATATGCGAACTTCATTATTTTCGGTCAAACCTTGTACAAATTGAATATCATTTGGTATTATTTATTTCGAAATTCTACAGCATTGTATATACATATATATATATATTTGTGTGTGCGTGTGTGTGTGTGTGTGTTTATGTGTGTATGTGTACATATATATAATTCAAAGTGTGCTCAATAAAAAGGGCTTAAAATCAGTGACAGATCAAATATATCTAAATTAGGATAGTGTTGAGAAAAGAACACTAGAGTTTGTGTCTACACTATCCTGACTTAAATCTACATGTGCCTAATACCTGATATTGAGTACTCTTTATTGAGCAATCATTTAATCATATCTATCTATCTATCTATCTATCTATCTATATATATATATATATATATATATATATATAGCTTGCTATATTTGTAAGCAAAGAGTGCTCAATATCAGTAATAGAGCACATATTCAACTAAGTTAGGTTGGCGTTGATAGAGTGTCATCAGCGTTTGATCACTGTCTGATTCATCAAACAGAGAGTGTAGTCAAAGCCGTCCTTGTAGAACTGTACTATTTAATCCATAGCTGGAGAGAGAATTAAGGGCGACCCGAGTACAAATCATGGACGAGCCTGTTTGCATTTAACATAGCACAAATACGCCTGGGAAATAGTAAAATTCTTACTATTCTCCCTACAGATATTGGTAAATAATAGGGTTGGCTTGGCTCTTTTACCTTGGTATAGCAACCGATCTTGAAGAAGGAAAACTTTGAATTCAAACCTGCTAAAATCCGATGAAAAAATTGACCTTGTGTTGCATCCTGCTCGAGTGGAGGGGTACGATGTATATATACAGGGTTGCGAAAGCAAAATTAGGAATATTCTAGTATAATGATAAACGACTCTATTATAAAACAAGATTAATTTTAATTCTAAAAAATAAACAACGAAATAAGAAGATAGACACAAAAGAGTAAATTTACTCAATATGGCCACCATTTTTTAAAAATTATTGTATCAATACACCTTCAAAAAATTTTGTATGCCTTCAAAATGTATTCTTCAGTTATTTTATTCCATTCCTCCTCAAGTGCGAACCAATATTTGGATGGGAAGTTGCATTTGTTTTGTTTTATAAAACACCCCCTATAGCGTAATCAAGAGGGGTAAGATGTGGGCTTGATGGAGGCCATAAAGTAACTCCAATTATTTCGGAAATTTTTTGGCTTTGGTTTGGCGTTAAGCAAATCATAGATTCTTTGTCGTTTCTTTTTCTTGCTCCTAGATATTGGATTGGATTCTGATGTGCTTGAATAATAAAGCTAATCATGAAAGTTTATATTTATCGCGTTTTTCCAGAAACTGGACTGATTACACAAAAAAAGCTTTTAGAGATAATTCCATATTTTCCTTCAACACACACACACACACACACACTCTCTCTCTCTCTCTCTCTCTATATATATATATATATAAACAGGATTCGACATTAAATAACCAATGAGAGTTGATATGCCATGAAACCCAAACCAATCCAACCAAACAAACCGTTATAACAAAGATATATTCGCGCACGCTTTCTTGCACATACAAACGCATTCATGCAAGCATGTATATATGACGCGCATATATTCATATTTGAGATACAATTGACGAAGCAATAGGTACGAATAACAAGACGAAAGCCAACATGACACGTGATGATGACACGCCATCAATATTCAGTGACAACGCTTGTAACATCCGTTTTCCTCTTATTTATCATTCTTTATTATTCGTCTAAAATCTTCTTTGCACATTGCTTTCTTTTCCTTTTCGCCTTTCTTTTCGTTCCGTTCCGTTTCGTTTCTTTTTTTGTTTCCCCTCTACCACTACCCTTAAGTCCTGTATTTTTTTTCCCGCTCGCTGCATTCCGTTGCCTCTCTGACGCCTTTGCGAATAATTTGACAACCGCAGAACGTTGATGGATAAACGCTGTTCGTTAGCGGAACTTTCTTCCTTCCGCACTGGTGATAAACAATTAGCGGGATTGATAAACACATCAACAATCCATTAAGGCAAGACTCAAGTCACGGAAAAAATTTCAAATAAACGCATATCAATGTTAATCTGTATTTGTAGATTGTATGTATACATGTGTATATATATATATATATATATATATACACACACAGATTCATAAATATATATATATATATATGTGTACACATATATATGCATATATATGTAGCACGCACACACACACACACACACACACACACGTATATATATGTATATACATAACACGCACACATACATTATGTATCATCATCATCATCATGTCGTAGCGCTAGCACAGATTTCCCTGACTCTCTCTCACTGCTCGTCTCTATCGTACATCGATTCCGGCAGCTACATCCGGTGTCCGCACTGAGCTGCTTTAGATAAGTTCCAGCCGGTCGACTAACACTTGCTCATCTGTGTGAAGGGATCCAGAAGAGTAAGTCGCTTACGAATTTGTCCTTACTTCTCTTCTCCAACTGTATCTATCAAATCTTATTCGTCAGATTTCGACAGTTTTAGAGATGAGAGGGAGTTGGTTGTGTAGCTGCTGATTTGTGGGATGTTGCTTCCAGGATTTGTTCAATATAGCTCGCCGATAGCCAATCAATAGCAGTTCATGTCTTCGCTTGTCACGTATTGATGTCGTTTTCCGTAGATGAAACGCTGCTTCCTAAGTATGTGAACTTGTCCACTAGTTTCAGAGAAGCACTTTTTAGTATGGAGATATCTCCTTTTTGATTTTGATTAAAGCTCAAGTATTTCGTTTTGTCATCATTGACATGGACATCTATGCCACCTGCTGCCTTCTCCAGACTATGCAGCAGGGATTTGGCCCTGGCGGGTGTATTTGCTAGAAGCACTATATCATTAACTTGGTCCGAATCCTTAATTGTTTGGGCGAGGTATCGTCTGCTTCCTGCCTTTGCGAGTATATATATATATATATTCATATTCATATATATGTATCATAGTCTATATTATTTAGACAACAGCCTGCCATATCGACAAAGTCCATAATGCGCTGACTGCATCCCCTGGCAATGGGTTAGATAATCAAACCACATTCAGTTGTTAAGGTGGAGTTTTCGGACTTTGAGTAGTGTTGGGTCACCTCTTCATTGCTTTTACTTCCAGTACAAGAGATCAAGAGTGATACTACCTGTTAGAGTCTTATCCCTAGCTCAAATAGATCGGTTTGAAAAGAGTAAGTGTTAAACTGTTTAAGATTAACGTGAAGACAGCTCAGTCGACTAGGGCTTAGAACTTCCTCCACGGGGGTCCTGGATATGATATTAAACTACATTTTATGGTGAAGGTCCTGGAGGTTTGGGGAATGTGAAGAAGAATTTCGTTTGGGTCACTCGGAAACATTTAACCGAATGTTAACCAATGAATGATCTTAAATTGAACGACTAGATAACAACGCTTTAAACCATTTAACTACGTGTAAACGAATGACTAATATTGAATAGTATCATGACTGCGAAATAGCAATACTTGGAAGTATTTAGTGACCTGGGCATGACATTGAATTGTATCTGATAATGAGGCTCTAGTATTGGAATTTGGGGAATGTTGAGTTGTCCTTCATTACTATTACTCTCAGGTCTACTCTGAACCGGAGTGGTATTACATCATTACGCCCCATCTATAGATCAAATAGAAATTTGCCCAGTCGGCTGGGGCTGTAGAATACACTGACTGCTTCCCTGCAGAGGGGTAAGACCCTCCCAACGCGTGTCCTGGATAGGACACGAAACAATCTAATGGTGAGGTTTCAGTAATGTTGAGGCTTTGGGGAATGCAGAGCACGCCTTTATTGCCATTGCTCCCAGGTTCACTTTGGCCCGGCGTTGTAGTACCTGATAGGGCCCTATCTATTGGTTAAATAGAACTAACGGCATACTTATGCTAAACTGAATTGTTTGACTAAACTGGGCAGCTTGAAATAGAAATGTTTTTGACAATTAAACCGTACTTACATTTAAACTGCGTGCTAATGCTAAACTGAATTATTTGAAATGGAACTGTTTTTTGACATTGAAACTCTACTTACACTAAACTGAATTGTTATATATAGAACTATTTTGACATTTTACTGTTTAAACAAAATCTGTACTTACGCTAAACTGAATTATCTGAATTTGAACAATTTCAATAAACTGAATTGTTTGAAATAGAAATATTTTTGACTATTAAGCTGTGTACTCATGCTAAACTGAATTGTTTGAAACAGAACTAATTATTTGTATAAAAATAGATTTGGCATTTAATAACCTACAAAGGTTAATATGCCCTAAAATCCAACCAACCAAACCAACCAATGAAATAGAAATACTTAATCTTTTCTTTACTTGAAAAAATTTAACGGTGTGCAAACAAATGATCAATGTTAAACTGAATGGTTAATATCACATATGAATACTTGTAACCATTTTACAGTGAGAAAACGAATTAATACTGTTGAATAGAATTATCACTGTTGATTTATTGTCATAGTAACGATACAATGGGATATTGGTTGGAGTTCCTGTGGCGTAATCGCTAAAGTACTGGACTGCAGACGCGAAGTAAGCAAGATCGATCTCTAGACACATTATTACGTTCACTTTCGGACTAATATCTTTGAGTAAAGGCGTGAATCCACTTATATGTTAAGTAGAGTTACTGTAGTTTTTCTCCAACGGTGGATTTGACATTAAATAACCCATAAATCTAACTGTGTGCAGACATATGCTAATCACATATCCATACTTGTAACTATTTTACTGCGAGAAAACGAATTAATACTGGTGAATAGAATTATCAGTGTTTATCAGCCATACATGAAACTATTCGATTGTGTTTTAACAATAAATAGTAATACTTAAAACAAATGAGCTATGGCTTGTTTAATAATACAGTTTCTATGGACCAGAGTTAAAATAAAAGGAAAAGAACAAACAGACAAATACATGGATCTTGACAGAGAGTTGAATAAGCTATGAAACATGTAGGTGACGATGATACAAATTGTAGTTTGTACCTTTCGAACGGTCCCCAAACGCCTGGAAGAGAGACCAGGGGAGCTGAAAATCAGTGGAAGAACCGAAACCTTCCAGACTGTTAAGATCAGTTTGAATACCTAGAAATATCTTGGTGTACTCATTCCAGATCGATTACGGCTCATCGGCAACCAAGTAATGTAGTCACATAATAACCACCGTTGTTAGCATGTTCTTTGGCACGATTTATCTTGGGTTGTCTGCTTTGATATTCTTTACAATCATCCACCTCTATGCCTATATTGTGTTTTCGATCAGAGAAGATGATGAAGTCACTGAAGTGATGAATAGGTCGATGGCTAGTGGTTGCATCAAAATAATTCTCCAATACGAAAAACAGAGTCAACACGAGTTTGAAATGTAACAACTCCTTTTGCTCGTAACGTTTGTTGCCTACTGCAATTTCAACCCTTCCCACTACTTTCTAAATCTAATAAAACTCAAATCTGTAATCCAGTTGTAAACGGTATTGTAGTAAGTTATGTCTTTAGTATTCAGAAGCTGCCACATGTCTTTAAATACCTGCTATGAAACGGTTCGTAAGATATCAAAACCTCCAGCTGTAAATTATTTAGTTATGACTTAATTCTTTAGTATATGGAAACATGCACAAGGTCTCGAGTGCAGGAGGCTAAAAAAAGCGAGGTGGATTCCAACAGCAGTAGTGAGTCAACACCTGAGATTTAAAAATTCTCTGCTTATACTGAATCCAGTCTCCAACCGGTGTGAGGGGTGGTGAAGTATCGCGCTTAGTTTTCTCTTCATCCTTAATATCAGTTTCTAGTTTTTTTTATGAATAGCATTTCCGACTTTCGGGAATTTTCCACCCACTTTTTAGTCGTTTGAGGACTATCTACCATCTGAACTCTAACCAACTTTAATTTGAATCTCTCACTCATACCTGGTACCAGATGAGTCATAGAATTCCTTTATTATTCCCATTTTGTATATTTAACCTTGTCTTTATTTCCTGGGTGGACACAACAGTCTTCTCTGACGAATCTAATTTTTGAAATAAGTAGGCAAAGCGGAGGTCCCAAATGTATTAAGCGATTAATATCTTTCTATCAAAAGTTCCACCCTAAACGTTTTTCTAGTGCAAACAATCCTGCCCTTCTGTGACAACTTCAGGCAGCTTACTATTTCCTAAGTTATTCTACTTGTCTTGTTTTTCAAGTTTTTTCTTTGTCCAAGAATATTAAGCGATTAAATTTTCTCATCTGATTTTCCATCCAAGATATTTTCTCAGACAAACAAGCATGTTGCTCTCTGACAATCTCAGAAACAATCAAGACGACTCTTTTTTTTTTTTAGGCCGAGCCCGGCTGTTTGTCTCAGTCATTCTATTTATTGCGTTTTCAAAATATTTTCTTTGTCCAGCACCTAAGATTTCTAAAAGATTACAACCCTACATTTTCTATTTGGTCTGTTTACTTTCAATTCCTCAATTAACTTCCTTCAGTCTTCTGTGTCACACTGGAAATAGAAACTGAAAAAAAAAATGTGGCACCTTAAAAATAAAACTATGTCAATTATAGAGAAAGCTCTGGGTAGGATAAAGAAAGGGGCAGATTGATACATTAACAAGATACCTGGCAGTTCTAGTCAATAGGAAATAGAAAAATTGAACTTTGAATAACAGCTCATTTTCTTAGAAAAGTGAAAGAAAGATATCACCAAAAAGAGGCCGAAAAAAACATAAAAATACAAAATACATTTTATAATCACTGCCATTGTTCATCCTAGGTTTTGGGTAAAGACCAGTTGAAGGATTGTAAAGTTGGCGACCGTAGTCGAGAGCAACCAGAAGGCTCCCTTTTCAATAGCTACCACACCGAGGTGTAGGGGAGGGCGCTAATCATTTCCCTGGATTACTCCACTTTACCCTTAATACATACCTTATATTGCTGAGTGTTAAGCAAGGAGGTATCAAGTACTATTTTTAAAGTCTTTGGTTTGACTCGACCTGGGGTTGAACCCAGGTCTTCCAGACTATTAGCGAACACTCTACCCACTAGGCCAATGAGCTGGTACATTGAAAGTAAAGCTAATAATAATAATAGTAGTGAGAAAAACTGTATAGAAATTTCAAGCGACACACAAGCAAAATCTCACACGAGAAAACTTTGAAATTGCTTAGAAAGCGAAACCTTAAGAGATAAAGTGAATCTCTTCTGAAAGCAACACAAAACAACTCAATAAAGACTCTGTCAAAGCAAGAATAGATTAGACGCAACAAAACAGCAAGTATAGATTATGTGGTGACTGAGACGAAAGGATCAATCACATCATAAGCGAATGCAGCAAATTACAACAAAAAGATTAGAAGACAAGACACAACTGGAAGGTGAAGGTGATCCACTGGAAATTGTGCAAGAAGCTTAAATTTGACCACACAAAAATATGGTATATGCACAACCCAAAATCCCGCCCAGAAAATGAGACGCACAAAATTCCCCGGAATTTTGAGATACAAACGGATCATATAATCTTGGCCAGAAAACCAGACTTAGTAATAGTTAACAACAACAACAACAACAAAAAAAAAGAGACAATCTTTTCGAATAGTGACCATAGAGTAAAACTGAAGGAAGGCGAAAAGAGAGATAAGTGTTGTATTGATGAGGTGAATGATACACAGAGAGGAATGTATGTTTAATATATTTATTCAGCACTAGGATCTGATGCTAGCGGATACATTAAAAAAATACAGTACAGTAAGTTACAAACTATTATCGAGAGATCTTACAAGAAATAGAGGAAGGTGAAAATGCTGTATTGGGAAACGAAGTAAGATCAGTTCGAATATTAATCAACTTAATATCAGTTTATTAATCATTAATCGTTGGCTATTTATAGCTATTAGCCAGTCCATCTGGCAGATTGCTGAAGGGGTGATAGCTAATCTTGTTAGAGAAAGGGGAAAAACTATGGAACATAAAAGTGACGGTGATACCAAGTGTAATTGGCGTGCTCGGTACAATCACTAAAGGATTGGTTCGGGGACTGTTTATTTCCTGTAGATTATTTACAGGAAGGCACGAGGCCTTAAGTTTTGGGGGGAAGGGGAAGGGTGTGGTCTTGCATTATCTATGTTTTTACTAAGGGAACCTAGCTAGCCACATTCGCCGACCCATTCAACAATACAATATATAGTCATTCATCCGTCGCCTTGCGCGCTGCTACCACCAAAATACCACATTTGCTCTATGGAGAAAGGCCTACTTAAAACCCCGGAAGTGATGCATGATTTTATTTACAAATTGTGATTTTTTACAAATGAATTCATATGATGGGGATGGGAGAAAACCCCGGGGACTGGAGGACTTGGAAATTAGAGAATTAATGGAGACCATCCAAAGTCGAGCATTGTTGAGATCGGTAAGAATACTAAGAAGAGCCCTGGAGATTTGAGGAGACTTTTTACTCAGACTCCAGTGGAACACCATCAGGTAACGCTGGTGTGAAAAACTCTCAAATGAGTAAAATAATTGTAATAATATGATTCATTGGGAATTGTGCAAAAAATTAAAATCTAAATTTGACCATGCAACCAAATTGTATATGCACAAGCCAGAATCCGTTGTAGATAATGAGGCGCAAAAAATTTTGAGGTACAAGCAAATCTTCTAATACCGACCAGAAGACTCGACCTAGCGGTACAACGATATCAACAACAACCACAAAGAGAACTTTCCGTCAAGAGAATTTTGTCGTTCCGACGGACCAGGGAGTGAAAGTAAAAGAAAGCGAAAAGAAATACAACTACTTGGAATTTGCTCGAGAACTAAAAAAACAATCGAACAAACAAACAGTGGAACATGAAAGTGACGGTGATGCCAATTGCAGTTGGTCACTTGAAACGGTCCCCAAGCTTTAGAAAGAGGACAGGAATAATTGTATCATCTAATCTCGGCCAGACGACCAGACGATTGTCAGTAACAAAAAAAAAATAAAATAAAAAAATAAAAATAAAAATAAAAATAAAAAAAAAAAATAAAAAGAGAATATGCCAAATAGTGAATTGTAAAATTGTAAACCTGTCACATACGGCTCGAGCGCAGGGGATGGTAAGTATATATATATATATATATATATATTAGAATTATAGGCACAATAAATCCGGTTGGTTGGTTGGTTGGTTATAACGTATAAACCTTTTCCGGTCATTTAAAAATTTCATACACTTCAGTTTACAATAAATACTATAAATATTGTTTTTTGTTTGCACAGTTAAATGTCAAAACAGTTCTATTTCATACAGTTCAGCTTAGCATAAGCACATTTTTTTTTTGTTTACAACATTTTTGTAATCTGCCAGAATACTTAGAAGAGTCCTGGAGACCAGGAGTGCTGGAGACTTGCCGTCACTCAGACCTCCGTGAAAGATTACCAGCTAACGCTGGTGTAAGAAAACTCGCAAGGAATAAGATAAGTATAAGATTTTTCTTTATGTATATAAAGAGTCAACAGATAGTAACACAATGCTAAGCAAGTTTCAGACCAGTTTTGGTTTTTCAAGCGATAAAATGGCATTTTTCATTCAATGAAAGAATGATAACAATGATAACAATATTATTATTAGCTTGAATTTTCATTTCCTATGGCTTCTGCAATGCATCCGAACTATTTTCTTTGAATAACATATGAAAGATTCACGGAATTTTTAATTGTTTTACGAGAATAACTGAGGAATGAAATAATTCTTTTAGCTCGTTCAAATGTCGGCTATGAAGAGAAGAACGATGCACATTATCAAGTATAAATTAGATGTCTATCCGGTATTTGTACCTCTTGTTATCAATTGCATTGCTCGACTTGTGTGTGGTAACATAGTTCATAGACGTTCTCACCATCCACTTCCTAGTATATATGATAACAGATAAAGATTATTTACACACACACACACACACACATATATATATATAGGAGAGAGAGAGAGAGCGGAGAGAGATAAAGAGAGAGAAAGAGAGGGAGGTAGAGAGATGAGATGAAAAAAAGAGAGACATGTTCTAAAATTCACAATTCATTGCAAAATGAAATTTTATTTTGTCACTTGCAGACCTGCGAAATAAAATTTCATTTCTGATGAGGCCATCCCGATAGCGAAACAAATCAATTTAAATAACAATTTTTCGTATTCTTTTTTTTCCTTATTACGTTAAATCTTATAAGAAAATACTATATGTTTATATAAAGTTTTTTTTCATATCATATATGCATAGATGACTTTATTAATTTTATCGATTGTTGCGACCGCATCTTGCGATGAATTATTCTCCCTCCAGCAATTAGTAAATAGAAGGAATACTTGAACTTGGTAAGGAAACTAGTCTAGGAGAAGAAAAACTCTGAATTAAGATCAGCAAAATTCTAACCCCGTCGCATACAACATCAACGCTGGGTTGGTAAGTAGTATATATATATATATACATTAGAATTATGGGTACTATAAATCTGGTTGATTGGTTCGTTCGTTGATTGTTTTACGGCGTTTCAACCCTTTTCGGGTCATTTAAAAGAGTCAAACAATTCAGTTTAGTATTTTAAAAAAAGTTTTTTGTTTACACAGTTAAATGTCAAAAGTGGTAGTGTGTTGCCTAAACGAAAAACGTTAATTTATGGCTCTTCTTTTTGGGTGAGGCATAAATTTTTTTGAATGAACCTCGTATATATATATATATATATATATAATAAGTTAAAGCTTTCACAGTTTCTGAGAATATATATATATATATATATATATATTGGCAAATATTTTTGGCTTAATTGGTTGGGGTTATAGAATACATCGACGAGTGTCCTGGATATGATACTAAACAATCTGATGGTGTGGTTCCAGTAATGCTGGAGCTTTGGGGAATGCAGAGGACACCCCACATTGCCATCGCTACCAGGTCCACTATAGCTCGAAATGGTAGCACTTGATAGGGTCCAATCTATGGGTCGAATAGAACTAAACTATGTTCTTATACTAAGCTGATTGCTTGAAATAGAACTGCTTTATATTTAAACTGCGTACTTATACTCAATTGAATTGTTTGAAATGAAATTCTTTAAGAGGGCTAAACTGAATTGATTTAAATAGAACTGTTTTTGACATTGAAGCTGTGCTTACGCTAAACGGAATTGTTGGAAATAGAACGGTTTTAACTGTGTGTAAACAAAAAATAAGTTTATATTAAACTGAATTCTTTGAAATAAAACTGATTAAACTCAATAGCTTGAAATAGAAATGTTCATAACAATTAAACTGAGTACTTAAGGTAAACTGAATTGTTTAAAAAAGAACTGCTTATTTGTATAAAAATGGATTTTTATTAAATAACCTACAAAGGTGGATAGGCCATAAAACACAAACAAACAAACAAACAAAGCAAATATTTTTATTCATATAACGTATATACATTCACAGATCTAGGACTTAGACTGACAGAGAGAACAGATAGATAGAAAGATAGATAGATATTAGAGATTTTTTTCTTTCTGTGGAGGCATAAGAGAGAAAAAAAAAAAGAATAAATTAAAAAAATATTGCACCGAATACTTATTCATAAAGAATTGCATCCTATACGTAGGCGTCGGTATTTTAGTGTAGCCATATGTAAAAATTTATGCAAATATATGTGTTATGTTTTGACCTTCGACCCAGCCCAAAAATGCTATTCCAAGGTGATGCACCGGAAGGAAGTGACACATTTCAATGGCCAGTAATCGAAAGAGATCGCGTGGGCGGATTAAGGCTTATAATATGGGACAAGGTGAAGGTCCCACTGTGCCAATACAGACTGATGCACCGGAAGAGAGTGACCTCTGAACTGCATGACAGTTATTTCGCTTGATGACGATTAAACATTCGATTTCAAAGATCCAGTGGGCGATCGTGTGGGCATTGAATTATTATTTAACTCAGTTGAGTTCGAGTCCAAGAAGCAGTTGCCAGTAGAATTCCAGACAGCTAGAGACCAGATGTGGTAGGGAAAGCCACACCCGACCGAGGGGGCCCTTGGAAACCCCGATGGAGTTTGGGGTCCAGAGAAGATGCTGATAAGATGCAATAAAGAAAGCCAGCATCCAGCAGTGGGCCATAGGCCTCCGGTTGAACAACACTAAAGAACAAGAAAGACACAACGCGGCGTCAAAATATTGCAGTTATGTTCGATCTCCAGCTCCCTCTCACATGCAACCCTTGAACAACCCTTTCGAACCTTACAAATAAAGTGAGAGGTAAAATATTGTTTAAGAAGTCTTCCTGCGTCTTCCTTCCTTCTTGCGTCCTTTATTTTTTGCGTCAGTATGTATCCAGCATATATATGTGTATGAGAATACAACATATATTGCGATTTGGTGCCTGTGTCAGGTGAGTTCTTCAAGGACTCAGAACGAACCTAGTTACCGTAAACGGCAGTCTTAAGCATCACAACACGACATCAACGAAAAAGACAAAGAAAAATGCTGGAATTGAAAGAAGTAAAAAGAAAAAAAAAACAAGAACAAACCATCAACAAAAAGAGGAACGGACCGACGCGAAAATAACAGAAGAAAAAGAAGAAAAGAGGAAGATAATGCAACGTGCCGGAAGAAAAGAAGAAAAAAAAAAGAAAACAAGAAAACAAGAATAAACCAGCAACAGGAAGAAAGAAGAAAAAAAATTGTAAGTAGATTGCTCATTCACATAACTTCTATCTCTCTCTGTCAATTAATTTGGGTGTAATAGTGAAAGATTTGTTTTAATGACAAGGGCCTTTCTAGAAGCATAAAATTGGAAATAATTTTAAGAAAAAATGTGTGATCCTTAGATATGTGTAATATTGTATCATAGTAAGGGAGAGAAAAAAAGAGAGGGTAAGAAGGAATTGTACAGACTGTGAAAAAAGGAAAAAAAAAAGGGAACAAAGATGACAATTGACCAGTCACTGTCCGTTTTTGAGAGACACTTTATATAAACAATATTGTCATAAATGGAATTTACAATAGACGGGGTCTTTGTGAGCTTGCTGTATTATTACTCGCTTGCAGTCAGGATTGAACCAATGTTACGTTATGTGTCTAGCAGGACACATGGCGTAACAGTTATAGGCATTGGTTTTTCTAAGGAGACAATCATCTGGAGGTTTATCCTTTATGATAAAAAATCTTCGATTCACTCTGACCCGGAGTGGTAGCACTTGCTAGGGTTCCATCTATGAGTCAAATAGAACTGTTCAATATTTACTAGGTTAGGTTTGGTTTGTTTTTATGGCATATCAACTGTTGTATGTTATTTTGTGCCAGATCCTCTTGATAGATGTATGTTAAATTTATGGATTTTTTTTTTGCATATCAACCATTGTAGGTTATTTAATGCCAAATCCTCTTTCTACGTTTAGATAAAATATATGGGGTTTGGTTTTGTGGCGTTGGGTTTTATCAACTATTGTAGGTTATTTTATGCTAAATACAGTTTATACTTGTATAAACAAGATAGGATTTGGTTTGGTTTGGTTTGGTTTGGTTTTATGGCATATCAATCATCGTAGGTTATTTAATGCTAAATCCTCTTTATACATATATATTAGATATATATGATTTGGTTAGGTTGGATTTTATGGCATATCAACCATTGTCGGTTATTTAATGCCAAATCCTCTTTATACACATATATTAGATATATATAATTTGTTTTGGTTGGGTTTTATGGCATATCAACCATTGTAGGTTATTTAATGCCAAATCTTCTTTCTACATATATATTAGATATATAAGATTTGTAAACATATTTTGTAGATAACATTTTAAATGCGTCTGCACTTCTTTTTGCACACAATTAAATGGTTTCAAGAATTGCTATATAACAGTGACAATTTAACATCAGTCATTTGTTTGCACACATAGTTTGTTCTATTTGACCCATATATAGGACTCTATCAGGTACTATCACTCCATGTCAGAGTGGACCTGGGAGCAATGGCAATGGAGGGGTACTCCAGATTTCCCACATCTTCAAGAATGGAACCTTGCCATCAGATGGTTTCATGACATATCTTGGAAACTCGTCGGTGGATTGGGTTTTTACACCTCTGTAGAGATGCAGTCGGTGTATCCAACAGCCTCAGCCAACTGGACTGAAACTTTCACTACGAATTATTTTTATTAGTTATTTAAACTGTACAGTTTTTTTTCGATGTGTTCTTATAAAATCGGAATATCTGATAAACAGAATTACTAATATTAAATAACAATGCTTGAAACCATTTAAAAGTGTGCAAATAAATAATCAATACTTTTAATTGCGTACAAACAAATGATTAATATCAAATCAGAAAGGAATATTTGATTAATAGAATTACAAATATTAAAAAGCAATAGTTGTAACGATTTAATTGTGTGTAAACGAATGGTTAATAACAAACATAATTATTTGTGTTAAATAGTTATACTAGAAAATATTTAACTGTGAGCTCACGAATGATTTATATTAAGTAAAATTATTGATGTTAAATAGCAATTCTTGAAACGATTTAACTGTGTGCATACAAATGATTGATATTTTTAACTGCGTGGAAACAAATGAATAATTCAAAATTAGGAATAGTTAATAGATTGAATTACTAATGTTAAAAAGTAATACTTGGAATGATTTAATTGTGTGCAAATAAATGAGCTCCAACTTGATTAAGATTGTTTGGGTTTTATGGCATATCAACCTTGGTAGGTTATTTAACGCCAAATCCATTTTTATGAAAATAGTTCTATTTCAAACAATTCAGTTTAGCAGAAGTACGTAGCTTAAATGTAAGTACAGTTTAATTGTGAAAAACATATTTATATCAAGCTATTCAGTTTATCAAGCAGTTCTATTTCAGCTAATTCAATTTAGTATAAGTACAGATTTTGTTTACACGCAGTTAAATGTAAAAACAGGTCTATATTAAACAAATCAGTTTAGTGTAAGTACAGTTTCAATATCAAAAAACAGTTCCATTTCAAATAATTCAGTTTAGCATGAGCACGCAGTTTAAATGTTAGTAGAGTTTAATTGTCAAAAACATTTCTATTTCAAACAATTCAGTTTAGCATAAGTATACCGTTACTTCTATTTAACCCATAGATAGGACCCTTATCAGGTGCTACCACTCGGGGCCAGAGTGGACCAGGGAGCGATGGTAATAAAGGGGTACTCCGCATTCCTTAAAGCTCCTGCATTACTGGAACCTCACCATCAGATTTTTTAGTGTCATATCTTGGACACTCGTTGGGGGGGGGGGCTTACCCCTCAGCAGAGATGTAGTCTATGTATTCTAATTTCCCAGCCGAATGGGCAAAACTTGATTAAGAATAAAGATTATTGACTGTCAAACCATATACATGATATTCATGTGTAAACAGGATTTGGCATTAAACAAACACGATGGGTTGATATGCCATAAAACCAAATGGCCTGAATAGATTTCGGAAATCAAGTCTCATCAATGATAAGTCAATTTGAAAAACCACGCGTAAGTAGCGAATAACCCATTTTGGGATTTAAAAAAAACTCTTTGAATATTGACCAAATCCTTACGTGTTTAAATGTATTTAGAAACTAAGTTGATTTCTCAAGGACTTTATAATGACACAGCAAATACCTATCCACTCACCCCCCACACACATACAACCACATACATACACACACACACACGAATAACACATTCTGACTGTAAATAACTTTTTCTACAATTTAAGAATACGAAGTCGGACCCAAAATATTCGGGCTTCGTTTAAGTTTTATGCGTGCCGGTGTGCTTGTGTGACTGTATGTACCCGTAAGGGTGTCTGTAACCGGCTGACTGAGTGGTTAACCTCAAATGTTCTATGGGCTTCTGAGACTGGCGCCTAACCTGTATGAGTCCTAGTAATATTCATAACTTAGAATCGCCACTGATATATAAAAATTAGTAAAGTTGGCGACTATAGTCGAGGGCGATCAGAAGGCTCCCTTTTCAATAGCTACTACACCGAGGTGTTGGGGAGAGCGCTACTCCTTTCCCTGGATTCCTCCACTTTACCCTTGATACTTACCTTATATTGCTGAGTGTTAAGCAAGAAGGTATCAAGTACCATTTTTTAAGTCTTTGGTATGACGCGACCTGGGATAGAACCCATGTCTCCCGGACCATTGGCGAACACTCTACTCCCTAGGCCATCCGACAATATAGAGAAAAATTGAAAAACAAGGTAATCCAAAGAGAAGAATATAATGTAAAATAAAGCCCATAACAAAAGATTGAGACAAATTTTTGAAGCCTGTGCAATTTCACTGTGTCGGTCTGTTAATAATAACCTAGGCTTTTTCAGTATATCACGGCATTTGGGAAAGCTTGTTTTAAATAGCTACACAATATATTCCACCTTTAATTAATTTCCATACAAATTTTCACAATTTTCCCCATTACTCCTAAAACAATCATTTCGAGCTCACCGCCTTTTAACGCCTATATCTCGATTTCTCCTTTTTCAGTTCCTTTCTCTTTCTCTGGAAAATATTCAATCTATTTTCGGCATTCATTCAAAATTTCGTACACCTTTCTCTCACAACTACTGTTTTCCTACTAATCATCATCATCATCATGTCGCGCCGCCTGCGCGGATATCCCTGACCGTCTCTCGCCATTTCTCCCTATCATTCATCGCCTCCGGCAGGTCTTCAGGATTACAACCCGTGTCCTCACATAGCTGCTGTATGTAGGTTCGTGCTGGTCGTCCCACTCTTGCACATCCATGAGTGGGGGTCCACAGGAGTACATCGCTTATGAGCTCGTCCTTGCTTCTCCAGCAGTGTCCTGCGTGCCTGGTTCGTCGAACTTGTATAGTTTTTGTGATGGGGGGCAAGTGTCCGTATAGTTGGAGTCTCGTGGGGTGTTGTCGCCAGGACTTGTTTAATACTGCTCTCAACATTCTTGTGTAATTTCCGTCCAGCCTCCTCTCCAGCCGCTTCGTAAGCGTCCATGTGGTGCATCCATATAGCAGTATCGACACAACCGCTGCCTGGAAGAAACTGCGTTTCATTTTATCTGTTAGGTCCGACTTCCAAATGATCGAGAGCCTATCGATAGCTGTCCATGCCTTCGTCAGTCGTGTGTCGATGTCCTTCTCGGTTGATGAGACGCTACTTCCTAGGTAGGTGAATTTGTCGACTAGTTTCAGAGAGGCTCCGTCTAGTGTGGCAATGTTGCCTGTTTGGTTGTAACACATATATTCGGTTTTGTTTGCATTGACATGTAGGCCAATGCCAGCTGCAGCTCGTTCCAGACTATGTAGTAGTGTCTCTGCTTGATTAGGCGTATTCGCTAGTAACGCCAAGTCATCAGCGTAGTCGGCGTCCGTGATTGTTTTTGCGGGGTACCTTTTGCTTCTTCTCTTAGTCAGCTCAAAGCCATTTTCTCTGATTTTGTCGATCGAAGTCCTAAGCACGTAGTCTAGACAGAATTGACATAGGTTTGATTTTTTTTAATTTAACAATTAGCTATTTACGAATGATATGTTAGTTTGTTTCCTCTTCTTTTTTTCTCCCCTTTCTCTTTCTCTTCTTTCTCCCTCTCTTCTGTCTTCCATTTCCTTTCTCTCTCATTCTTCAATTCTTTTCTTTTTTTTCTCCTTCCTTCTTCTGTCTCTTTTTAATGCATTATATCTCATGTTTGTTCTATTTGTTCTATATTATTGTCTTAAACAGTCACGTGACATATTTTAAATACGAACACTGATTCATTGAATAAACAGTTACCCCTTTTCTCTGTATGTTTAAATTGCCCTTGTTTTGTATTTCATTAAAAATCCATCGCTGATCAAACGGCAGTCGATATCGTCCTTCCTAGTCCTGATAAAGGTATATTAGGATGGGAATGTTATAACGTCGACTTTCTTAAATATCAAATTCTTTTCTTTGGATTACCTAGTTTTTCTCTCTCTCTCTTTCTCTTTCTCTCTCTCTCTCTCTCTCTCTATATATATATATATATATATTGTGGGGCGAAATAAATATTCGTACATATTAATTTTTTATCTTTAAAACATAGCTTGAGTAAAATTCTTATATACATTTACTGTATAAGGATATATTCTACTAATATATGTATATAAACTTAGGTTACAATTAATTTTTACAGAAATTAAGACAATTTATTCATTTTCGTATGAACGAATATTTAATCAATCCCACTGTATATAACACTCCTAAAAATTTTGAAATATTAATTTTCTTCTAATTCAATGATAGGACCCTTATCATTTCTTGTGGAATGTTATACGATCAAAATGGATATTATGAGGTATTACTTATAACGAAATTGTATAGTATTGAGACTTTGTATATAAAAATATGAATATGTAGCTGTAAATTAGATAGATACCTTGCAGTACTGTCGAGTTTGCAAATAAATGATACCTAATAATATCCGTTATGTGGTATAATATTCTACGAAAAATTATAAAATCCTGTTTTTTTTCCACAGGTAATGAAGTTTTTTTTAGAAGTGTTGCATTGGACTTATGCGATAAAATGCTGAGTAAAATGTTACGCTGTAATTTTAGTTTAAATTTAACCGTTTTTGTTATGACACATCCATAAAAAAACCCTCACATACAAAAAACACCCCCACCAAAAAAAAAAAAAAGAAAAAAAAAAAATCAAACAAACGCATGAATATGCAAAGAGGCAATTTTAAATACGGGCGAAATATGTGTGACATTATCCCTCATTTAATTATCTACCTGAAGATAGAGTAATCAAACTCTGAGGAAGTAGAGGAATTGTACGTTTCAAATTTTGATATTATCTTCATATAGAGTTGTCTTTACAAATAACTTTAACCCCACTATATATATATATATATATATATATATATATATGTGTGTGTGGTGGGGTTAAAATTATATATAAATATATATATATATGTGTGTGCATATATATGGGGAAAGTTTGATAAATCAAACACTTAACTCAGATTTCGATGTGTGATATTTCGTTCGGGCTTTATCTCATCTTTACGAACTTCTTCAAGACAGAGACTGTTTTCTGAGTTTTTCCATTTAAAAGCATGAGAGGAGAGTGGAGGCAGTATTGTTGTAGCAGAAAAAGTTGAGAGGGATTTAAAGTCAAATTTATCAGGTTTCATTAAAGATTTTTTGTTTTAAAAATGGAGATAAAATTTAAGGAGTTGATAAGAATGAAGTAGGGAACGGTTTGAGAGAAGGTTTTTTTTGGCCTGACTTGATTGATAGAAATGATATTGACTATAATGTGATGTCGCAGAAAATTTTCTATATTGTGGTGTCTAGGCTGTAATTGGGGTAAGGAAGGACTTAGAGATAAATGGTCAGGAAAAGTGAAAGGAAGGATTCTCAAAAGTATGGTGGCACAAAGTGAAAAATGTTTTTTAGTTTCTATTTTTCTATCCGTTTTCTATTTTGATTTTGTTTTCGTTCATTAACACCTCACAAGGCACCAACTATAGGGCCACCTGCCTCCCATCACAAAAACTATCCAAGTTAGACGAACCAGACATGCAGGACACTGCTGGAGAAGCAAGGACGAGCTCATAAGTGATGTACTCCTATGGACCCCCACTTATGGCCGGGCAAAAGCAGGACGACCAGCTCGAATATACATTCAGCAGCTATGTGAGGATACGGGATGTAGCCCTGAAGACCTGCCAGAGGCGATGAACGATAGGGAGATGTGGCGAGAGAGGGTCAGGGATATCCGTGCTAGCGGCACGACATGATGATGTTTTCTTTTGTTTAATGGCATATCAACCTTTGTAGGTTATTTAATGCCAAAGCCATTCTCTGAGAAGAATAGTAGTGGTGCTATTTAACCCATAGCTGGGAGGATAAGGGGGTTCATACCTTTCCCAAGGGTATTTTCCCGAAAGTGAACGTAATAGCGCGACTAGAATACGAACTCGCTTACTACGATTCCGCAGTCCATCGCTTTAACCATTACGCCACGAGGACACCCCCTGCGTTGGGTTTCGCCGATGTAATGTTTGTTGCAGTTTTTGCATAGGGTGTATGTGTGAGTGGTGGTTTTGTTGTTGGTCCGTTTTGTGATGTTTTTGAGGTTTTTAATTGTTTATGATACGCATTTTATGATTAGTATTCCTAACTTATTTAGTTTGTCGTAGAGTGTTATGTTATGTGCGTTTGTGGGTAGAGAAATCAGTTTATGGGTGATAAGGATATTGAGGTCGGATTTCTTTGGTTAATTTGATAAGTGTTCCGACCCTTTTAAATACAGTGTACCAAGCAACACTACATATTTCAGATATATCGACGATATACATTTTTCCTACCCCAAAATATCAAAATTGAGATCGCAGAAAAACTAAGCAATGTTGAACCCTCCATCAATTTCAGCTATGAAAAAGAATCTAATTACGCCATACCCTTCCTGGACATCCTAATTATCAAATCACAAAACTTTTAAAGTTTACTGCAAACCCACAAACAGAAACGATTACATGATGTCTGCTCCAGCCACAACAACAAAATCAAAACAGGCTTTATAATAGACTTTTACTTAAGAACACTCAGAATATTGCCCACAGTACCTTAATGAATAATTTGAATACATCGAACATTCCCTCAAAAGCCTAAAATACCAAAAATCTTTCATATTAAATGCAAGAAAAAAGCTCTTAAGATACACTTATCAAATAAACAAAACAAATCTCTAAGATCAACTATTTTTCCTAAATGTCTTTCTGTCTCTCTTTCTTTTGGGTTGATTGGTTGTTTGATTGGGTTTTTCGGTAGATTGTTCAATGCCAAATATATATATATATATATATATATATAGGTCCAAATGTTTCATTAAAGATTAGTGCTAATATATATATATATATATATATATATATATATATATTGTCATCCACAGAAAGACTGCTTCGTTGTATGATAACTATTCAGTGTGGGTAGACACGCAGGATGCTTCCAGAGGTTATCGAAATGGCGGAGCGGTAAGTCATCAGTCTAACGTAAAGTTAGGCGGGTTTCGATCCTAGCTTAAAAAGTCCAGCGTGTCTAGCAAAACTGATGAGTTGTGAAACAACGAAACAGTCAGTATGTGGATAACTATATATATATATATATATATATATATATGTAAATGATTTGTATGATAATTCTATCTAGTATCAATCTTTTATTCGTACATTATTAAATGATTCCAAGTACTGCTATTTAACACTAATAGTTTTATTTTCACATAGTTATTGTCTTCTAGTATTGCTATGTAACAATAACATTTTAATTTAATATCTGTTATTAGCTTGTACAAAGTTAGATGGTTAAACCGCTATAACTTGTATCCTCATCATCAGTGTCATGAAGGGTTCAGTCACCACTCTTCAGAGATGCTGTCGGCGTATTCTGTACCCCCAGCCAACTAGCTTACTTACTTTTGGGCGAACCCTATTTCCATATTTCTTTCATTATATCTTTTATCTTCCCCAGTCAGTCTTTTTAAAAATCATTTTCCTTACAATTTTTTACTCGCTATCTTTCTTTCTTTCTTTCTTTGGCTGAGGCTGGAGAATACGCCGGCAGCATCTCTGCTGAGGGGTGAGCCCCATCCCCAACGAGTGTACTGGATATAAAACTAAACAATCTGATGGTGAGAGTCCAGTAATGCTGGAGTTTTGGGGAATGCAGAGTACCTCTTCATTGCCATCGCTCCCAGGTCCACTCTGGCCTGGTGTGGTAACACCTGATAGGGTCCTATCTATGGGTCAAACATATGGGTCATTTTTCCAACCATTTCTTTCTTTCTTTCTTTCTTTTCCTTTTTGTATATTTCTATATTTATTGATATTATTTTCCCAGAATTTCTTTCTTTCTTTCTTTCTTTCTTTCTTTCTTTTATTTTTTGTATATTTCTATATTTATTGATATTATTTTCCCAGAATTTCATTCATTCTTTCTTTCTTTCTTTCTTTCTTTCTTTCTTTTCCTTTTTGTATATTTCTATATTTATTGATATTATTTTCCCAGAATTTCTTTCTTTCTTTCTTTCTTTCTTTCTTTTCCTTTTTGTATATTTCTATATTTATTGATATTATTTTCCCAGAATTTCTTTCTTTCTTTCTTTCTTTCTTTCTTTCTTTTCCTTTTTGTATATTTCTATATTTATTGATATTATTTTCCCAGAATTTCTTTCTTTCTTTCTTTCTTTTTTTCTTTCTTTCTTTCTTTTTTTCTTTCTTTCTTTCTTTCTTTCTTTTCCTTTTTGTATATTTCTATATTTATTGATATTATTTTCCCAGAATTTCTTTCTTTCTTTCTTTCTTTCTTTCTTTCTTAGCATACCCTCTCTGCATTTTTCTTTCCTTCTGTTATTTTTCTCCATTTCTCTCTCTCTCTTTCTCTCTCCCTCTCTCTCTCTCTCTCTCTCCTCTCTCTCTCACTCATATATATATTTCTCACTCGTTCACTTTCTCTCTTGCATTCAGATTTCCTCCAGTGAGTAAAAATTAACTTAGGAATTCCAAACGAGAACCATGCATGCAATAATCTGCTCTTGGGAAAGCGGGAAACGTCACTCATTTTAGACATTGAATGAAATAACGTTTCACGGATCATAACTTTCATATATATCAATATAACCAGTATGACTAGCTAATGACTTGACTTTACTCATATTTTATATATATATATATATATATATATATACTTTTCAAATATTTTCTTTCTTCATTATTTTCTCATATTTTACCAATCTAACATAAAAGAGACGTTTTTTCATCGAAATTGCAAGTAAACTGGGCCAAATTTAACAAAAAGTAAATAACTGTTTTTTATATACTTTAGTTTAAGAAGATATTGTTAGATGTTTTACAATCATTTTTTTTATTAAATTACATAAAAATTTTCAGCGACCAGAAATACTGTCTCTGTTTTCTAAAATCTGCTTATGTGTTTGAGCCGAGAGCACACACCTAAACAACGACATCAACTTATCGTCTCTGGTATTTCATTCCGCTTTATCGAAAAAAATTAGTGTCCCTTTCAAAAGGTGTACCCTCCTCTAAAAATGTGTCCTTGGTATGACACAAAACACTATCTGATGGTGAAGTTTTAGTTCTGGAGATCCTATTTACCAACCCCTCCGCTCGGGCAGGATATGACACAAGGTCAAATTTTAAGCGGAGTTTAACAGGTTAGAATTCAGAGTTTTCCTTCTCCTAGACTAGTTGCCTCACCAAGACTGAAGTACCTAGTCTGTCCTACTATTTACCCATAGCTGGAGGGAGAATAATTTGATTCATACCTTTCCCAAGGGTATTAGTGCTATGTGAAATGCAATCAGTTTCGTCCAGGATTTGAACTCGTGTCGCCGTGTTCATTTCCTACGACGATAACAATTACACCACGGGCACCTAGTTCTGGAGATAGGGAGAGTGTAGAATACTCCTTCATTACCATAACTTCAAGATCAATTGTTATCGAGATTAATAGTACTTGTTAGAGTCCAATATATGGCTCAAATAGATCCATATCCTAAGAAAGTAAATAGTTTCTACGACTCGGTAAGAAAGGTAATCCACCGAAAATTGTACAAGAGATTATAAATTTGGCCATGTTTACAAATGGTATATGCCCAAACCTGAATCTGCCAAAGAATATGATACCCATAAGATTCTTTTGGATATTACGATAAACCACGAATCACTCAATCACGGTCAGAAGATCAGTGCTAGTTCGATGTTCCAACCAATTTCAGTCAAATCAGCTGGGGCCGTAGAATACGCCAACTGCATTTCTGCAGAGGAGTAAGACTTTCCCTAAGCATGTCCTGGATATGACATTAAACATTCTGATAGTGAGGCTCCAATAATGCCACAGCTTTGAGGGACGCGGAGTACCCCTTCATCTCTATAACTCCCAGGTCCACTCTGGCCCGGTATAGTAGCACGTGATAGCATCCTATCTATGGGTCAAACAGGAATGTTTGATTTGTAAACTGTGTGCAAACAAATCACATATGCAAATCTGAATTGTTTGGAATAGAACTGTTTGATAATTTAACTGTGTGTAAATAAATGACTGATGCTCAATTAAATTGTTTGTGATACATTGTAATAATTGGAACCATTTAACTGAGTACCAACGAATGAATAATGAGTAATAGAATAATTAGTGTTATATAGCAATTCTTGAAACCCTTTAACTGTGTGTCTCAATTGAATTATTGATGATACATAGCAATACTTGGAACAGCTGTGTGCAAATTAATGAATAGTATTGAAATAGAATAATTAATGTTAAATAGCAAAACTTGTAACCACTTCAATGACTGCAAACAAGATTAAAATTTGATAGAATTATTAGTTAGATAGCAGTACTTGAAACCATATAACCGTCAGAAATAATAGTAATACTCGTACGCAATAAAATTAATTCTCATTTAAAAATGAATTTAACTACAAACTATTCACTTACAAATTATACATACATATATATATATATGTGTGTATGTGTGTGTGTGTTTATTTAAATGTGTATAAACGAACGAGTGATGTTAAATTTTTAATATTACATAGCAATAGTAAAGTTAAGTAAAGTTAGCGACCATAGTCGAGGGTGACCCGAAGGCTCCCTTTTCGATAGCTACTACACCAAGGTGTAGGGGAGGGCGCTACTCCATTCCCAGGATTGCTTTACTTTACCCTTGAACCGTACCTTATAATGCTGAGTGTTAAGCAAGGTGGTATCAAGTACCATTTTTAAAGTCTTTGGTATGACTCGACCTGGGATTGAACTCAGGTCTCCCGGGCCATTGGCGAACACTCTAACTCGAAACTTATTGCAAACAAATGATTAATAGCAAATAGAATGACCCGTTCTAGATAGAAATACTTAAACTATTTGTAATATAATGGCCGAAAGATTTCGTTTTATATATCTTGCCTTTCGGTTTAGTTAGGCTGAGAACCTTTCGCTTAGCGCATGGGTTAGTTAGGTGCAAAATGAGCGGAGGTGTTCACGCGCGCGTGGGTAGGATGTGTCATTCACAGATGTCAAAATAAAAATCCTAGATAGGAATTGTAACCGAGGGATGTGAATGACGTCATGCATCGGAAGCGTGCGCGGAGGATTTTGGGGATTTGAAAAAGTCAGTGAGTGGAGTTTTAGCGTCCGAAGAAGACGGTTGAATTTCGGAGCTCGCCGAGGCCTTGCGGCGGGTGCCGCACCTGGTTTGGGGCAGATGGAAAAGTCATTATAGAAAGATGGTACCTCTCTCTTCCTCATGTCGAAAAACCTTTTAACTCAAAGGTAATAAAAAGTTTCGTACCTGAACTAAGAAGTCGTAAGTGTTTTTTGTGTTTCGGGATTCCTATGTTATCTATATATGTGCGTTATGGACATTATGAACGTATATATGTATATATGTGCATGAATCTTTATATGAGAATACAACATATGTAAATATGACTTGGCATTAAATAACCCATCAAAATTGATATGCCATAAAACATTGACCAACCAATCATTATCAACAGTGCATTCTATAGCATTTATTGAGCATTAAACTACCAAAATTACAGAACACTGTAAATAAATGACTGATGATTAATTGAATTGTTAGTGATACATAGTAATACTTGGAACCATTTAACTGTGTGCAAACAAATGAATTATGAGTAATTTGGGAAGTCATATGGGAAAAACAATAAATTTGCTACAGCATAAGACTGTAAAGGCGACTGAGGATTTTATGCATTTACCCAACCCCTCCGCCACGAGCAGGATGTGACAAAAGGTCAATTTTTTAAGCTGAGTAAAACCGGTTCAAATTCAGAGTTTTTCTTCAATTTGATAGATAGCTTAGAACTTAATCTGCTTTAATATTTTTTCTTATCTGCAACAAAAACACTTTCCAAAGTATTCTAGCCCGAAATGAAAAGCCAACAGCTTTATCCAGATGTAATGGGCACTTTGTGAGGATCAAACTCACCATTTAGTTGTAGTTATTTACGAAGGAGAAGTATATATTTACTTGATCCCTTCACCACTAGGATGCTTGTTTGAATTCAGAGTTTTCCTTCTCCCAGACTGGTCACCTAATATTGGCTAAAAAAACTCATTCTTAAGAACTAAAGTCATCAGCGTGAAATTGTAGGTGTATTCGGTATTCATCGGAGAAAAAAGACAACAAAAGTGCTTTATTGGAATTTATATATACTAGTAAAGAGATGCGCCCTCCGCTAAGTAATTGACTTTTAATATAATAAAATATTTTACTTAATTAGAAGGACATATAAAACTAAATAAGATCGCATAAAAAGATTACACTAAAGTTTATGTTGTATAGTTATTTACACGTTCATGCAGCATCATTACGACGCAGTGACAACAGACGCATGAATAAAGGACGCATGATAAAGACGCAGGAAGCAGGAAGACTTCTTTAACAATATATTTACCTCTCACTTTATTGCAAGGGTTCGAAAGGGTTGTTGAAGGTTTGCATGTGAGAGGGTGCTGGAGATCGAACATAGACTTCATATTTTGACCCCACTGTTATGACCGTCACGTTGTGTCTTTCTTGTTCTCTTAGATGCTCAACTAGAGGTCTTTAGGGTCCACTGCTGGATGCTGGCTTTCTTTACTGCATCTTATCAGCATCTTCTCTGGACCCCAGTTCATCAGGGCTTCAAGCCCCATCGGCCTGGTGTGGCTTTCCTTACCACATCTCGTCTCTAACTCTCTGGGAGTCTACTGGCAACTGCTTTGGCACCCAACTCAACTCAATTATATCACAATTCAACGCCCACACGATCACCCACTGGATCTTTGAAATCGAATGTTTAATCGTCATCAAGCAGAAATAACTGTCATGCAGTTCAGAGGTTACTCTCTTCCGGTGCATCACTGTAGTGGCACAATGGGACCTTCACCTTGTCCCATATCATAAGCCTTAATCCGCCCACGCGATCTCTTTCGATTACTGGCCATTGGAATGTGTCACTTCCTTCCGGTGTATCACCTTGGAATAGCATTTTTGGACCGGGGCGAGGGTCAAAATATAACATTTACTTTAATTGATTTTAATATAAAATTATACATAAAGTTGCTTTTAATACATTTGAGATGAAAACAATAATATTAGAAATTAATATCACCGAGTAATTATTCATTTAATACTAATGCAAATTATCCACTTCATAACCTTAATTTCTTATTGATATATAACACACTGGGCAGTATTTTAAATGACTTAATAACTTGGGCTGTTTTGAGGCAAATCTAACCTTGACTTTTATAGAGACATCGTTCATAATTATAATGAAGTTGATTAAGATTGAAAAAAAAATCAATGTTTAATAATCATTGAGAATTTGAGAATATCACGTAAATAGAGACCGGAAAACAGTCGGTTCTCCACATTTCAGAGGTGGGTGGGGGGAACCAAACGGGGTTTATTTTATGTTCTCTCGGGCCTTTTTCTCCAATCCCCCATCATGCTGTGTTTTCATTTGTATGTATATCATCTCACCTCATCGGTTTTTTTTTTAGTAGGTCTTCTTTTCATGGAGTGAATGAGGTATTATGGTGACTGTGCGTTAGGCGACGAAAGATTGGAATTATTGTCAAGAGCAAATGAAGATGATTGGAACTAGCTAGACACACACACACACACACACACACACACACACACACACACACACACACATATATATATATATATATATATATATAACTCCCTAGAAAAACTATTGAATAGCACAAGTTTTCTTACCCTTCCTCCTCCCCTCAAAACATTTCAGACCTAGTGCCCACTTTTTAAAATGTATACATTTTTTTTAAGAAATAAAATCACGTAAATAAATAAGGCAATAGTGACATGGCGATGACGTAGTTTCGGCTATAGACAGACACATAATCTCCTTTTATAATAATGAACAATATATATATATATATATATATATATATATATATATATATATATATATAAACAAGTTTTAAATATAAAGGAAAATTCTGATTACTTTCTGAGATCCACTTTGTACACAATATTCCTTGTTCAAGCAAGGACGAACTCGTAATTGACGTTCTTCGAGGAACGCCTGCACATGGACGTGCCAATGCTGACTGACCAGCAAGAACTTATTTACATCAGCTTTGGGCGGACACAGGATATAGTTGGGAAAAAGTGCCGAAGGCGATGGATGATGGGAACATATGATGAGAGAGAGAGAGAGAGAGAGAGAGAGAGAGAGAGAGAGAGAGAGTCCGAGAAATCCGTACTGTCCGCGCGAATTGATGATTATGATAATGAAAATTTAAAAAATCTTGTGAATGCCCTGGGAAAATACAATATTATTATTCATTTCCTGTTGTATTAAAATCATTCCATACATTGTTCTAAGAAATTATACATTAATCTAGCGATGTAAGGTTTGAATTGACTAAATCTCAAAATCAAGTGAAGGAGCAGTTAAAACGAGCACACAGACACACAGACACACACACACACACACACACACACACTCACATATATATATATATATATATATATATATATATATATATATATATAAATGTCGATGTATAAATGTGATCTTTGTATAAAGGTTATCGTTATAAGGGGTGGAATTGGCGATCCGGCCTTGCCGAGGCTGTTTGTGTTGCTTGGGAAAGGTATGAATCTATCTGATCTCACAGCATGAGCCCAGTCGCCTGGGGCTGTAGAATACACGGAGTACTCCTCTGCAGAGGAGTAACACTCCCCAGACGAGTGTCCCGGGTATGACACTAAGCAATCTAATGGTAATGCTCCAGTATTGCTGGAGCTTTGGGGAATGTGGAGTACCCCTTTATTGTTATCGCTTCCAGGTCCAATCTGGTCCGGAGTGGTAGTACCCAATCGGGTCCTATCTATTGGTCAAATAAAACTGTGTTCGTATGCTACACTGAACTGTTTTAAATTGAACTGTTTATATGTGTAAAAATGGAGTTGGTATTAAATAACCTACAATGGTTTATATGGCATAAAAACCAAACCAAACCAAATCGAAATTACAACATTTGGTATATAGTAGAGTAGACTAGTCTCTTTATCCTCAGTTACCAGCCTAGGAGATGTAAAATTCTGAATTCAAAATAGCCATTTTGCGCTTAAAAATTGACTTTATGTCACATTCTGCCCGTAGTGGAGAAGTTATATATATATATATATAACTCCTTTATCACGGGTGCTGATGGTGTAAGGGTTACCGTTGAAAAGAATGAACACAGTAACTCGAGTTCAAAACCTGGACGAGGCTGTTAGCATTTCACATAGTGACAATAGCCCTGGGAAAGTATGAAGCCAACGAGTCTTCCTCCAGCTCTAAGTAAATAGTCGGGCAGACTAGACTCTTTAACTTTGGTATGGGTACTAGTCTAGGAGAAATAAAACTGTGAATTCGAACCGGTAAAACTCTGCTGAAAAAAAATTAACTTGTGTGGCATCCTGCTTGCGCTCACACATACACACACACACACACACACACACACACACACACACATATATATATATATATTCGTGTCTGAGTATGTGTGTGTGTAAATATAACAAAAATATTCAGATGTGCGTATTTACATAAGATTCATTCTCCAGATATTTCGTTTTATCACATGTTTGTATTTAAGTATAATCGGATTTATTTCCATTTTTCTCAAATATATATATATTGTCATCAAGTTGCACTGCTAGCACGGATTTCCTTGACTCTCTATCTCCATTCATCGTTATCATCCATCGCTCTCAGTAGTTTTTCTAAACAACGCCCTGTGTCTGTACGGAGCTATATAAATGGATAAAAGTGCTAAGACTAATTGGAATACATTATTTGTAGGTATTTATTACATATATATATTTATTATATATATATATGTATTATATATATATTATGTATTATTTGTAAGTATTTATTTATTTTATTGTTCTCAAATATTTTCGAAGTTAGTTCATCGTCAAGTTGATAGTTATCATGATAAAAAAAAACTTGTTTAAAAAGACTTAAGAACAATTTTTATCGGGTTGATACACTGTAAAACTAGCGAGCCGACAATGAGACAATGGTGCTTAATCCAGTGATATTTTTATAGGTTGGTGCACCATTGAAACTTTGATATCGTGTCCTCAAATCTTTCACTTTTCGGTTTATTGATCTGGTTTCCTTGTTTAATGGCATATCAAACTTCGTGCGTTATTTAATGCCAAATTATTCTGGTAGAAGAGCATTAATGATACTATTTAATCTATTTCTTCGTGGATTTGGGGGTTTCATAACTTTCCCAAGGGTATTTGTTCCAAAGTAAACGTAATAGGGCGAGTGGAGTTCGAACTTGCTTACTTCGAGGTTGCAGTCCAGCACTCTAGTCATTACAACTCTCCGACTCCCTCTTTAATTAAAGTTATGAAGCAATAAATATATCACATAAAGCCCAATCTGCTATGTAAGGAGAGCGTTGTTCTTGTGCAAAAATGTAAAAATTCATCATAGAATTAGTATAAACATTTTTGTTACATCTTAAAGTTTCAATCCTCATTTGTTTTTGTTTTTTCATTTTAAAGTTCGAAAACTCACGAAGTAGGATCTTGAAAATCTTGACTATCATCAAAACATTTTTGCCCTAGATACCACGTTTGGCAGATACTCTATGCGTTGCCGGGGAAGACAAACGTGGACACAGAAATCAGCAAATTAATATCTTCCAATATTATCACTCTCTCTCTCTCTCTCTCTATATATATATATATATATGCAAATTTCATTAAACATAATAGACATCTTATGTCTACATATTTTCTTCTGGATCCGTTCGAATTCCCGTATTACTTTATTCGGGGGGGAATTGATTTATGTATTGTCCATAGTTGTATGTATCCCTAGTACTTTCTGCCCGACTTTGGGCCATCATCAGGGGAGAATCTATTCAGCATGTTGTAAGCCCCGTCGACAGGGCAGGTTCAATTCTGAGATGGATTATGAGCTGCAGGATCATGGAGTTTAAAATATGTATATTTAGGCAGCATTTCTTCATTAATGCAAATTTCATTAAACATAATAGACATCTTATGTCTACATATTTTCTTCTAGATCCGTTCATGCTGAATATATTCTCCCCTGATGATGGCCCAAAGTCGGGCAGAAAGTACTAGGGATACATACAACTATGGACAATACATAAATCAATTCCCCCCGAATAAAGTAATACGGGAATTCGAACGGATCCAGAAGAAAATATGTAGACATAAGATGTCTATTATGTTTAATGAAATTTGCATTAATGAAGAAATACTGCCTAAATATATATATATATATATATATAATTTTTGTTGAAGGTCCAAAGAGATAATAAGAATATTTTAAAATTACTAAGTCCACGAAGAGATATGTATATTTTTAGAATTTATTTATTTATTTTGTTCTTATGTGTGTGCACATTTGTAGCTTGATGCTTTCGTCAGAGAACATTTATGGCACAAGGCCGATTTAATGGGGTATTCAATAAAACTTGAACTCACTCCTGTGTGTAGTTTGGAGGGTCGAGTAGGTTAAGAGAAGCACACTCTAAGAAAAAGGAAGAACTAGCAAAAAATTCCCACAACCAACTGAAAACTATATATATATATATATATATATACATATGGGTCAAATAGAACTAAACTGTGTACTTGTACTCAACTAAATAGCTTGAAATATAAATGTTTTTGACAATTAAACTTTATACTTATGCTGACTGAATTGTTTGAAATAGAACTGTTTATTGTATAAAAATAGATTTGGCATTAAATAATCAACAAAGGTGGATATGCCATAAAACCCAAAGAAAGAAAGTAAGAAAGAAACAATCTATCTATCTCAGTATATTACAGTATATTTTAATATATTCTCTCTCTCTCTCTCCCTCCCCTTCTCTCAATATATTTCTATTGAAATATCTCGTCCGTACAAACAAGAGGTGACCCAAATTTTAAGCAGGCTTAACAGGTTTGACTTCAGAGTTTTCATTCTCCAAGACCAGTTGCCATACCAAGGTTAAAGAGCCCAGTCTGCCCTATTCGTTGGAGAATTGTTGGATTCCCACGTTTCTCAAGTGGATAAGTACTATGTTAAATGCTACCAGCCTCGTCCAGGATTTGAACTCAGTTCGTCGTGTTCATTTCCAACGATGATAACGATTACACCAGAAGCACCTGACATCTATCTATCTATCTATCACAGTTGAATCTCTCTCCCCCTATCTACCTATCTATCTATCTATCTATCTATGTAACACTATATAAACAGCAGGCTTGTTCACAGTTTTGAGAAACTCCTGCAGAATTTATTGATCGATGTACCAACATGAACAGGCAACATAAAACTTATTCGAAGGCAAAGATAGTTATTTCAGATCATCCAATTAGAAAATACCAACAGTTTTGATCGTGTTGAATCGTTGGCTGAACGTGTAACCCGACGCCAGATGATCGTATTTCTTTGTCACTCAATATAAAATGATTTGTAATGTCATAAAGCGTGAAATCGGTCAGCAAATAAACGACACGTTGTCCTCTCGTGCTGATAGCTGTAATTCAGATCCTTGATCTTAACCTTTTTCCCCACTAACATCAATTAGAACCCTGATTCGTTTTAGCTAAATGACCATAAATAGTTTATAGCATTTTTTTAGTTCCATCTACGATACTGAGAAAGTCAGTTACGTGAGCGAAGAGCTTTTAAAAATAAACGACGAAGACTTTTTGCCTTGAAGCATGATATTGAATCCAAGCTCAGACCAAATGACCTTACTCTTGGTGTTTGGTACTGAGCTCTCAAAAAAAATCTTGATACTCAATTATAAATATCAAATAACGTACTGTAATATGGGGCATTTTTTCGAAAAGAAGATATCAGATTTGGTTCATTCAGCAATGACTTTGAAATTTGATAAAATACATTAGTCGATATAAAAGGAGACTCTCCGAAAGTAATGCCTCCTATTCACCCCGGTGAGTCAAAAGTTTTGCGTTACTTTGGTAACATGATGTACAATTCGGTAGCACTGTTTACTTCTGTTGAGGTTGTGAAGCTGACAAACCACATTGGATTTTGAGATACTGAGCTTGCCTGATACTCTCGAACTGCTATTCAGGGATCTGTCTCAATGGTTTTGAGACACAGTCTCGGAATGAACGCCTTTAGGCCTATCTTACCTCGTTACTGCACCCAGTTACTGCACCTTTCGGCCTATCTGACCTTGTTACTACACCTTAGTACTGCATATATAGGCCTATCTGACCTTGTTACTACACCTTAGTACTGCATATATAGGCCTATCTGACCTTGTTACTGCACCTAGTTACTGCATCTTTAGGCCTATATTATCTTGTTACTGCACATTTCAGCCTCTCTGACCTTGTTACTGTACCTAATTACTGCACATTTAGGCCTATCTGACCTTGTTACTGCACCTTTAGGCCGATCTGATCTTGTTACTGCACCTTGTTACTAGATCGCACATAAAATGTCTGTGGTTATTCAAACTCGTAAAGCTTAAGTTCGTGAATTAGACTACGTTGCTCGTTCATTTGTTTGGCTTTGAAATCACATACGGAATGAAGCAATACAGACTGTATGAGTGCAGCACCTACCATGTTACTACCAACTACCAGCAGGTACCTTCTTCAGATTGAACTACTCCGGTCACATGATTTAGGCACCGCAAGCTAGCACGTATCAGCATATTGCAAAACCTTTGACTCATCCTAATATTTTCAAAGAAACTTGAACAGAGGTATTTGCAAGAAGTGCTAGATCATCTGCATCGTCTGCATCAGTAATAATTTCTGTGATATTGTCTGCTTCTTGTTTTTTTTTTTATTTGGACAAAATTCTTCTTTCAAGTCAAAAACTATTTTACAAGACTAGTACAGCAAGTATCTGTAACAAAAGAAAAGCAAAAAACCCCCCAAGCCCCCCCCAAATCCCAAATCCCCCCCAAACCCAACCAACCTAACAAACAAACAAACAAAAAGCAGCTTACTAGCGAAAAAATGACTTTAAATAGTTTTTAGCGTTCATTGTATGAGAGGGTTTTTATTTGCACACAGTTCTATCGAATCCACAAAATTTTGGAACAAATCTATCTAACAAGTAAACTTATAGCAATGAATGGTACTTCACGCTTCTCAGAGACGCTTGGGTGTGTAACGGTTATCGTGTTAGGAAATAGACAAGTTGACCCAAGTTCAAATCTTGGACAATGCTGAGTGAATTTCTCCTTTCTAAAAGGCATGCATCCAATTATTCACCCTCTAGTTTATTCATAGATAGTAGGACAGACTGAGCTCTTTAATCTTGGTATACCATCAACATTTGTCACTGACATTATGAGGCAACATAATACAATCGGAGGCATTATTTTCATATCAACCCCCTTACAAGCGCTTCTATTCTTATTCAATGAATTTACAGTGCTAATAATAGAGAGTATTTGAGAAGTTACCCTCTCTAATGCTTTCTTTCTTACTCCCAAGAAATGCCATAGATTCCATTCAATAAAATAGGAAGCTTTACTTTCGGAGGGTTTTCCTTATCCCCTGGAACTCGAAGAAATACATATTTACTTAGCATAAGTTAAAACAGAAAAAGTCCTCTTCATTACTATTAGTCTCCCGTTCACTCTGAGCGGCGAAAAATAAGAAATCTGTACCATCCAGTGTGAATCAGACTCTCTACAATAGTTATGGTTAATTATATTTGTGTGTTAACTGTTGCCCAACGGCAAGTGAGAAGTAATCTTTTTCATGGCAAAAAGTTAAATGATAAAGTGTAGAAATATAAGTCGGTAGTAGTATCAGTTGTTTTATTGATTGATCTTAGTAGCATGTTAATGATCTACGGTTATTTTATGCCTCGACTTTAGGGGATCGCACAAAAGTGGTCTTTTTATTTGCACACAGTCCTATTGAATCCTAAAAAATCTATTTGACCCATTGGTGGGACATTAACAGGTTCAAAAAGTCCGGGTTGGAGTAGACCGGGAACTAATGGCAATGAAGGGTATTTGTCACTTCTCAGAGGCACTAGTGGTGTAACGGTTATCGTGGTGGGAAATGATCAAGTTGACCCGAGTTCAAATCTTGGACGAGGCTGTGTGAATTTCTCAAAGATGTAAGTAAATAGTCGGACAGACTGAGCTCTTTAACATTGGTATAGCAACTGGAAAATTCAGAATTCAAACCTGTTAAAATATGTTTTAAAAATTGGCCTTGTGTCACATCTTACTTGTGTGAAGGGGTTGGTAAACAATACATGGCTCCATAACTGGAGCTTCACCAACGGAAGCATTTTAGTGTCATGTTTATGTTACCCCTTTGGGGTGTGGTCTTACTCCTTTGAAGAGGGGTCTTAGCGCTTTAGCCGAAAATGCAATTGGTACATTCTAACCATTGCCAATAGAGACACTCATAATTTACACTATTATGATTTTAAGAGCAAATAGTAATCTTTTGTGACCCACACCCCTATCAAACAAACACATTATTAAAACCTTAACCAAATTCATTTGCGGACATATATATATATATATATATATATATGATATTTGTTGCTGCCTCCCACCAAACAGGACTCGGCATAAGGTCAATGACCCGAAGGCCAATTATAGTGGGGATTTAGGGGAGAGGAAGGTCAGGCACAAGCTGAGGCTCGAATTCTACTGGTCTACGCTGCTCATCAATCCTCTTAGTGAAATGTGGGCCTAATGAGCCAAGCTGTTTCTTGGACCCAAATCTGGGCCCAGACACGAATACCGGGTTATAGCTTAAACTAGACAGCAAGGTCTAGTGCTATACATAGGAGACAAAGGTGTCAATGTTGCAGCTTGCTCACCCGAAGCTGGGGGCCTTTCGGCCTCGAATCTGCCATTGATTTTGATACCCCATCCAGCACGAATGCCAGACGGCCCAGCCAAGGCCAGGGAAGTATATATATATATATATATATATATATATATATATATATATATATAATTTGTTAGTGAATTGTATATAGGTAACATTATCTTTGAACGAGCTGGCTCATTTATTTGCATGCAGCAAATTAGTTTCAAATATTCGTATCCAACACTCACTAATTAATCGTTTGCACATAGTTTAATGATTCTAAATATTAGTATCTAATATGAATAATTCTATTCCATATTGATAATTTGTTTCAAGCAGCTAAATGGTATCAATTATTGCTATTTAACATCGGTATATTTGGGACCCAAACAAGTACTACCACTCGAGATTAGAGTGGACCTGGAAGTAATGTCAATGAATGAATACTCTAAAATCCAATCTATGATGCAACTTAGTGTGATCCCCAGGGCACTTTATTCTAAACCACGCCGACAGGTCATTTAGCACTTCAAAAAAATTTCAGATTCATAATTAGCAAACGTAGACCGGTCCTCAATAAGATTTTAGACAAGCGAATATTCTTTTACTGAAGTAGGCATTTATTGAGCACTTTTGTCAAAAGTAAGATACGACACAAGGGGAATTTTGAGTGAGGTATGTTATTTAAATCAAGAGTTTTCCTTCTGCTTTACTGGTTACCGTACCAGTGCATAAGAACCGATCCTGCTCTACTATTTACTAGTAGATGAGCCGAGAAGAGATAGAGTCACACCTTTAACAAAAACCTGGGCACAATAATTAAACGCAGACGGTTTCGTCCAGAATTTGATCTTGTGTCCATTTGGCTAGACAGTACCCTTTACACTAAGCGCCTCCAGCCTTCTGGAGGAATGCAAAGAAATGCAACTAACTCCCCAAAATACCACTCTATCTGCACTTATAATAATCCTGTTTAGGTTAACGCGATTAGATAGTATAAGCTTGTTCACCTCCCCTGTTGGCAGGGGTCTTAGAATACGCCGCCCTATACCTCTTAAGAGAACGGGGTATAGCACTAAACTGAATCTGATTGTAAGGCCCACGTCTCTGAGCTTTGGGGAATGTAGATATAACTTCAATGTCATTAGCCCTAAGTCAACTCTGGACTGAATTGATAGTAGCTGTTAGGCTTCCATCTATGGGTCAAATAAAACTGTTCCATCATTTAGAAAAGGTTATTATTAGTTATTTGAAATCATACGTGTGTGTGTAAATTGTTTATATTTCATAGAAATATTGAATAAATAGAATCACAAATGTTAAATAATAATACTTGTAGGTATTTAACTGTGGATGAATACGTTATAATATCAATTAGAATTATTAGTGTTTGATGGCAATATTTGAAACAATTTAGCCGTGTACAAACAAATGATTAGAATTTAACAGAATTATTACTACTAAAAAGTAATTCTTAAAATCATTTAACTGTGTGTAAGCAAATGAATAATATTAAATATAATTATAAGGATTTTATAACAATACTTAGAATCATTTAATTGTGAGCAAACAAATGATTAATATTGAACACAATCATTAGTGTTTTATAAGAATACTTGAAACCATTTATCTATGAGCAAACCAAAGAATCTTAACAACTATTTTAAAAATAAACATACCTTCAATCTTATAGCTTACAGATCATTATTTAACTTTTTCTCTCATTGGACCAACGAAAAATTACACACACACACACACACACACACACACACACACACACACACACACGTATATATATATATATATATATATATATATATATATATATAAACAGGATTTGCAATTAAATTGATATACTATAAAACACCAACTAATCAACCAATCAAGGTAATCTTGCACACTGCAAAATTATCGAAGGTGTGCTGCTCTATGCATCTATTATTCATGGAACCTCGTAATAGTTTAGAGATAGAATATTGTCAATCATTAGAACATTCCACTCTCGACTCAATAATAATAGTCCTCTGGACAGAAAGAAAGATGTTTGAGAAAAACTTAACTCCCCATTAACTCTTAATCTAACCCTTCAATAAGCTTTTGTATGCAACTGAACTATTCAAGCAAAACATTGTATATCCTGACACACGTGCTGAGTGGTGTAAGAAATAAAGTACGCATTTTAGTTCTATTTGACCCGTCGATAGGACCCGTAGATATCAGGTGCTACCACTCCGGGCCAGAGAGGACTTAAGAGCAATGGCAATGAAGGGGTAATCTGCATTCACTAAAGCTCTTGTTTAGTGTCATATCCAGGACACTTATACGATGAGGGGGTCTTACCACTCTGCAGAGATGCAGTCGGTACATTCTACTCCCTATCCGACTGGGCAAGGTAATAAAGAGGTACACTACAATCTTGAAAGTTCCAGAACTGGAGCTTCATCATCAGATGAAGAGTAGTGTCATTATTCTCTACTCATCTTTGACCCGGAGTGGTAGTACCCGTTAAGGTCCAATCAATGGGTCAAATAGACCTGTTTAAAAATTTTTTGTATTCGATAGGACCGTGTGCAAAAAAAAAAAACTTGTAAGAAACAACTGCACAAAAGGAGTGTATAATTGCTCGTCTTGTACCAGTAACCTCTACCGCAAAGTCTACCCAAAACAAATCATCGATATATAAAACGCATGATGAGTTTTTCAATTGAGTACTGATATCGCATGATGAGTTTTTCAATTGAGTACTGATATCTTGATATTCACAGGGGAAAAAAAGTGTGTCGGGGTCACCAGAAGATAGGTGACATTAGAAGCGGGAATTGTAAAATTGGTTTGTTGGGTTTTATGGCAAACCAATTATTGTAAGTTATTTAATGCCAAATCCTCTTTAAACATATATTAAATATATATAATTTGGTTTGGCTGGGTTTTATAGAATATCAACCATTGTAAATTATTTAATTCCAAATCCTGTTGATACATTCATTAAATATATACGATTTGTGAACAAATAGATTGCGGGTAGCTTTTTATAAGAACCAGAGTTCCAATTGCTTGCAAACAGTTGAATGGTTATACATATGATTAGTAAGTGAATAGTTTGTGGGAAACCTTTATTTTAAATGAATCCATGCGAATCTTTTTCGCCTACGACTATTGTTATTGTTTAGACGCGTTTTAATGGTTTCAAGGATTGCTATATAGCAATTCTATTCAACAAAATTCATTTATTTGCTTGCGGTTGTACGGTTCTTACTTGTGCTAAGTAATATGAATAATTAAATTTTCACACTCATTTAAATGGTTTTACTTGACACAATGATTATTTGACACAAAAAATTATATTCAATATCACTCATTTGTTCCGTACACACTTAAATGGTTTTAAGTATTCCTATTTGACACAAATAATTATATTCAATATCACTCATTTGTTCGTACACACTTCATCATCATCATATCGCGCTGGTAGCACGGATATCCCTGATCCTCTCTCGCCACTCCTCCCCATCGTTCATCGCCCTAGGCAGGTCTTCAGGACAACATCCCGTATCCTCACATAGTTGCTGAATATATGTTCGTGCTGGTCGTCCTGCTTTTGCACGGCCATGTGTGGGGGTCCATAAGAGTACATCTCTTATGAGTGCGTCCCTGCTTCTCCAGCAGTGTCCTGCATGTCTGGTTCGTCTAACTTGAATAGTTTTCGTGATAGGGGGCAGGTGGCCGTGCAGGTGGTGTCTTGTGCGGTGTTGCCGCCAGGACTTGTTCAAGATTGCACGTAGCATTCTTGTGTAATTGCTGTCTAACTTCTTCTCCAGCATTTTTGTTAGCGTCCACTCATTTGTTCCGTTCACACTTAAATGGTTTTAAGTATTCCTATTTGACACAAATAATTATATTCAATATCACTCATTTGTTCCGTACACACTTAAATGGTTTTAAGTATTCCTATTTGACACAAATAATTATATTCAATATCCCTAATTTGTTCGTACACATTTAAATGGTTTTAAGTATTCCTATTTGACACAAATAATTATAATCAATATCACTCATTTGTTCCGTACACACTCAAATGGTTTTAAGTATTGCTATCTGACACAAATAATTATAATCAATATCACTCATTTGTTCCGTACACACTTAAATGGTTTTAAGTATTCCTATTTGACACAAATAATTATATTCAATATCACTCATTTGTTCCGTACACACTTAAATGGTTTTAAGTATTCCTATTTGACACAAATAATTATATTCAATATCACTCATTTGTTCCGTACACACTTAAATGGTTTTAAGTATTCCTATTTGACACAAATAATTATATCCAATATCACTTATTTGTTCGTACACACTTAAATGGTTTTAAGTATTCCTATTTGACACAAATAATTATATTCAATATCACTCATTTGTTTCATACACATTTAAATGGTTTTAAGTATTCCTATTTGACACAAATAATTATATTCAATATCACTCATTTGTTCCGTACACACTTAAATGGTTTTAAGTACTCCTTTCTAACTCCAAATTTTTATAGTTGGTTGGTTGGTTGGTTGGTTTTATCATATATCAACACATGTAAGTTATCTAATTCTAAATCCTTTTTATACATATACATATATATTATTTATAAAAAAAAAGAAGTGTTTATGAGTAATATTTTTAAACGATTCTTGACTCATTTATTTGCACACAGTTAAATGGTTTCAAGTATTGCTATAAAATACCTATAATTCAATTTTGGCACACAGATAAATGGCTTCAAGCCTTATAATTTAACACTAACAACTTAATTTAACATCAATAATTTGTTTGCACACAGTTGAATTCTTAAATAGTTCTATTTGATCAACAGATAGACCCCCCAAAAATTCTATCACTTCAGTTCAGAGTGGACCTGGTAGTAATGGCAATGAAGGGGTACCCCACATATCCGAAAACTCCTGGACTTGAGCCTCATCATCGAATAGTCTAGTGCCGTATCTAGGATATATGACTGTGAGAGAATTTTGAAATTTTACTCAGGCTTGTGGATTTATTACGAGGACCAAATTGTGTGGCAGAAAAAATCCCCGAAAAAACTCATATTTATATTGGCTTCGGAATTTTGAGAGGGTTGCTAATTTTAGAAATGGTTGCAGACAAAAGACAAAGACGGACCAAGGAGAGTTTCGAAGGACGGTTACCGAGGTCAGACAGACATTTGAAGAAAGATTACATAGTTTTGAAATTGAACTGATTCATACGGTAATCAGGACTGTCACCAGGGCATAGAATACGCTTACTGTATCTTCTAAAATTAGACCCACCTCCAAAAAGAAGGGGTATCCAGATTTATGACACTAAACTGCATCTCATGGTTATGCATAAGTTCTGGAAATCTGCAGAGTGTAGAGCACACGTTTATTACTGCTACTCCTAGGTCTGCTCGGATTCGGAGTGGTAGTCCCATGAATCGATCAAATAGACCTGTTTTTAAAAGTATTCGTATTCGATAGGGTCATCTTCAAAAATAAATTAACAAAATAAAATAGAATAGAATAAAATAAAAACTCCTGAGGAGCAGCAACACAAAAAATGTGACTATGAAAGTAGAATGGATGCAATTCCCAAACTTCTTGGTTTAAATAACCTTTGATGGTTTGATATACCATTAGAATCAATCAATCTCTCTTTCGTCACACGGAAATTGCTATTTCACTCTGCTTTGCAGATATTCTGCTTCCCATTCATGTAACTGATCTTGACTGTTTTGGGACCGCTATTTGTAATAATTTAGTTTCTCTTTTCAGATTCTCTCTCTGAAGCAAAAAAATGAATGGAATAAAATGATGCAAAGGTCACCTGATGACAGATGACACTCTGTGAAAAAATTATTTCAACACTCAGAATCGAAATATGATCACTATATCAACTCAAGCTGTGAGATCAAGTGACGTGTAATGGACCTTGCAGAATTGGATGGAAACAATGAAAGAAATTTATGCGAAAGTATTTGTATTTCAATATTTTTAATGTGTTTCCTCTCTTTCAATTCTGACATGATTTTCTTTCCTGAATTTTGTTTCGCAATATTTTCACTGAATTGTTTTCTCTAAATTAGATAATTATTTTCTTGAAAATTATGGCAGAGTTATTCAATAGACTTTTCTTTTTTCTTTTTCTACTTGAAAACCGTTAACGGCAATGAAATGTACAAAGAAAAGCTTTCTAAATAGAAAGTTTTAGTTTAGTATTACAGTTTCACGAGGAATAAATCAAAAGCCAAAGAGATATCACGTGATTTATTTGTTGCTGTTAGATTGGAAGCGATCAGTATAAATTTAGGTTAATGTTGTCGGCATTACAGGATGTAATAGAGGAGACTGGTGTATATGTCAAAGGAAGTTTCATTAACGTTTTGCTTTCTAAAAAAAGAAAAATAGAAAAAAAAAGCAGAAAATCATAGAAAGATGCCGAAAGAAAGGAATGGATAACCGGAATATTAGAAATAAGGGAAAAAACTGAATCAATGGGACAAATAGGAAGTAGCAATGGTTATTTAGGTTTTATGGCATACCAACCTTTTTATTCAAATAAACAGTTCCATTTCAAACAATTCAGTTTAGCATGAGTGCAAAGTTGAATTGTCAAAAACATTTCGATTTCAACTTATTCACATTAGTCAAACATTTCTAATTCAAAGAATTTAGTTTTCTTTATAAATATAGTTTTTCTTTACTCAGTAAAATGTCAAAAACCGTTCTATTTCAGGCAATTCCGTTTAGCATAAGTACGCATTTTAGTTCTATTTTAATCATAGATAGGGTCCTATCAGGTGCTACCACTTCGGTCAAGAATGGACCTGGGCGTGATGGCAATGAAGTGGTGCTCCGCATTCCCCAAAGCTCCAGCATCACTGGAACCTCGCCATCAGATTGTTTAGTTTCATATCTTGAACACTCGCTGTGGAGGTATTACTCCTCTGCACAGGTGAACCTGGTATATTCTACAGCTCCAGCTGACTGGGCAAAGGAAGTAGTACTATTACTATTCATGATATATAAATGATAATGGTCCGATTTTGTATGCATCTTACCATAATACCATAAAAATGACTTAGCGCAGCAAGATTTAGGCTTACGCATCACGATTAAAAAGAGAACTTTAATTTCCTGGTAAATAGAAAAGTTTTTTTCGATCATTTTTACAACTACTACTACAACAGCAATAACAACAACAACTACTACTACTGCTAATAATAATAATTATTATAATACAACTACTACTGCTACAAATAATAATAATAATAATAATAATAATCTAGAAAATAGGGAGGAAGAGGACTTGCCAGTATCGAAGAAAGCGTAGACGCATCGATACAACCACTCGAAGACGACATAGAAAAACACAAACGAGGATAGATTACAGCTATCAGAAACGATACGGACAACACGGTAGACGATAGAATGACAACAACTAGGAAACGAAAATGGGGAAAAACAACTCTATAGACGACTTTAAACGACTAATAAACAATATTTCAAACCAGAAAACCTGGACCTGGCAAAGAAAAGGAAACCTTAAGAGAGAAACGGAATCACTCCTAATAGCAGCACAGGACAACGCCATAAGAACCAATCATATCAAAGCGAGGATAGATAAGACACCATAAAATAGCAAATGTAGGCTATGTGGTGACAGGGACTAAACGATCAATCACACAATAAGCGAATGCAGCAAATTAGCACAGAAGGAGTATAAGGCGAGACACGACTGGGTTAGCAAGGTTATCCACTGGGAAATGTGCCAAAAATTTAAATTTTAAATGGTATATTCACAACCCAGCAGCTGTCTTAGAAAATGACACACATAAACTTCTATGGGACTTTGACATACAAACAGATCACCTAATCCCGGCCAGAAGACCAAACGTTTTAATAATCAACAAAAAGAAGAGAATTTGCAAAATTGTCGACTTTGTTGTGCCGGCGGACCACAGAATAAATCTGAAGGAATGTGCAAAGAAGGATAAGTATCTCGACCTTGCTAGAGAATTGAAAAAGCTGTGGAATATGAAAGTGATGATTGTATCAATTGTGATTGGTGCTTTTGGCACTATAACTAAAGGATTATTAAAAGGTCTGGAAGACTTGGAAGTTGGCGGACTGGTAGAGACTATCCAAATAACAGCATTGCCGAGAACGGCCAGAATCCTGAGACGAGTCCTGGAGACTTGAGGAGACTTGCTGTCACTCAAACTCCAGTGAGAAACCATCAGCTAACACTGATGTAAAAAAACTCTAAAGGAGTAAATAATAATAATTATAAACTACTATAGGACTTTGACGTACGAACTGATCACCTAATCTTCGCCAAAAGACCAGACCAAATAATAATCAACAAAAAAAAAAAAAAAGAGAATATGCAAAATTGTCAAATTTGCTGTCCCGGCTGACCATAGAATAAAATTGGAAGAAAGTGAAAAGAAGGATAAGTACTTGGACCTTGCTAGGGAATTGAAAAAACTATGGAACATGAAGGTGACAATTATACCAATTGTAATTGGTGCGTTTGAAACAGTAACTAAAGGATTACTAAAGGGACTGGAGGATTTGGAGGTTAGCGGACGAGTGGAGAACATCCAAACTACTACATTATTGAGAACGACCAGAATACTGAGAAGAGTTCTGGAGACTTGAGGAGACTTGCTGTCACTCAAACTCCAGTGAAAGACCATCAGCTAACGATGATGTGAAAAACTCTAATGAATAATAATAATAATAATAATTAGGAATTGAAAAACCTGTCGAACGTGAAAGTGACGTTTATACCAACTGTAATTGGTGCACTTGGTATAGTCACCGAAGGTTGGTAATGGTGAACTTGGAAATAAATGGACGGGTGGAGATAATCCAAACTACTGCATTACTGAGATCGGCCTGAATAATGATAAGAGTCCTGGAGACTTGAAGCGATTTGCTCTCACTCAAACTCCAGTGAAAGACCATCAACAAACGCTGAAGTGAGAAACTCACAAGGAGTAAATAATAATAATAATTAGAAGAGTCCGGAGGAGTTGAGGAGTCTTGCTGTAACTTCAGACTTCAGTCAAAAACTCGGAGAAAAACAGGAAAGCAGAAAAATAGTAATAATATTCGGGCACTTTGAGATTAAAAAAACACTCAATCACAACCAGAAGAGCAAACTTAGTTTTAATTAGCAAGAAGAAAAAAAATGTCATCTAGTAGAATATGCTGTTATAAGTAAACATAGTATAAAAATGAACGCATGCAAAAAGATAAACAAATACTTAGATCTTACCAGAGAACTGAAAAAGCTATTAAAATGTGACGGTGATACAAGTTGTAATTAGTGCCCTTGAAACAATCCCCAAAGGCTCGTAAATTAGATTGGGGAACCTGGAGATCGGAAAAATTAATACTCCCACACCTCTCATCATGCCTCACAGACTCCCTGCCTTCCTTGAATCTCTTATGCCACTTAAAAACTGATGCTCGATTCATGCATGATGACCCAATGTGAGGGATGATGAGAGGTGTGGGAGTATTAAGGAAGTCGATACACCAGAGTTGATTGGCGAAAGGGTTAGGATTTCTATGTTGGGGTTTTAACGGAGTTCAGGAAGAAATTCCGTCGAAAGTGGCCAGCACTCTTCAAATCGTGTTAGTGGCATTTCCACCAGGACAATGGACCAGTCAACAACGTGACAATATTGCAGATGTATGTTGTGATAATAGGGACGAAACGATCAATCATATTGCAAGTGAATGCAGCAAATTAACACAGAAGGAGTATAAGACTAAACACAACTGAGTAGGCAAGGTGATTCACTGGGAGATGTGCAAGAAATTTAAATTTGACCTTCCGAATAAATGGTACATGCACAACCCAGCATCTGTTCGGGTGAATGTTACACATAAACTCCTATGGGAATTTGACGTACAAACGGATCACCTAATCTCGGCCGGAAGACTAGACCTTATAATAATCAACAAAAAAAAAAAAAAAGAGAACTGGCAAAATTGTCGACTTTGCTGTCCCGGCTGACCACAGAATAAAACTGAAAGAATGTGAAAAGAAAAATAATTACCTGGACCTTGCTAGGGAATTGAAAAAACTATGGAACATAAAGGTGACAATTACACCAATCGTGATTGGTGCTTTTGGTACAGTCACCAAAGGATTATTAAAGGGACTGGAAGTGACGTTTATACCAATTGTAATTGGTGCTCTTGGTTCAATCACTGAGGGATTAATAAAGGGACGGGAAGAACTGGAAATAGGAAGACGAGTGGAGACCATCCAAACTACTACGTTATTGAGAGAAGCCAGAATACTGAGAAGAGTCCAGGTGACTTGAGGAGACTTAAACTCCAGTGAAAGACCATCAGCTAATACTGATGTGAAAAACCCCACCAGGAGTAAATAATAATAATAATAATAATAATAATAATAATAATAATAAAACCATGGAGTAAAATTGAAAGAAAGTGGAGAGAGAAATAAGTACCAAGACCTTGCTAGAGAACAGATAACGCTGTTGTGAAAAACTTTCAAAGCAGTATAAATAATAATTACCTGAAGAAGGTAGAAGATTAAATTTTAAAAATGTATTTATTTAGAGATACAAGCTAATCTTCTCAGAAATGCCTATCATCAGCAGTTCCGTATTCTTTCCTTGTTTAACGGCATTTCAACCTTTTAGGGTAGTATATAGTCATCCTTACAGAAGAGTAACAGCGATTCCTCGAAGGATAAGGTGTTCATACCTTGCCAAGCGTATTAGTCCGAAAGCAAATGTATTAGCTCGGCTAGAGTGCCAAATCGCTTACTTCTTAGTTATAGTCCAGCACTTTAGCCAATACACCACATAGTAACTGTTGATATAGACACAAGAAAATACAGCAAATTCAACGGCTGATGACAGTTCGTATTTCACTATTTTACAACATATAAGCCGGACAGTTAATTGAAAATAAAACTCGGCAAATATTACTCGGCGTCTCATTCGCGGATATTGTGACTTGGAGCCTATCTAGAACTCAAAAGTATCAGTTTTGGGGCTTGAATGATGTGAAATTAGTAGGGTTCTACACCTGATTGCATTTGTTAGCTATGCGTCTTATATAATCGAAAAAAAGTTACTTCTTAATGATTTTGAGGGTGTCATGAAGCAAATTATTACCTATATAGAGTTCATTCGGTGATCTTGGTAGTGTCTCTTCATAGACACGATATGAGTGAATAAAGAAAGAGAGAGAGGGAGAGAGAGAATGAAGCAAAGGTAGAGAGAAATATGCATCGGGAGAGATAAGGAGGTATTGGGCGAGAAAGAA
>OY757911.1:42853326-42900826 GCA_963585895.1 Sepioteuthis lessoniana
TTACGCCGTATACATTATCGGCTACCTAGAGTGCTCAAGATCTATCTATCTATCTATAGAATTAAATAATAAAAAAATTATCAATAATTGATCTATCTGATAATTCATATTGGGGTTTGTTGAATGATATATCAACCCCCATGGGTTATTTAATGCTAAATCTATCCTTCTTGAAGAACTGTAGTAGTAGTATTAACACATAGGTGGGAGGATAAGAGGGTTCATACCTGTCTCAGGGGTATTTGTTCGAAAGTGAATGTAGTGCCGGGACTGGAGTTCGAACTCGCTTATTATGATCCTGCAGTCCATTACACCACGTGGCTATTTACGTATGAGACATAAACTATAAAAACAATAACAGAAATAACAAATTGATAGAAATAAAAAGTGCTGTTATATTTATGAGCTGCAGGATAATGGAGATTAAAATGTGTATATTTTGGCTGTATTTCTTCATTGATACATATATGATTGAACATAATAAACATTTTTTTGTCTACTTTGGAATACAGACGTGATCTCGTGAAGAGACAAGTTACGCTATTTATAGAAACAAATTAAAAAGTCAACGCTACACAACAGTACAAACGCTCATTCTTATAAAGTAGTAATGTACATAAAAAAAGTGACCACTTTTGTAATACATCCTCCCCTGATGATGGTCCAAAGTTGGGCAGAAAGTACTTGGGAAATTACTAATTATGGAAGGCTTATCAACGTCTATTTGAAAGGATTAACAAAAAATATGTTGACAAAAAATGTCTATTATGTTCAATCAAATATATATATACAAACATGCATATATATATATAGCCATCCACGGACAGAATGCTTCGTTCTATCAGAACTCCTCAGTGTGGCTAGACACGTAGGACGCTCGAAGCCGGGATCGAAACCCATCCAACTTTACGTTTGACTAAGTCTCAGACCGCTCGGCCAACGAGCGAACCACGTTGGCCAAGGGAATTTTTTAAGGTATTATGTAGCAACAACAGCAGCAGCGTCCGTTTGTTTACATTTTTTATACCCTATCGGCTACCAGAGTGCTCAATTCTTTCGAAGAGCTTTGAATTATGCGAGCGGCGGCCGACAATTCCTTCGCCAGAGTGCTTAATGGGACCTATGTGACTGCTAATAACTTTACGAATAATAATGTTATGTTCTTTTTTGTTTCAGATTTGAAAATGATATATTCGAACAACTATTAATCAAGGATCACAATACGGAGAGTTATAGCATTGAATATCCTTCGTAATAAATTCATCACTTTTGGATTAATTTGTTTTTCGATTCTCTCTCTCTCTCTCTCTCTCTCTCTATATATATATATATATATATATATATATATATAGTCAAAGGCGCTTAGTGACTATAAATTTATTTTATTTTGTAATCATTAGTCCAAGGGGTCCTCATATATATTGTGGGGTGGGACATGCTTGGAAAGTAATCTATTCTGTATAGCATGATGGGAAATGTGGTCAAGTTTGTACTGCGAGATTATTTTACTTGGTATCTTTAATCATGTGGGGGGTTAAAGCGCTGGACTGCGCAATTGTAGTAAGCGAGTTCGAACTCCAGTCACGCTTTTACATTCACTTTCGGTCATATTCATTTGGAAAGGGTATGAACCCCCATATAATACCAACTACGGGGTTAAATAATACCCCTACCGATCTTCTAGAAGGATGGATTCGCCATTAAATTACCCGAAAAGGTTTATATTCTATTAAACAAACAAATCAATCAGGTCATTTTTCTTATGTCTAAATTCATTATTTTCAACTGTTAATGAAATAAAGAAAAACAGCTAAATAATAGCAATGTTATTCTTCTTCTTCTTCTTCTTCTTCTTCTTCTTATTATTATTATTAGTTTTTCACATCAGCGTTAGCCTGAGTGAAAGCATGTCTCCTCAAGTCTCCGGGACTTTTCTCAGTATTATGGCCGTTCTGATATTTTGGATGGTCTCTACTTTTCCTCCAACCTCCAGTCCCTTTAATAATCCTTTAGTTACTGTACCAAAAGCACCAAACACGATTGGTACAGTTGTCACCTTCATGTTCCATAGTTTTTTTCAATTCCCTTGCAAGGCCCAGTTACTTATACTTCTTTTCACATTCTTTCAGTTTTATTCTGTGGTCAGCCGGAACAGCAAAGGAGACAATTTTGCAAATTCTCTTTTTTTTTGTTGACTTATTATTATCATTATTGTTCACTCATTAGAGCTTTTCTTATCAGCGTTAGCTGATGTTTTTCACTGGGGTCTGAGTGACAGCAAGTTTCCTCAAGTCTCTAGGACTCTTCTTAGTATTCTAGCAGTTCTCAATAATGCTGTCGTTTGGATGGTCTCCACCTGTCCGCCAACTTCCAAGTCCTCCAGTCCCTTTAGTAATCCTTTAGTTTCTGTTCCAAACGCACCAATTACAACTGGTATAATTGTCACCTGCATGTTCCTCAGTTTTTTCAATTCCCTTGCAAGGTCGAGGTACTTATCCTTCTTTTCACATTCTTCCAGTTTTATTCTGTGGTCAGCCGGGACAGCAAAGTCGACTATTTTGCAAGTTCTCTTTTTGTTTGTTGATTATTATTAAGTCTGGTCTTCTGGCCGTGATTAGGTGATCCGTTTGTATGTTAAAGTCCCATAGGAGTTTATGAGTAGCATTTTCTAGGACAGGTGCTGGGTTGTGCTTATACCATTTATTATTATTATTATTATTATTATTTGTTGTTGTAGTAATAGTGGTAGTAGTATTTTATTTTATTCCCCTTTATCTATTTTGACTTATTTATTGTCCATTTTTTAAGATTTAGATTTAGAATTTTTATTATTTTTTGGTCAGATTATAGCATAGGCCAGGAATTGATAGTTACCAAATGCCGATTGGTCTCTGCATATGCTGTTTTTACACATAGGTACATAACCGATATTTATCACTCTTTATCTATAGATATAAGAATGAAAAAAAAGGCGGGGGCACGGTATATGTTCTGATTTCTGACAACCGAAAAATAGGTCTTGTTGATGTAAGTAAGCTATTTTTGACACTGAATTTAACCGCACATTCATGAAGGAGGAAGACCTCCGCATAAAATGATCTTGTTTCAAATAGAGGCCAGGTTTTTTGGTTTGATAGCATATCAACCTTCGTAGGTTATTTAATGCCAAACCCATCCTTCGAGAAGAGAGTTGTGGTACTATTCAACCCATAGTTGGGAGGATAAGAATGCTCATGCCTTTCCTAAGGGTATTTGTCCGAAAATGAACGTAATAGGGCGACTGGAGCCAGAAGTCGCTTATTACGATTCTGTTGTTCATCGTTTTAACCATTACACCACGAGGACACTCCAAGAGAGGTCAGGTAAAGCAACTACGTATTTGCCCAGCCAGTCCGCTATGAACAGAATATGACATGGTCAACTTATCAGCGGAGCAAAACTTGTTTGAATTCAGAGTTATCCTTTATCGAGACTGGCTGCCTAAGTAATGCTAAAGACCCCAGTGTTTTACTATTGCTGGGATGGATGGGTATGGAAAAGATTGATTCATGTCTTTGCTGAGAGAAATTGCTTGAAGTGAAACACATCCAAGATTTGAACTCAGATCATCGATATGGCAATAACCGTACCATGAAACGTGCCTCCAGCATGTGAACGTATATAACAAATGTCTGTTTTGGATGCATTCTGTGTTTTAAAAGACATTCTCGTAAAAATCCTTCATTCATTCAACACTGATCGTAAATAATTTTAGCATAGCGATGCCCTTGTGTAAATCTTTTCATTTTATTGTCGTTAAATAGCTCAGAATTCGGACAGGCTCTTTTCTTTAAATATTTAGATTTTCTATGGATTGCTTTGTTCTCAATTTTTCCGCCTCTTTTTGTCACTTACAAATGACGCCATATCTCTCGTTTTCCCGCCGTTTTAGTTAAGTTAATGGCTGTTTGGGGAAAACAGACGTATTGCGTTTTTCAATTTATATGATTGATTCAGGCAATGAATTAAAGTGAGTAGCGTTGAGCCATTATACTGATAGCAAGGAAGGGTTCGTTTGTTTTTTTTAAAATGAAGTAATTTAAAGAAAAAATATGTGGGGGATAATTAAAGAATAGAAACTTGTTTCTGTCGTTTTGCATCGGTGTTAAAAGGAAAGAGTCGTTGCAACTGAGTTAAATTGGTTGGTGTTTTATTGCATATCAACCCTTGTAGGATATTTAATACCAAATCATGTTTATATCTATCTATCTATCTATTTATCTATCTATCTAGATATCTATATAATGTTACTAATAATTCAACAAAAAATTAATTATTTGTTTGCCCACAGCTAAATGGTTTCAAGTAATCCTATTTAATATCAGTATTTCTATTTATCAACTAATTCAGTATTAATTATTTGTTTGTTACGGTTTCTTTAGGTATGCCGTAGCAGCAATAACGATTCTCTATAGAAACACCAAAGTAAAAGTACGATCACCAGATGGAGACACAGAATACTTGACATTGTAGCAGGAGTACTACAAGGGGACACGCTAGCCCCATACCTCTTTATCATTTGTCTAGACTACGTACTTAGAACATCAATTGACAAAATCAGAGAGAACGGCTTCGAGCTGACAAAGAAAGGGAGCAGAAGGTACCCCGCAAAAATAATTAACTTTCCTTGTGTTCAAAGTCATTTCAAATAACATTTTATACAATTTTTATCAAGTCTACATTATTACAGTTTTCTTTAGATACAAAACAAACAAAAATCTGCATCTGATAGAGAAGCTCCTGTTTTAGAGATCTGTAGGAGTTTTGATGTTGGAAGATGTGACCAATAATACAGAGAATAAATAAAAACGAATAAACGTGAGAACTCACAAATATTTGGTATCAAGTTCCAAGTCAATAAATATTGCTCAATCCACGTCAGCATAAAATCTAGAAAAATGTTCTTTCCTTGCAGAAAAAGCCATGTTAAATAGTTCATATAAGTCAAGCTTTTTTTAAATAGCAATTAGAAGATTCATTTGGAATGGAATATTAATTCGATGGATTTTTAAGAGAAGGAATTGTTTATATATAGTAAGAAAATCCCCCAACAGTGATGAACCCGTTCATTTTCATTTTCCCTTGGTCCATTCTCAACCAAAAAGGTAGTACCTGTCAGAGTCCTATCTATAGGCCAAAAAGATCTGTTTGAAAATTACTTGCATTCGATAGAAACAACTATACAGTAATGTAATTATGAAAGTAAAATGAACACTATTCCTTGACCTTTAGACTTGAAATAACCGTAGATGGATCAACATGCCATCAAAATAAATCAATCATTTTTGATAGCCCTATGCGAAAAAAAAAAAATGAACTAAAGAATATGTATGCATATATACTAATAAGAAATAGGAAAGTGGAAAGTCATAAGCAAAAAAATTATCCGACATAATTTCTTGTTTTTAATGACTTTATAATGACACACAAAAGATTTTTTTTTTTGCTCCCTTTTGAATTAATCATGACTGCATTTAATTTCCTAAGTACTTATGGGTTAAAAATATTTTGAGTTGAATAGAAAGATCATGTTGATATTATAAAAAAAAGGGAATGATCTTCATTAAATGACTCACTCTGACGGCTGGAATTGTAGAATATATTGACTGCTTCTCTGCAGGGGAGTAAGACTCCCAACCCCAACATGTTTCCTGGATATGACAGTAAACAATCAAATGGTGAAGTTCCAGTAATGCTAGAACTTTGGGGAATGCAGAATACCCCTTCACTGCCATCACCCTCTTGGCCCCGAGAGGTAGTTCCTGACATGGTCTCATCTAGGGGTCAAATCCAACAGTTATACGTTTAAACTGAGAGCAAACAAATGTCTAATGCTAAATTGAATTGTTCAAATAGAACTGTTTGATCATTTAACTGTGTGTAAACAAATGACTGATGTTTAATTGAATTGTTAGTGATACATAGCAATACTTGGAACTATTTAACTTTGATGACTCACGCTAAATTGAATTGTTAGAAATAGAAGTGCTTGATCACTTAACTGTGTGTATCTACAAAATGTATCAACAAATCATATATCTAATATAATCATAAAATAGGATTTGGAATTGAATAACCAATTATGGTTTGTATGCCACTAAACCAAACTACTGGCTTTAAAAGCAAAAATAAATAAATAAATGAAAAGCCTTTTAATGATACACTTGTAAATGTTTTTGTAAGGGCTTAGGATATGCCGGACAAGTTTTTTAAAAAAATAGACAAAAAATCATCATCATCATGTCGTGCAACCCGCACGGATATCCCTGACCCTCTCTCGCCACTTTTCCCTATCGTTCATCGCCTCGGGCGGGTCTTCTGGACTACATCCCGTATCTTCACATAGCTGCTGTATGTATGTTCGAGCTGGTCGTCCTGCTTTTGCTCGGCCATAAGTGGGGGTCCATAAGAGTACATCACTTATGAGCTCGTCTTTGCTCCTCCAACAGTGTCTTGTGTGCCTGGTTCGTCTATTTTGAAAGAAAGAAAGAAAGATCTTACTTAAATGTAAGGGTAACAACTTAAAAATGTCGAGAATGTGAGATTAGCTGGGTTTTTTTTTGGTTTTTTTAATCCGTTTAGAACTATTTTCTTCTTCCTTTGATAATCTTTCTTTCAAAGTCATCTTTTTTTTGTTGAATCTTATTTCTTCCTTCGTTTCATTTCCTATGGTAAAACGTATTTTAAATCCATATATATATATATATGTGTGTGTGTGTGTGTGTGTGTGTGTGTATTTTATTTTGTTTTTTGTGAGTGAGTTTCGTTTTTGCATTCGCATGTGTTTATGCGTGTGTACGTGTGTTTGTGTGAATGTTGGTGTTAATGTGTGCCTTTTTCTTTGACAGTTTCTATGTGTGTGTGAATGTGTCCCTTTTCCTAGAAATTTTTAAGTGTGTGTAATTGTGTGCCTTTTTTGATATTTTCTCTGTGTGTGTGTGTGTGTGCGCGGCTTTTTATTGTCATTTTCTATATGCGTGTTTGTGAGTTTTGTTTTATCTTTGTACATTTGTGTACATATGTGCGTGCAATTTCTGTGTCCGTGTGTTGCGTATGTGAATATGCATGTTTTTCAGTGGCATTATTTGTGTGTGAGTGTGTTTTTATTCTATTGTTGTGTGAGTGTGTCAGAGAGAGAGAGAGAGAGAGAGAGAGGGGGATCAGACCTCGTTCTTTTAGCATTTAATCCAGAGCAACCTGTCTTGTGTTATTTGAAAACGAATGAAGGACATTACCATCAAACGTTTTTCACCCCTTTAAGCGTCAACACACACAATATATATATATATATATATAGAGAGAGAGAGAGACCGAGAGAGAGAAAGAGAGAGAGACTCAGAGAGAGAGAGACAAAGACAGAGACAAAGACAGAGACAGAGACAGAGAGTAAAAAGACTATTAAATTTTTTTTATAAAACCTTATTTTGCTTCTTTATTGAAATATCATCATCAATCTCTAAAGCATTGAAAGTGTGTGGAACAATAAATTAATAAGCAAATAAACAAATAAACAGATCAATAAATACGTAAATAAACAAAATTGAAAATGCAAAACTGTAAATCTGGCAGAAAATTAATAGGATGAGGACTTGTTTTTGAACGGTTCATATTTTAATTGTTGTGATTGTACTTACATATATCTCACTCTCTCTCTCTCTCTCTCTCTCTCTCTATATATATATATATATATATATATATATATATATATATATATATATATAAGTGTGTGTGCGTTTGAGTGAGTGCGTGAATATGTATATATATACATTTGTTCGTATGAATGCATTTGAATGCGTGTATATATATATATATATATATATATATATATATATATATATATATATATATATATATCTTATAGAATTTACACACTGGTCTAAAGAAAATATAGAAAAATCAGGATGAAAAATATTCGATTTTTATGTCTATATATATATTTGTTTGTTTGTTTTTTTTTTTATTTCTCTCTCTCTCTCCCCTTCTCTCTCCTTATATATATATATATATATATATATATATATATATATATATATATATATATATATATATATATATAAATAATTTGTATCATCTTGTTACTAGTTATCAACAACACTTGAAAACGTGTGCTATACCAGAAAGACAGCACCGAATAAAAATCAAAATAAATCAGTTACGTCGATATTCAAAAGTGTTTACATTTGTTTAAATATAGCTTCATACAGCAAGGCACTACACTGTAAATGGCTTACTGAGTAACACGGTTTTCTTTGGATCATCGATGACTTTGTTTTTAAAACGTCATTACCACTAAATTTCTAAGGAAAGCCTACTGATATAAAGTTGTTTTTTTATTAATCAAGGAGATACAAAGTCAAAATTCTGAATTGTTAATATGATTTCAAATAATTAGGCTTGGTGATGATTTAAATCCACTGAAACTGTCAAACTGTACTTCCATCAAGAATTGGTTGGTTGTGTTTTATAACATATCAACTATTGCGGGTTATTTAATGCAAAATCCTCTTTATACATAACTGTTAAATTTATATGATTTGTAAACAAATTTTGTAGACAACATTCTTAAACGAGACTGAGATTATTTTTTTTTACTCAGTTAAATAGTTTCAAGTATAACTTCATAACAGTCACAATTTGAAATGTTATTTGTTTGCGCATAGTTTGTTGGTAATTTGGTTTTTAAATGAGTTAGAATTAATTTGTTTGCACGTTAGTATTGTTTCTACTCAGTTGAATGGTTTCAATTATTGCTATCAAAAACAAATAACTCTATTCAATATCAATTATTTGTTGCAGACAGTGAATTGGGTATAATATAGCTATTTAGCACTAATTATTCTATTGAACATTATTCATTTATTTACACACTCTCAAATAATTCCAAGTATTGCTATGTATACTTACAATTCAAATAAACATCAGTCATTTGTTTTTACTCAGTTAAACGATCAAACTGTTCTAATTCTAATAATTCAATTTAGTATGTCATTTGAACATTGTTTAAATGTTGAATTTAACCAGTTTTTAGGACCCTATCAGGCGCTACCACTTCGGCGTCCGAGTAGACCTGTGAACAATGTGGGTACTCCCCATTCCCCCAAACTCCAAAACAGGAACCTCGGCATCAGATTGTTTTATGTCATACCAGCAGAGATGCAGTCGGTGTATTCTACAACCCTAACTTATTGCGCTGCTGCCATCAATGAAGAATTGTATTCTTCTTAAAAAAAATCTCAGCTGGAGATACAGTCAGCCTATTCTAAGATAAGATGGACATGTCTTAAAGGAAGTTTAAAGTGATCTTTGTGGTGTGGAACGTAGCATGCCTTTATATATATATATATATAGATAGATAGATAATCATCATCTTGTGCTATTAGCACGGATATCCCTGATCCTTTCTCGTCGCCTCTCCCTATTGTTCATCGCTTCCAGCAGGTCCTCAGGGCAACACTCCATATCCTCACAGAGCTGCTGTATGTAGGTTCGAGCTGGACGCTCTGATTTTGCTCGGCCATGTGAAGGGGTCCACAGTAGAACATCAATTATGAGCTCGTCCCTACTTCTCCTGCAGTGTCCTGCATGTCTGGTTCGTCTAACTTGGATAGTTTTGGTGATGGGTGGTAGGTGGCCGTACAGCTGCTGCTTTGTGGGGTGTTGACTCTAGGACCTGTCCAGTATTGCTCGCAGCATTCTGGTCTAGTTGTCGACAAGCTTTTTCTCCAGCCGTTCAGTTAGCGTCCATGTAGTGCATCCATATAGCAGTATCGACACGATTGCTGCTTGGAAGAAACTGCGTTTCATTTTATCGATCAGGTCTGACTTCCATATGACATAGCCTATTGATAGCTGTCCATGCCTTTGTTAGTCGCGTGTCGATGTCTGTCCCGGTCGATAAGCTAGGTGAACTTGTCTTCTAGTTACAGAGAGCTACCGATTAGTGTGGAAATGTCGCCTGTTTGATTAAAGCACATATATTCTGTTTTGATTGCATTGAAATGGAGGACAATGCCTGCGGCAGCTCTTTCCAGACTATGCAGTAGGGTTTCGGCTTGGGTGGGTGCATTTGCCAGAATAACTATGTCATCGGCTTAGTCGGCGTCGGTAATTGTTTTTGCAGGGTACCTTCTGCTTCTTTTCTTTATCAGCTCGAAACCGTTTTCATTGATTTTATCGATCGATGTTCTTAGCACGTAATCTAGACAGATGATGAAGAGGTGTGGGGCAAGTGTGTCCCCTTGCCGTAATCCAGCTACAATGTCGAAGTTGTCTGTGTCTCCATCCGCAGAACTCACTTTCACTTTGGTGTTTCTGTAGAGAATCATAATGGCTGTGATGGTTTCTTTTGGAAGACCGTATGCGAGTAAAATTTGCTCCATCTTCCCTCTGTGTATGGAATCAAAGGCCTTTGTAAAGTCAACAAATAATATTGTTGCCTGTAGGTTTTTTGTTCGTACACCTTCAAGAATTTTACGGATAGTCAATATTTGTGAGTTCGGGGATCTATTTCTCTGGAAGTCATTTTGGTTCTTCCTGACAATGTTTTCAATCTTGGGTTCTATGCGATTGCGTAGTAGGGCATTGTATATTTTGGCTGCTATGGATGTAAGTGTTATGCCTCTGTAGTTCTTGGCTAATCCGAGGTCTCTTTTTTTAGGGAAAAGGAGGATGCATCCCTTCATCCATCTGTCTATCAGATTTTGATTATAAACTGAATTACAGCGTCGGAGCAGTATGTCATCGAATTGTCTGGTCTTCCATAGTTCCGGGGGAATTTCGTCAAGCCCTGCAGCTTTTCTATTTTTAATTTTTCTATGTCGAGTTCTTCTAGGGTAAACGGTCCCAATTTGATGTATAATTACTTTCTAATAATTCTGGTGATTGGTTCATGTGTAACTTTTGGTGGGTTTCCAAGAATCTTCTGGAAATGTTGTTTCCACAGTTTTATTCGTTCTTGTTGGTTTCTAGTTTTCAGTTTAGCTTTGGCAGTGCTATTCCTTCTGGTCACTTCGTTTATTGTTTGCCATGATATCTTAGATTGCCTATCTTCCACTGAGTCTCTAATCTTATCTATATATTTTGAATGTATTCTGTCTGTTCTTTTAGGTATATTCTAGCTAATTCCTTTTGAGTTTTTTTTTAGTTTCAGGGCATTTGCGTAAATTGGGTTCCTCTTATTGCATTTGGAGGCAGTTTTCATGTCTGCACGTTTTTCTCTAACCGCTAATGTCTCCCTTGGGACTCTAGATTTAGTTCTATGTTTTGTTGATAGATAGATAGATAGATAGATAAGTGCTTGTGTATGTTTATGTGTGTATGTGTGACTCTATGTATTTATCAAACTCCTCCGCCAAAAGCAACATGTAACACAAGGTCTATCTTTAAAGCAACGTTTAACAGTTTTGAATACGGAGTTTCTGATAGACCAGTTGTCACGCTGAGCTTAAAGAGCCCTATGTGCCTTACTATTTATTCATAACTGAAAGGAGAATTGTTTGATTCAGAGATTTTCCAAAGGTATAACTACTATGAAAAATGCAAAAAAACTTCGAGTGGGATTTCAACTTGAGTCATCGTGTCCATTTCCTACGACAGAAACAATGACACCACAGCACCCCCTGTGTGTGTGTGTGGGTATATGATTATCCTTTTTACCGCTTGTTAATATCTTTAACATGACTGCTTCATATATTAAAATCAGCTTTGTAGCATAAAACGAAAAATGTACACAAGAAACTCTGCAGTATATATATATATATATATATATATATATATATATATATTAAAATGTGTTGGTCCACGAAGAGATTTGCATTTTTTTTAGAATCTATTTATTTTGTTCTTAAATACGTGTATGTTTTCAGCTTGTTGCTTTCGTCAGAGAACATATGTGACACAAGACCTTGTTAATGGAGTGCTCATGGAGACTTGAACTCCCTTGTGTTTGCAGTTTGAATGGTTTTCATTTGTTTATGGGTTTATACGGACGTCACTCCTTTCTTTTTCTTAGAGTGTGTTTAACTTAGCCTGCTTTATCTCTCATGCCATATATGTTCTCTGACGAAAGCAACAAGCCGGAAACATACACATATGTAAGAACAAAATAAATGAATAAATCCTAAAAAAAAACAAAAACATACAAATCTCTTCATGGACCTACTTATTTAAAAATATTTGTTTCTCTCTTGGGACCTATAACAAAAAATTATATATATATGTATATGTAGGTCAGTTGTATATATGTATATATATATATATATGTGTGTGTGTGTGTGTGTGTGTGTGTGTGTGTGTGTATTTGCGTGTGTTATGTGTGTGTGAATATGTTTATCCTTGGTAACGTTTGTAAGTAAATGTAACAAGACTGCACGATATATTAAAATGAATTTTCTTGTATGAAACAAAACCTGTATACAAGAAACACTGCTGCCTATATATATATATATATATATATATATATATATGTGTGTGTGTGTGTGTGTGTGTGTGTGTGTGTGGTGGTGGTACTTAGGAGCCAATGTTCAAAACTGTAACATGTCTTCTAGAAACTTTGATTAATGGAAAATCGTGTAAAATGGAACACCGTTTAGCAGGGGTTCCACAATATCCTCCCAGCAGGAAATTGACTGACCAGATAAGTGTCTTTACTATCCTCAAACAAAGGAAGGCAAATAGTTTGGTGCAAGAAGAGAGGGGGCCGCACACGTGTTTCGAGTAGATATAGGTATAATTTACGCCCGAACACTAATAAGATATAAACGAATATATGTTTTATGTGCGTGTGTTTCAAAAGGATTTCATATTATGAATGTATGTGGGTGTAATAGATAAATATATATATGTATAAAATACACGCAAACTATACATTATAAGAAAAATATACATTTCATTTTAAACATATACATAAGGTATTATATCTCTGAGATAACAATTTCTTTTTGTGTATGATTTAATATAAACATATCAAAATATATTTGTTAGATTCACTAAGTCCTGGTACTCACTCTCTTTATATGTATAAGTAGTAAAGTTGTCGACCGTAGTCGAGAGCAGCCTGAAGGCTCCCTTTTCAATAGCTACTATACCGAAGTGTTGGGGAGGACACTACTTCTTTCCTTGGATTGCTCCACTTTACCCTTGATACGTATGTGGTGCATTCAATGAGCTCCCAGACTTTTTTTGCACAGGCATTTAAAATTGTCGTAGACTCTGGAAAAGTCACAATTTTATTGTTATACATCTTATGAGATGACTGACCAATTGTTTTAAACTATCGTATGGAATCCTGTCTAAGAGAAGGGAAACTCCAAATTTAAAGCCGTTAAACTCCGCTTCAAAATTGACCCTTTGTCGCATCTTGTTCGTTCGGAGATCGGCTCATTAGCCGAGTGGGTAAAGTGTTCGCCAATAGTCCGGTAGAGCTAGGTTCAATCCCAGGTCGCGTCATTCCAAAGACTTTAAAAATGGTACTTGATACCGCCTAGCTTAACACTCAGTAATATAAAGTACGAGGATCATTAAATAAGTTTTCAGGCTTTTGTCCTATATGTACTTTTATTGATATTACACACATGAAACTCTTGTCCCCTTCGAAGTAATCTCCTCCGGCTGCAATGTACTTGTACCGTTCCAAAAACTTCTGGAAGGCTCCATCGAAGTCCTCTTGTGTGAGGGTGTCAATGACCTTCGTCACAGCCTCTTTCATCTCCTTAATTATCTCATAATGACAGCCTCTAAGCTTAGGGAATAACCAAAATCACTGGAAGCAAGGTCTGGACTATAGGGAGACTGAGGAACTGTCTTGATGCCCATCTTGGTCAAATAGTCTGTGACAAGGATGGAGTTGTGGACTGGTATATTGTCCTGCTGGAAATGCCACTGACCCGATTTGAAGAGTGCTGGCCTCTTCCGACGGAATCTCTTCCTGAACTCCCTTAAAACCCCAACATAGTAACCCTATCCGTAACCCTAAGCATTTGGCCAATCAACTCTGGTGTAATGACTTCCTTACTCCTCCCACACCTCTCATCATCCCTCACAGGCTCCCTGCCTTCCTTCAATCTCTTATGCCACACAAAAACTGATGCTCGATTCATGCAAGATGCTCCAAAAGCAGTCTGAAGCATTCCATACCTGTCTGTGGCATTTTTCCAAGTTTAAAACAGAATTTTATTGCATATCGTTCTTCTAAAGTGTCAGATTGCATTTTTGAAATTCACCAACTGTGACAATCAGGCTTTAGTAGGGTGTATTCCAATTCCTGCTGTAGCTGTTCATTTAAACCTAAAATTATAGAAATAGATCAGTCATCTCATAAGATGTATAGCAATAACATACTGAATCTTCAAAAGTCTACGACAATTTTAAATGCCAGTACGAAAAAAGTCCGGAAACTTATCGTATGCTCCTTGTCTATATATATATATATATATATTCATCTTTATCATATCGTGGTGCTGATAGCACCTTGTCCATTGACTTTTTCTCGGCATCCGTTCCAATCGACCATCGCTCCTGGCAAGTCCCCTAACCTGCACCTAGTGTTCACACAGAGGTGACATACGTAGGTCTTTGCTACCTTGCCAACATTGATCCATCAGAGAATTTAGCTTACGAGTTCGTCTTTACTTCTTCAGCAGTGACCAGGATGTCTTGTTCGTCTTTGATGGTGTGTGAAATGAGATGAAATGTGTTGATCGTTTGGTTTTACGGCTTTTCAACTCTTGTAGGATTATTTACTGCCGAAATCAATCTTTTTTTCTGTTTTGACTTTTCCTAGCATTCATATGGTTACTATTTATTATTACGATAATAAGCAATTGTAGACAGTTATAAGTTTAGGCTGGTGCTGTCGAATACACCGACAGCATCTCTGCAGAGGGGTAAGACCCCCTCCCAACGAATGTCCTGATATTTGACACAAAACAATCTGAAGAGTTGGAGAATGTGAATTACCCCTTCATTGCCATTGCTCCCAGGTTCACTCTGACCCGGAGTGGTAGAACATGATAGACCTGTTTGACATTCAAACAAATGACATATGTTAAATTGAATTGTTCGCCATAGAATTATCTGATCCTTTTTCTAGGTGAAAATAAATGACTTTTGTTTAATTGAATTGTTAGTCATACATAGCAATACTTGGAAGAATTTAAATGTGCACAAATGAATGAATAATGTTGAATAGAATTATCAATGTTAAATAGCAAATCTTGTAACCACTTCAATGTGTGCAATGAATTAAGAAATATTGTGCAGAATTATTAATGTTAAATAGCAGTACTTAAAACTGTCCAAATGAATTAATCATGTTATCAAGAAAATGTTTACAAATCATAAATACTTAATATATATACATAAAGAGGCATTAAATAACCTACAATGGTTAGTATGCCATAAAACCAAACCAATGTTAGAATAACTAGTCTTAATACAAATAATCTGCACAAAGTTCTTTTGTTAATAATAATAAATGGGGAATGTGGAGTACCCCTTCATTGTAATTTGTCCCAGGTCCACTGAGGCCTGGAGTGGTATCACCTGATAGGGTCCTGTCTAGAGGTCAATAGAACTAAATTGTGTAATTATACTAAAGTTAATTATTTGAAATAGAACTGTTTTGAAACTTAAATTGTGTACTTATGCTAAACTGAATTGTTTGAAATAGAACTGTTTTTGACATTGAAACTGTACTTTCGCTAAACTGAATCGTTTGAAATAGAACTATTTTGACATTTAACAGTGTGTTGACAAAAACTATATTGATTCTAAACTGAATCGTTTGTATTAGAACAGTATGACTAAAATGAAAACATTGAAGTAGAAATGTTTTTGACAATTAAACTGTGTACTTATGCTAAACTGAATTGTTTGAAATAGAACTGATTATTCGTATAAAATGGATTTTTGATTAAATATCCAACAAAGGTTGATATACCATAAAACCCAAACAATCAACCAAACTAACCTTATAAATTGGAAGACATGTTAGAAACTTTCTCTCTACGTGGTCGCTGGTATATGTCGCTGACCTGCCGGCCTAATCGAAACGGTTTCAAATCACATCCGTTTTAAGCAATTAACTTTACATAAATTGCTTCTTTTTACTTTAACCCATTCCAATAAACACGTAATGAAATATAGTGATATGTAAAGCCGCAATGGGTCAGTTGTTGCCATTTCAAACTATCGGTTTTGCACATGGACTTTTTTTTTTGTCTCAGGCTTTGTTACTGTGCAACAAACTAGAGTCAGTGGGACAAGATTTACAAATCACACAGTACACTATTTAATATATACACATACAAATATATTCATAAGTATGTGTGTTTAAACGAGTTGTGATCTTTTTGGTGTAGAAAGGGAGAAAGATATATATATATATATATGCGTGTGTGTGTGTGTGTGTCTGTGTGTGTGTGAAGATAATAGATTGGAAAAACCCCACAAAATGTGAAAAAATGTATCGTATTTCTAGTCAATAACCCTGCAGTCACCATATTTCGACGCTTAGATTTGTATTTCAGTATTTCATATTCCTTTTTTTTTCTCTTTCTTTCTCTCTTTCATTCGGACTCTCCCTCTTGATTATCTATTTGTCTTTATTGCTTTACGCTACAAAATACCCACCATTCTGAAGAAGTCTTTTTGTGAAATAAAGAGGAAATATTAATTTGAATCCGTTGTCAGTGTTTAGTTTATCCTCTTTTCCATTTATTTTTTACACACACACACACACACACACACATATATATATATAAATATACACGGGCCATTCAATAAATATCGCAAATTTTGCCTTAGGAGTTGGAGATAGGAAGGCATTGAACTTTTTTAAAGGAAACCTATGGGTATGGATTATTCCATGCCCCAAAAAACTGTTAGCATGACATCTTTTATTCTCCTCTCCACCCTGAACTTTTTCTTATCCTGACTGTCAGCGTGTTTTCACTCCATGGACTATTATTTCGACTCAAACTCAGGGCATTTTTCAGTTCATTTCAAAAGATTTATTTTTCTGGAGCATACTTCTCTGTCCACATCACAGATTCTATAAATTTCACATGGTTTGCACTCCTCAGCCAGCAAAAATGTAATTACAGACCTCTGTTCAAGCCTGGAGCAGTCTGTTTGATTTGGTGGCAGTTTAAATGACTTTAAAACAAATATTTTTGCGAGATTAAATATTTTTTGCTATAAACTGTTTGGAAAAAAAGGCAGAGTTTTCATTTATGAAAAAAAAATTCTAAAAAAAATTATTTTACCTTTTTCAAAACATTACCCTTAAATGTTCAAATATCCTCATATATATATATATATATATATATATATATATATATATATATATATGCAAGGAAATAATGGAAATAAATCCGATAATATAGAGAAAATGGAAAAATATGGTAATCCAAAAAGGAGAATTTGATGTAAAAGAAAGTCAATGTTATAACGTTTCGGCTCTAATGAACCATCATCAGGTCATTGATTTTTTAATATAATGCAAAATATTATGTAACAGAAAAAGAGTAACTGTTTAGTCAATAAATCAGTGTTCCTATTTAAAAGCATTTCACGTTCATTGGAGCCGAAACGTTATAGAGTTGACTTTCTTTTACATTAAATCCTCTTTAAATTACCTTGTTTTTCAATTTCTCTCAATCTATCTCTTTCTCTCTCTCTCTCCCTCTGTCTCTCTCTCACTCTCTCTGTCTCTCTCTCACTCTCTTTCCTTCTCTTTCTCTCACTCTCCCTCTGTCTCTCTCTCACTCTCTTTCCTTCTCTTTCTCTCTCTCTCCCTCTGTCTCTCTCTCACTCTCTTTCCTTCGTTTTCTCTCACTCTCTCTCTCTCTGTCTCTCTCTCACTCTCTTTCCTTCTCTTTCTCTCTCTCTCCCTCTGTCTCTCTCTCACTCTCTCTGTCTCTCTCTCACTCTCTTTCCTTCTCTTTCTCTCACACACTCTCTCTCTCTCTCTCTATATATATATATATATATAGAGAGAGAGAGAGAATGCGTTATTAAGTTATTTTACGTTGAAATCAGTATTTCTGTATAAAGAATTATAGCTTCATGCAACTATTCAAAAAATAAATAACTTTCACTCAGTTATATGGTTTCAAGTATTTCTATCCAATTCTAATACAGATATATATATATATATATATATATATATATATATATATATATATATGTTAGAGTCTTTATGTGTGTGTGTGTGTGTGTGTGTGTGTGTGTGTGTGTGTGTGTGACAGAGTGAGAGATTTTGTCTGTTGTTACGCATGCTTCCGCACACGTGTGAGTGCACAACTAGGCACATAAAGAAAGACATCCCTAGCAATTTTTGTTTGTTCATTGTAGATCCGTCACCTAAACGTTATCACCCCAATTTACGAAGAGCACTAGGTTCAACGAGTACTGACGTTTGACAGGTCCAGCTAAATTTTGACACCGACGCGAATGTATAAAAACCCAATCCTAGTGCCGTATTTTTCATCTGTTGGTATGCATAATAAGTAACACGTACACACACACAGCCACCCAGCAACCCACACTCATATATATATAATTTTGGGTCTTCATTATTATATGCATGAGTGACACATATGTGGGTTATATAGTATGTCAACGTTTGTAGCCATTGCTTCTTGTATCATTGTTTAAGAAATGTTTACTTAGATAAAATGAAGAGGTACTTGAGCCAAACTACTCTCACTCATATTCAATCACAAAGATGGTGTTTTTTCCCGCTCTTTAAGTCGTCATATTAAGAGCCTTTTCTTTTTCCGTCTTTTCCCGCTACATTTTTCAATATCCATGCTTTTATTTTTTGGTTCATTTTTCATTTTGTATTTTTAATTTGTTCATTTCTTTTCTTTCCCACTGTTGTTTTTTCAGTCATTTATTCTTCCTTTCATTCGGTAGTCTTTTTTCCTCAATAAATTTCTCTCTCTCTCTCTCTTTCACTCTCTTTCTCCATTTCTCTCCCACTCCCTTGCACCCTCACCCACACACACACTCACGCACTCACTCTGCTCTCTCTCTCGTTTTTGTTTTTTCCGTCTTCTTTTCTTTCTTTTTTCTTTCTGTTTTTGTTTAATTCACATATCTTTCCTTCTCACTTTCAGCCATGATTTCCTATTTTAAACATTTTCTTTTCCTCGAATATGATAGTCAAGTGCTTGCAGAGTGCTTCAGCTGTTACCGTTTTTTAAAGTGTCTTTCTCTCTTGGTGGTCAACAATATGAATAAACTAGCAGAGATTTAAGAAACAAAAAAAAAGTAGGAAAGGAAGGGAGAGGGCATGCCTGAAATAAAGGCGAGAAAAAGCGGGAATCAAACTGAGTTGCTGTCTTCGTGTTAGGTGTCTTGTACTTGGCTCAAAAATTATCTCTCACTTGGCTTACTTTGATACGATGGCTAGATGAAAAAAAAAGTGTTTGGAATAAGCTTTTTTGAAGATTGAAGGAAGTGATAATGTCATAAAGAAGGAAATTGGTAGAAATAAGCACGCTGTGAACTGGTAGCTTGTCGATTTGTGGAAGGACCCTCCCCCCCAAAAAAAGCGGGTCTAAGTTTCATGAGTAAGAATTCAACAGATTGGCAAACATATGTGATATATGCTGAGAGTTTTTTTCGATGAAGAATTATGTTAGGTTTTGCAATTAGTAAGTACTTAATGAATGGCTGTCCTTTTTGTGACTTCACTTGAATTAGAAGTCTAACTAGCAAATCTACAGCTGTCGATAATATAAGGGTCAGTTTTGGTTTGGTTTGGTTTGGTTTGGTTCGGTTTTATGGCATATCAACCACTGTTGAGTATTTAATGTCAAATCTTGTTTTTTGCTGGCTGGTTGGTTGGTTGGTTACATTTTATGGCATATCAACCTTTGTAGGATATTTAACACCAAATCCATTTTTATGCAAATAATCAGTTTTATTTCAAACAATTCAGTTTTGTATGAGTACACAGTTTTATTGTCAGATACATTTCTATTTCTAGCTATTCAGTTTATTCAAACAGTTAATTAATCTAATTCAGTTTAGTATAAGTACAGACTTTGTTTACACACAAATAAATGTCAAAACAGTTCTATATTAAACAATTCAATTTAGTGTAAGTACAGTTTCAGTTGTTATATAGTCATCTACAGCGACACAACAATAAAGACGCAGGAAGGAAAACGCATGATAAAGACGCAGGAAGGACTTCTTTAACAATATTTTTACCTCTCACTTTATTGCAAGGGTTCGAAAGGGTTGTTCAAGGGTTTGCATGTGAGAGGGTGCTGGAGACCGAAAGTAAACTTCATATTTTGACCCCACTGTTATGACCGTCACGTTGTGTCTTTCTTGTTCTCTTAGATGCTCAACCAGAGGTCTTGGGGTCCCCTCCATCGGGGCTTTTCCGAGGGCCCCCTGGGTCGGGTGTGGCCTTCCCTACCACATCTGGTCTCTACTGTCTGGAGTCTGCTGGCAACTGCATCGGGGGTTTCCGAGGTCCCCCTCGGTCAGGTGTGGCCTTCCCTACCACATCTCGTCTCTAACGCTCTGGGAGTCTGCTGGCAACTGCTTTTGCACCCCAAACTCAACTGAGTTAAATAATAACTCAACGCCCACACGATCGCCAACTGGATCTTCGAAATCGGATGTTTAATCGTCATCAAGCGGAAATAACTGTCATGCAGTTCAGAGCTTACTCTCTTCCGGTGCATGACCGTAGTGGCACAATGAGACCTTCACCTTGTCCCATATCATAAGCCTTAATCCGCCCATGCGATCTCTTTCGATTACTGGCCATTGGAATGTGTCACTTCCTTCCAGTGTATCACCTTGGAATAGTATTTTTGGGCTGGGTCGAAGCTCAAAATATAACATTCATCCGTTAATTATTTTTTTAAAATTCCACATGTGGAATTTTCTTCACGTTCGTCTCCATCAACCTCACACATATTTTTCAGAATAAATTACAAAGGACAATAATGGCTGAAAACATAAAAAAAGAATCACTTGAACTACAGCAACAAAATCTTACTTAGAAGGCGACCTTCTCTCTATGTAACACTTGCCCGGCTAATTATTATCTAAATTTGTCTTACTATATTTGCGTGGTTGGCCATCTTGACATGCGTGCATCAAGGTACCATACAGATGCATTTTTTATCTTTTCAACACAACGGGCCCTCCATAATTCCTTGAACAAATTTCAAAACCCTAAAAGAACCATACTCTGATCCATATCCTGGTCACAAACTTAGTAAACCTGGTCATTCCAGCAATACATTTCGCCTGGATTCCTCATGACCACACTCAAGTTCTTTGCTCAACAGGTTCCTACCTGGAGTAACCGGAGAATTTCATAAACTAAAACACAATATCTTCAAGGCCCAAAGCATTCCACAAAAACTACAAAAATCATGGCCCAAAACAAGTATCACAATACATCCGAATGTATCACAATCTGGCACGAATGCTGTAAACCACCAAAAATAGTCCACGCAAAATACTAATTAGCAATGTGTTACCTATTTTTTTTCATTAAGTTTCTGTTTCCATGCACATTGGTTTGCAAGCCCCAGAGGAAACATGTTTTACCTGATCAAACCCGCGCCGGGTTTCTTTTCAATTTAATCAGGAACCCTCGTGGCTACCAATATATAGGCACCTCGCCTTTCCCAGATTCGTTTCACTTTGCCAAATCACACACGAATCCAAAACATCATCGTGACTGAAAGACATAGACATCATCCACAAAATTTTGGAGTAGGCCACGCCTTTTTTCTTTTATTCCATTCTCGGAACTCCAAACTAAAAAAATAGAAGCCAAATAGGCCCTCAACAGCTTCATGGGTCGGCGAATTCTTCGATAGAATTGCTTTCTTTGCCGTCTACCCATCAACAATCTGAAACCAATTGGATGAATGTCTGTCCTATTCTCACGTCAGCCACGATTTCCTCAAAAACAGAACCCCCCCCCCAAAAAAAAATATTTCCTATTCCACGAAAACCCCAAATTCTAAAAAAAAAATTTTTAGAATCAATATAATTTCAAATATCATTAAACCTAGAATAAAATCCTCTGTTAATGGTTTTCGTCAAATTTCATAATATGAACAGGAAAAAAAATTTCTAATGTCGCCTTCAAACTCAAACAAACTCAAAAAGTTTCACTTTACAACAAGTCAAAACAATGTTAAAATCACAGTTCAAAAATGTTCAGTTTTCTTTTCTTCTTTTTTTCAATCTATGTCGTGATGTACTGTCTATTTTACTAAAAATGTCTGTTCTTTCTTTCTTTCTTTTTTTTTTCATATGCTGTGTACAACAATGTTCAAGTTTCTTCTTTTTTTCCGTCTTTTTCTATTGTCCTGTACGTTTTTGTTTTTGTTTTCGTTTTCATTTTCTTTTTTTTTTTTTTTCCATTTTTTTTTCATAATAAATTGCTCATTCAATGTCCCTTTTTTCTTTCAACCTTATATCTACCTCTCTGTCTTTACCTTAACACGATAACTATAGGTTCGCTTCCTAGTTTATTCAATTTCAGTCTATAGTACCATAAATTAAGACTGATTTATAATACAACTTTTTCAATAGCTTACGAGCATTGTTCTTCTTTTTTTTTCTTTTCACAAAATATCCCGGTTTTTTTTTTTTTTATCTAAACAACCCAAACTTTTATAAATTCTGCCAACATTTCCTAATTCAAAATATTTCCGAATCTGCGAATCTTCGCCACACTTGGTTCTGTCAAAATTCTGCGCATCTCTTAATTACATCCAAAACTCTGTTTCAAAATATCTTCCCCAATAACAATTTCAAAGCTTCACTCCAGGGGGAACTCACAAAATACCTGTCTGCCTCGTCAGACACAAAAAACATCTGTCTCTTAGTTACTCTGCCTCCACGGCAAGACCATTTTCAAGACAATACCTATGTCTTCAATAATTGATATCAACAATTTCCACAGCAAAACAACCGGCCTGATTCTACCAGCGCCGAAAATATCGATTCTCCCAACTTCATAAATATCGAAAAATTATATGCGCATCATTCAGACAACCACCAATGTGCGAAATTCTGGAACAATATCATTAATGCTCCCAAGATTCCATCTCCCGGATTAAAAATTCTCATTTCCAATGCACAAGTTCCAAACATGAAAACCTGACCAAAAGGTCTTAAATACAGATATGCGGGATTCCAAATCTTGAACTGAAATTCTAATTTTCAATCACCACCTGTCTGGACCAATGAAAAGTTACAGCGAATTTTTTTTTTACTCACAAAGACCTATTTGCGATAAAAAAAAATCCCCATTCATAAAATTTATCATAAAATTTATTGTTTACGATAAGCTGTCTATCAAAAAACGGACAGCAACTGTCCCATAGCCATCTTTGTTCCCTTCTTTTTTCCTCCCTCACTACGATACAATATTACACATAGCAGTAATTTCAATTTTTATCTAGGGATCACAAATTTTTTTTTTTTTAATTATTTCCAATTTTATGCTTCTAGAAAGGCCCTTGTCATTAACAAATCTGTCACTATTATACCCAATTTAACTAACACAGAGAGATAGAAGTTACATGCATGAGCAATCCACATACATTTCCTGTTTTTTTTCTTTCTTTTCTCTTTTCTGTTGCTGGTTTGTTCTTGTTTCTTGTTTTTTTTTCTTCTTCTTCTTTTCTTCCAGCACGTTGCCTTCCTCTTTTCTTTCTTTCTTTTCTTTCTTTCTTTCTTTCTTTTCGCGTCAGTGTGTTCATCTGTTTGTTTCTCGTTTGTTCTTGTTTTATTTTTTTTGTTTTTTTACTTCTTTCAATTCCAGCATTTTTCTTTGTGCTTTTCGTTGATGTCGTGTTGTGATGCTTAAAAACTGTCGTTTACGGTAACCAGGTTCGTTTTGAATCCTTGAAGAACTCTGCTGGTACAAGCACCAAATCGGACCAATGTTATACAATCACACATGTAGATTCACATCTACATACGTGCACATATATATGTAGAATAACTCACAACGACAAAGACAGACGCATGAAGGAAAACGCCTGAAGGAAGACATAGGAAGAAACGACGCAGGAAGACTTCTTTTCAAATATATTCACCTCTCACTTTATTGCAAGGGTTCGAAAGGGTTGTTCAAGGGTTTGCATGTGAGAGGGTGCTGGAGACCGAAAGTAAACTTCATATTTTGACCCCACTGTTATGACCGTCACGTTGTGTCTTTCTTGTTCTCTTAGATGCTCAACCAAAGGTCTTGGGGTCCACTCCATCGGGGCTTTTCCGAGGGCCCCCTCGGTCGAGTGTGGCCTTCCCTACCACATCTCGTCTCTAACGCTCTGCTGGCAACTGCTTTTGCACCCCAAACTCAACTGAGTTAAATAATAACTCAACGCCCACACGATCGCCAACTGGATCTTCGAAATCGGATGTTTAATCGTCATCAAGTGGAAATAACTGTCATGCAGTTCAGAGCTTACTCTCTTCCGGTGCATGACTGTAGTGGCACAATGAGACCTTCACCTTGTCCCATATCATAAGCCTTAATCCGCCCACGCAATCTCTTTCGATTACTGGCCATTGGAATGTGTCACTTCCTTCCAGTGTATCACCTTGGAATAGTATTTTTGGGCTGGGTTGAAGGTCAAAATATAACACAGTGTCAAAAACGGTTCCATTTCAAACAATTCAGTTCAGCATAAGCATGTGATTTAAATGTAAGTACAGTTTAATTGTGAAAAACATTTCTATTTCAAGCTATTCAGTTTAGTCAAACAGTTCTAATTCAAACAATTTAGTTTAGCATAAGTATACAGTTTAGTTCTATTTAACCCATAGATAGGGCACTATCAGGTGCTACCATTCCGGGCTAGAGTGAACCTATGAGCGATGGTAATAAACTGGTACACTGCATTCCCCAAGGTCCAGCATTACTGGAACTTCACCACCAGATAGTTTAGTGTCATATCTAGGACACTCATGGGTGTGGGTCTAACCCCTCTGCAGAGAAGCAGTCGGTGTATTCTTCCAGCCCGAGCAGACTGGGCAGTCTTCTTTTTACATATATATTAAAATAGGATTTCTAAACACATTTTGTCGATACACTCAGTTAAATGATCAAATGGTTCCATTTCTAACAATTCAGTTTAGCATAAATCAACAAGTTAAGTGGTTTCAAGTATTGCTATGTATCACTACAATACATATATATATATATATATATATATATATATATATATATATATATATTAGGTATTAGTGCAACCCTCCTGTCATGTAGTAGTTGTGATATATATATATATATATATATATATATATTGGCAGCATTAATACATTTGAACATAATAGACAATTGAACATAATAGACATTTTTTGTCTACATATTTTTTTTGTTAATCGTTTCGAATTACCGTATTGATCTTATGATATTCGGCGGGAATCGGTTGATAAATCTTCCATAATTAGTTATTTCCTAAGTACTTTCTACCCAAATTTGGGCCATCATCAGGGGAGGATGTATTACAAAAGTGATTTAACTTTTGTATGTTCATTACTACTTTGTAAGAAGAAGAGCGTTTGTACTGTTGTATTGCGTAGCGTTTACTTTTCCAATTTGTTTGAGCTGCAGGATCATGGCGTTTAAAATATGTATATTTTGGCAGCATTTTTTCTTTAATAGATATTTGATTGAACATAATAGACATTTTCTCTCTACATATTTTTTTTTTTGCTAATCTTTCCGAAATTCGAAAGGATTAAAAGAAAATATGTTGACAAAAATGTCTATTATGTTCAATTATATATATATATATATACATTGTAGGTATTAGTTCAACCCTTCTGTCACGTAGAGGTTGTGATACAAAGTCAATTATTAAGAGTAGTATTGTGCTTTGAATTTAGATTTTTTCCCTTGTTCTGGATCGGTTGTCGTAACAAGGTTCAAGAGTACCTTCTTTTTTGATATTTGATCATAACTGGTGGAGAAGGCATATTTATGCTTTCATTAAAAATATTGACGTGAAGTGAACTAAATATTATGTAATATTATTTATATATAGTAATTATATACGTATTTTCACGGGTTCAGCTAATTAAAATGCGATGATTAATTACTCCTTTTTTGCAAAGACTAGAGGCTGTTCTAATTGGCATTTCACAAAATGTTAACAAATAACAGATATTTTTATATAAGCAATCGAATTACACGAGAACCTGCTGTTTATCGTTGTAAAAGAATTGGGCTCGACGAGCAGAGTTCAATTTCTAAACGAAGCTGATTGGTTTTTACTTTGCACCATAAAACCAATTGTTCCTCCACAAATTATGAGCAGCAGGTTAGATTGTTATTTTTAGCTCTGTATATAGGCAAACCAATTTAAAAGGAGGAAAAACTTAATTTAAAACCAGTCCGTTTATGTTAAGCAACAATCAATAAAAGCCTATTTTCTACGGAAACCACATCACCACTACTGATAATTTGTGGCTGAGGTCTTATTCTTTAGAAGGAACCCCGGTCCCATTAATGATATCACTTATTATTATGCCTATTAACCTATGTAGGTTATTTAATACCCGTGGTGTAATGGTAATCATCGTAGGAAATGGACACGGCGACACGAGTTCAAATCCTGGACGAGGCTGATTTCATTTCACATAGCACTAATACCCTTGGGAAAGGTATGAATCCAATTATCCCCCCTCCAGCTATGGGCAAATAGTAGGACAGACTGGGTTCTTCAGCCTTGGAGAGGCAACTAGTCGAGGTGAAGGAAAACTCTGAATTCAAACCAGTTAAACTCTGCTTAAAAATTAACCTTGTGTCATATCCTGCCCGCGCGGAGGGGTTGGTAAATAGGATTTAATGCCAAAGCCATTCTTCAAGAAAAACAGAAGTGGGATAAAAGGATTCAGACCTTTTGACAGAATATCAGTTCGAAAGTGAACTTAGTAGCGCCAGTAGAGTTCGAACTCGCTTACTACGATATCATAGTTCAGCACATTAGCCACTACGCCAATGGAACAGAGCCATATATCTACGAGTTAAGTGGATTTGAATAGCGAGTTCAGACTTTTGTCTCAAGCCTTTTAGAACAGTAATATTTGTGAGGCCATCGTGTACATGCCAAAAATGACTACTTAAAAAGAGACGGTCGGAACTAGTTGTGAGATTAAGTAAACGTTCAAATACCCTGAACTTAAAACTCTCTTGTATGTATGCACGAATGTATGTGTGTATATATATCATTTGTCTTTTCGCCTTTCAAGGATTGATTATGATCTTCCCCAAAATGTTGTAAAACAAAGCAACCGGCAAATAGTCAAAAATGTAAAACAAAGGAATAAATGAAAATGACAAAAAAAAAAGAAGACTTAAATGAAGCAGGTGTCATAGTCTCATTTTTTTTTTGTTTTTTTTGCAAGCAAATCCAGGAAATGTAAAGAGTCTCATAACAAGCCACCACTGTGTCAGCTGTGTTCCGAAATTTTATACGTTTCAAACAGGACTAGACGATTCTTATTTTTTATTTTCTGAACATTCCTTCCAAAATCATTTCACTTTCTGTCTTGCTTTTTTTTGTTTCTTGCATTGCTTTTTCTTCCGGTTACTTTGACTTTTTAAAAAAAATTACCCATGTCTTTTCTTTCTTTCTTTCTTTCTTTCTTTCTTTTACACAGGTTCTTTCTTTCTTTCTTTTACACATGTTCATCATTTCTTTGTTTCTTTGTTTGTTTCTTTCTTTTACACATGTTCATCTTTTCTTTCTTTCTTTCTTTCTTTCTTTCTTTCTTTTACGCATGTTCATCTTTTCTTTCTTTCTTTTACATATATTCTTTCTTTCTTTCTTTCTTTCTTTCTTTTACACATATTCATCTTTTCTTTCGTTCTTTTACATATATTCTTTCTTTCTTTCTTTCTTTCTTTTCCTATATTAACTATCTGAATTTTTTACTCTCCTGTTCTTGTTTAAATTTTAAAAAGCATTTTAATCCTTTTTTTACTAATGCTCTTTCTTTCTGAATATATATATATATATATATATATATATATATATATATATATATATATATATATTCTCTTCTTACATTCTCTTTTTGCTTTTCCTTCATCCTTTTAATCACCACCTCTCTTTTTGAATTCTTCAGTTATTGTAGCCATAAATAAAAACAATAATTCCTTCCTTTTTAAGTCCTTCATTGGTGTTCCCAACAATCTTTGTATAAGTCAACGACAAGCGTCGTATTTGCTTTTATTCATGGAATTTGCAATTTACATATTTCCAAATAAACGTCAATTTTAAAATGATGACATTCCTAAATTAAAAGTGGTTTCTCCTACAAAAATTTGCCTTCTATAAAAAGTTCAACCTAAAGGAAACAGCTAAGATTTGTCCTGTAAATTTTACATAAAGAATCACTACAGCCAGTTATGCTGATGTCAAGAATATAAATTCAATAATACTTGCACGTGGCCCAGTCGTCTGTGGCTGCAGATTACATCGTCTGCATCTCTGTAGAGGGATAAGACTCTTCAAACAAGTATCCTGGATATGACACTAAACAATCTGAGGGAAAGGTTCCAGTAATGCTGGAGCTTGGGGAATGCGAAGTGCTTCTTTATTGCCATCGCTCCTAGGTCTACTCTGACCCGAAGTGATGAGGTCCTATCTATGGGTGAAATAGAACCTAACAGTGTACTTATACTAAACTGAATTGTTTAAAATAGTTCTATTTTGACATTCAGACTGTGTACTAAAGTTAAATTGAATAGTTTGAAATAGAATTGTTTATATGTATAAAATGGATTTGGCATCAAATAACCTATAATGGTTGATATGCCATGAAGCCAAACGGAAACTAAATACTTTCACAAATAATAATCTGTTAGTTTTATGGCATATCAACCCTTGTAGGCTATTCAATGCCAATACTTGCACATTATTTGTCTAAATTGAGATGAAGCCAGATAATTTTCATTATTTAGTGTATTCGGATTATTTTCTTTATTGTTACATTTACGATGTTTCGACTCATGAGTCCTACGGCCTTCATCAGGTGTTAAGCTGGAGTAAGTATATGGATATATGCATTTTCATTCCAACATTCCAACATGTTCATTCCTTCTCTAGCATCTTTGCTGGTCGTAATTTCTTTACTTGTCATTCTATTCTAATTTTCCATCAAGGTTTTCTATTTCCATTTAATATCTTGTGGGACCCAACAATTTTTTTCACAGACTGATTTTCCTCCAACATAAATTAACTCATTTAATTAAGTGATGTCACCGGTTGGGATATTTGGTAATAACTTATTTATCTTTATAATTTAGGTTTCTACCTTAACTTTTTCTCGTTTTGATTCCTGAAAGATGCTAATATAGTCTTTTCCATTATGATTTTCCCTATTAACTTTTCTTTTATTTTGTCTTCTTGTGTTAACGTTTATTTTGTGGTGTTGGAGTGTAAGGTGTTTATGTTTTCATTATTTTGGGTTTTAATTCGGATAGGGGTTCCTTGCTTTTCCGTATTTATGTTGTATGGTCATACATGCACATTCACATCTACATACGTGCACATATATATGTAGAATAATTCACAACGACACAACGATAACGACGCACGCAGTAATAAACGACGCACGCAAGATAAGACGCAGGAAGACTTCTTTAACAATATTTTACCTCTCACTTTATTGCAAGGGTTTGAAAGGGTATTTCAAGGGTTGCATGTGAGAGGGAGCTAGAGACCGAACATAAACTGTAATCTCTTGACCCAACTGTTATGGCCGCTACGTTGTGTCTTTCTTGTTCTCCTGATGCTGGGGTCTACTCCATCGGGGTTTCCGAGGGCCCCCTCGGTCGGGTGTGGCTTTCCCTACCACATCTGGTCTCTAGCTGTCTGGAATTCTACTGGCAACTGCTTCTTGGACTTGAACTCAACTGAGTTAAATAATAATTCAACGCCCACACGATCGCCCACTGGATCTTTGAAATCGAATGTTTAATCGTCATCAAGCGGAAATAACTGTCATGCAGTTCAGAGGTCACTCTCTTCCGGTGCATCAGTCTGTATTGGCACAGTGGGACCTTCACCTTGTCCCATATTATAAGCCTTAATCTGCCCACGTGATCTCTTTCGATTACTGGCCATTGGAATGTGTCACTTCCTTCCGGTGCATCACCTTGGAATAGCATTTTTTGGGGGCCGGGTCGAAGGTCAAAACATAACATTTAGAGCTTTGGTTCCGTTGTGGGGTTTTGTTCATATTCTTCCCTATTTACTTCATATATTTCTTGTATCTTAAGATCAGAAAACTAACCTTAATTTGATATCTTTTTAGTTTGGTTTGTAAGTCTTTGGCTTGTATTAAATACAGCGCATTCTGCCCAAATTTCTATAATTCTTTTTCTATACCCACTTTCTATAGGATTGCTCTTATATTATTACTTTTATTTACTCCTTTAGAGTTTTCCACATCAGCATTATTTGATGGTCTTTCACTGGAGTTTGAGTGACAGCAAGTCTCCCTTAGTCTCCAGGACTCTTCTCAGTATTCTGGCTGTTCTCAATAATGCTGTCATTTAGATGGTCTCCACTCAGCCGCCAACGTCCAAGTCCTCCAGGCCCTTTAATAATCCTTTTGTTACTGTATTAAAAGTAACAATCACATTGGTATGATTGTCACCTTCATGTTCCACAGTTTTCTTTTCAATTCTCTAGCAAGGTCGAGGTACTTATCCTTCTTTTCACAATCTTTCAGTTTTATTCTGTGATCAGCCGGAACAGCAAAGTCTACAATTTTGCAAATTTTCTTTTTTTTTGTTGATTATTATAAGTTTATTATTGTGACTATATTTATTATTATTGTTATTATTATTATTATTGCGCATTTTTCGCATCAGTTAACGCTGATGGTCTTCCACTGGAGTGTAAGTGACAGCAAGTCTCTTCAACTCTCCAGGACTCTTCTCAGTACCTTGGCCGATCTCAACAACGCTATAGTTTGAATCATCTTGGTTCGTCCTCCGATGTCCAACTTTTCTAGTCCTCTTTCCAAGCCTTCAGGGAACATTCCAAGTGCGCCAATTACCTTTGATATCACTGTCACCAACATGTTCCATTGCTTTCTTTGTTCTCTAGCAATATCCAAGTTCTTGTCTCCTTTTTTGTTTTGTTTGCTTGTTCATTCTGTGTTCCGCTTGGACGGAAAAGTCCACTATACAACAACTTTTTTTTATTAACTCTCGCTTGGTGCAATCTTCTGGACGGGGTTAGATAATCTCTTCGAATATAAAAATCCCAGAGATTTTTGTGCGTTTCATTCTCCAGGAAGGATTCTGGTATGCATGCACCATTTTGTAGTGTAGGTTGGTTGGTTGTTTGGGTTTTATAGCATATCAACCTTTAACGCCAAATCCATTTTTATGCAAATAGTTAGTTCTATTTCAAACAATTCAGTTTTGCATGAGTACACAGTTTAATTGTTAAATACATTTCTTTTTCAAGCTATTCAGTTTATTTAAACAGTTATAATTCAGCTATAATTCAGTTTAGTATAAGTATAAATTTTCTACTTGTCTTTAATTGGAATCATTTTGAGATGAGGCTTCTTAATCTGAGAATTAATTTTTATTTATTGCGGACTTTTTGTCCTCATCTTGGTAGTTTTTGTGTTGTTTCTTCTTTCAAAGAAGAAACAACACAAAAACTACCAAGATGAGGACAAAAAGTCCGCAATAAATAAAAATTTTCTTTACACACAGTTAAATGTCTAAACAGTTAAACAATTCAATTTAGTGTAAGTACAGTTCCAATGTCAAAAACAGTTCTATTTCAAACAATTCAGTTTAGCATAAGCACGCAATTTAAATGTAATTACAGTTTAATTGTGAAAACATTTCTATTTCAAGCTATTCAGTTGAGTCAAACAGTTCTAATTCAAACACTTCAGTCTAGCATAAGTATGTAGTTTAATTCTATTTAACCTATGAATAGGACCCTATCAAGTGCTACAACCTGGAAGCAATGGCAATGAAAGGGCGCTCCGCATTCCCCAAAGCTCCAGCAATACGGGAACCTCATCATCAGATTGTTTAGTGTCATTGGGGAGAGTCTTACCTCCCTGCAGAGGTGCAGTCAGTGTATTCTACAGCCCCAACCGACTGGGCTTTTGTAGTGAAGTCAAATTTCAATTTCTTGCATAATTTTCAGTAGATTATTTCTCCCACCCAGTCATTTCTTGTCTTCTATTCCTTTTTGCGCTAAATTGCTACATTCACTTATTATTGTTATTAATCATTTCGTCTCTATCTCTTCATAATCTACATTTATTATTTTACTCCAACAGAGTTTGATTGACCGCAAGTTCCCTCTCAAGTCTCTAGGACTCTTCTCAGTATTCTGGATGATTTCAATAGTGTAGTAGTTTGGATGGTGTCCACTCGTCCTCTTATTTCCAAGTCCTCCAGTCCCTTTATTCATCCTTCGATGACTGTACCAAGAGCACCAGTTATAATTGGTATAAACGTCACTTTCATATTTTACAGGGTTTTTTTTTCATTCTCTAGTAAGATCGACGTACTTATCCTTCTTTTCTTTTTCATTCAATTTTACTCTGTGGTCAGACAGGACAGCAAAGTTCACACTTTTGCAAGTTCTCTTTATTTATTATTATAAGGTTTGGTTTCCAGGCCGAGATTAGGTGATCCATTTGAATGTTAAATCCCATAGGAGTTTATGTGTCTCTTTCTCCGCAACAGCTGCGGGGTTATGCATGTACTATCCGTTCGTATAGTCAAATTTAAATTTCTTGCACAATTTCCAAGGGATCACCTTGTCCACCTAGTCATGTCTAGTCTAATACTCTTTCTGTGCTAATCTGCGGCATTCGCTTATTATGGGATTGATCCTTTCGTCTCTATCACCACATAACCAACATTTGCTATATTGCTGCGTCTTATATATTCTCGCTTTGATCTGATTGGTTCTTATGGCGTTGTTTTGTGCTGCTATTAGGAGAGATTCAGTGTCTCTTTAAAGGTTTCCCTTTCTTAGCCACATCCATGTTTTTCCGTTAGATATGTTGTTCATTAGTCACTTATTATTATTATTATTATACTCCTTTAGAGTTTTTCACATCAGCGTTAACTGATGGTTTTACACTGGATTTTGAGTGACAGCAAGTCTCCTCAAGTCTCCTGGACTCTTCTCAGGATTCTGGCCGTCCTTCGCAATGCTGTCGTTTGGATAGTCTCTACCCGTTCGCCAATTTCCAAGTCTTCCCAGCCTTTTATTATTATTATTATTATTATTATTATTATTATTATTATTATTATTATTATTCTACGTCTTGAACTTCTCCTCTCAAGCTATAACTAGTCGTTTTCACAATTGTCTGAGAGACAGCAAGCTTCTTCAGATCGCCAGTCTTCTTATTTCTTTTCAATTGACTAAATAATAATTCAGTTGTCGTTACGTTCTTTAAGGAGAATGGTCATGCACTTTTGCTCCGATGGTGACAACGTAGAAAAGTGTCATCGTAGATCTTTCAACATCCACCCTATGTTTTATTTGTATATCAACGAAAATGTTGGATTAATAAATTCTTGTTGCTCAGTCGGCTGATGCTGTAGAATACACCGACTGCACCTCGCAGAAGAGTAAGACCCCACCCCCACCCAACCCCCAATGAGTGTCCTTGACATGACGCTAAAAAAACCTGATGATGAGGTTCCAGTGAAGCTGGAGCTTTGGGGAATGCTGAGCACCCCTTCATTGCCATTGCTCCCAGGTCCACTCTGGCCCGAAATGCTATTTATGGGTTAAATAGAACTGACTGCATACTTATGCTAAACTGAATTGTTTGAATTAATTGCTGTTACGTTCACTTTTGGACTAATACCCTTTGGAAGAGCATGAACCACCCTATCCCTGAGCCTAAGGTACCATTTCACCTCTACTATTCTTCTACAAGGATAGCTTTGGCATTAAATAATCCATCTAGGTTGATATGCCATTAAACAAATAGGCCCATCCTAAACAAACTGGTTCGAGTAGCCGGATTTCCTTCACGCACTTTATGGCTCTTAGATTTTTTTAAACAGATCTCAGCAGCGCTGTGGTTTGGAGTGTCTAATTCATTTTCCGGATTAGCAGTTTTTCCTGGCTCCTTTCCATGCTTTTCGAAATGGTTCCAAAGGATCAAACTATTATTAATTTCATGTAACACATTTTTTCTCTGGCAAATTTCTGCTATTCATCTCGTTTATCCCCTTACTATAATTTCATTCGCTACTCAGCTGAAACGACGAATTCCACAATTTAAAAAAAAAATTTTCTTTCATATAACCTAGTCTAGTATTGTGGCCCGTTGTGGATATTTTTTCTCAAAATCTAAAAAGATTTGTGAATAGCATTTCCCAGGACAGATTCTGTGAGCACACCACCCTGTCAGTGTGGCTTAGAATACGTTGAGAGTATCCTCAGTAAAGGAGTAAGACTCTCCCCCTAAAAATGAGGTTCCTCGGTATAAACCCAAAGTTCATCTGATGATAAAGCTCCAGTACCGGAGAACGGAGAATTGTAGAGTACTTTTTTATTGCCATTACTTCCAGGTCCACTCTGATCCGGAGTCGTAGCATTTGGTTTGGTTCAGTTTTATGGCATATCAACTATTGTTAGTTATTTACGGCCAAATCCATTTTTATCCATATAAACTGTTTTATTTCAACCAATTCAGCTTGATACAAGTACACAGTTTTAATGTCAAAACAGTTATATTCTAAACAATTCAGTTTAGCATAAGTACACACTTTAGTTCTATTTGACCCATAGATAAGACCTTATCAGGTGCAAGAGTGGACCTGGAAGCGATGGCAATGAAGGGGTATCTGCATTCCCTAAAGCTCCAGCATTACTGGAATCTCACCATCAGATTGTTTAGTGTCATGTCAAGGACACTGCTTGGGGAATCCTTACTCTCGGCAGAGAGGTAGTCGTTGTATTCTCTAGCCCCAGCCAACTGGGCCCTGGTAGCATTTATTAAGGTGTCAATTATGGCGAACATATATTTGTTTAAATTGAAGCTGAAATTGTTCATTAAGGTAATTAAAACCATATAACCCTGTGCAAACAAATGACTGTTATTAAGTAGAAATAATTACTTGAAGCCATATAATTATTAGTATTAGTATTGTCTGGAACGAGTAGCTGCTGGCATTGGCCTCTATCTCAATGCACACCAGACGGAATACATGTGGTTTAATCAAACAGGCAATATCGCCACACTAAATGGTACCTCTCTGAAACTAGTAGACAAGTTCACCTACCTCGGCAGCAGTGTCTCATCAACTGAGACAGTCATCAACACGCGACTAGTAAAGCCATAGACAGCTATCGATACGCTATCGGTCATGTGGAAGTCAGACTTGATCGATAAAAGAAAACGCAGTTTCTTCCAGACAGCGGTCGTGTCGATACTGCTATATGGATGCACCACATGGACGCTAACAAAATGAATGGAGAAAAAGCTTGACGGCAACTACACAAGAATGCTGCGAGCAGTAATGAACAAATCATGGAGGCTGCACTCCACAAAGCAGCATTTTTACGGCCAACTACCACCCATCATGAAAACTATCCAAGTTAGACGAGCCAGACATGCGGGACACTGCTGGAGAAGTAAGGACGAACTCATAAGGGATGTGCTCCTGTGGACCCCTTCACATGGACGAGCAAAGGCAGGACGACCGGCTAGAATCTAGATACAGCAGCTCTGTGCGGATATGGGATTTAACCCTGAAGACATGCCGGAAGCAATGGACGATAGGAAGGGGTGGCGAGAGAGAGTCAGAGAGAATCGTGCTGATAGCGTGACGTGATGAAGATGATTAGTATTAGATAAGAATACTTGAAACCATACAATTGTATGCAAATTATTTGTATTTGATAAGAATACTTGATATCATAACTCTGTGTGTCAACCCGCACCAGAAAAACAAAAAAAAAAAACCCCCAAAAACTCTCTGAGGAAACAGCTACACTGAAAATATAAATGTAAATGCAGACCCTAACATAGACGGGTTGACGTGCCGTTAAAATCAAACTGTCAATCAAACAATTAATCAATCTGTCTTTGAAATTGGTCTATATGGTCAAAATACGGTCGTTTGCACAATTCTTGAAGAATTGTTTTCCCCTCACAGTCGTGCCTGCTCTCATACTCCTTCAAGATCAGTTAGCTGCATTTGCTTGTTATATTATTGATTATTTTATTTCTCTTCATATAACTTTCACTTGCTATTCTCTTTAACCTTGTCTATTCTAGTTTTTATGCAATTTGTTCTAATAACGTTGTTCTGTGCTACAATTAACAAATATTCTGTTTCACTCTTAAGGTTTCTTCTGCGTAACCCAATTTATTTCATATCACGTAGTTTTCTCACCATCTTCTGAAGTTGCTGCTTTTTCCCTTACTTTTGTTTTCTCCGTTTTTAAATTCTTATTTTATTGTCCGTATGTTATTTTGTTGCAGTTCTTGACTACTGAAATTTTCCCTCTTTAGTGTCTGCTCTGTTCATCAAGAAACTGAATTGTCACATACCAAAAACTACCATTCGGTATTATGGTCAAATTTCAATCTCTTTCATAATTATCTGTGGATTACCTTTCCCATTCAACTGTGTCTAATCTTGTCTTCCCTGTGTACCAGTTTTCCGAATTCATTTAATATATAATTAACCGTTTCATCTCTGCCTCCACATACCATATACTTGCTATTCTTTTGGATATGATAAATTTTCCTTTTAATTTGATTGGTTGTTATGTCATTGTTTTGTGTTTCTATTAAAAGACATTTTTTTGCTTGAGGTTTCCCTTTCGCAGCCAAATTCTCGTGTACAATCTCATGTGCAGGTTGTCACTTGAAATATTGTAAAAGTTGCTTTTCTTTCTACTTTCTGCTTCCTACTTTCTTTGCCTTTTTTGTTTGTTTTTCAGTCCGTACTTATTGTGCCAATGCTGTTATTAGCTGCTGTAATTCATCTTTTTTTTTTCTTTTTCAAGTATCCTTAAATAGTTGTATCCATGTTTCTACGCAATTTTCAAAGCTGGCAAGTCTATTTTCCTTCTTTTCATTACTCATGCTTTCTTTTGATGTTATCTCTTGGATTTAGAGCCTTGTGTAAAGTCATTAACTTTCTTGTCCTTTTGTCCAGTTACCTGAATTTCTCTCTTGTGCACTTTAAGAATGGTCACAATATCTTGTAACCGAGACTTCCCGGGCGTTTATGGTTTTGATGAGATTTCTACTGCAAAGCTTGGTTTCGAGAAGTTTTTTCGTTCTTTTGAGGTACTCTTTTTCCCCTGCATCTCGTCTTGTTTGACGGTGACAACTTCAAGTATTCTAAAAGTACCTGAACTTTTTCTCCCCTTTAAGTATTCTACTTATTTCTTGATTTGGTGATTCTATTTCTTCCGATGTTTCTCTTTTTCTCTTCATTATGAATATGTCGGATTTTTCAATACCGAATTCCATTCCTAATTCCTGGCTGTATATTCTTATTGTTTGCATCAGAATCTCCAGTTCTTTTTCACTTTTTTTGCAAACAGCTTGATATTGTCAATGTACATAAGCTGATTAATATTTTCTTGTTCTTTTGTAAATTTCTAGCCTCCTAAACCTTGCCTAAGTATGTAAATAAGTGATATCATTGCTATAACGAATAATAGCGACGAAAGCGAGTCTCCCTTGGAAGATGTTTCTTTAGATTTTTACCTATACTTGGGTTTGTGCTCCTGCTATCATTTCCACCTTCTAATTATCTATGTCATTCGTGGTGAACTTTACGGTTTTCTCGGATATTTTGTTCATTTTCAAACACTCTATCATCCAAGTTTAAGGGACCATATCATAGGTCTTCTTGTCATGGCTGTATTATTCTGCCTCGTTTTCGCTTCTTTGAGGATGTGCTGGTCTATATATAGTAGATTATTTGTTCCTCTCATTCTCCTATGACATCCTTTTTGTACTTCCAGAAATATTTCGTGGCATTCAAGGGAGTAATTGATCCCTTATCTGTATGACACTATGTAGGTGGTCCGCAAAGCAGACGATTCCTTTGTCTGTTTTGGCGCGAAACCAGACAAAGGGTCTGGACTCGAGATCTCGACGCGACCGGAAGTAGGAAGGAAACGCCAGTAGGAGTTGGACAAAGGAACTCAGTGAAGTCAGTTGGCGATGGGCGACGGAGAGTGGCAGATGAAGTCGACACTGGACAGCAGAGAGACCAGTCGGAGGAGATAGGGTCCGGCCGCAATGAGGGAAGACCATTCAAGATGAGTCAGCACTCCTCGTGGGTTGTAGAATTTTCGCTAGAAATCCACGCTAGCGTTAGTCTACATATGCATAGGGAATGCAATGTTACATAACTCCTCTTCTTGCACTTTGAGTCAACCCAAGCTCATATTGTTCGTTTGTTCATTGTTCTTTCATCCCACTCCCTTGATTGTATTTCTTGTAGCCATGAAGAAATGTGCGATGCCCCTATCGGAACCATTAGTTGATCACCGGCCAAGAAGTGAAATGGTTTAAAGAAGTTGATGTATTCGGGGGGGGGGCGAGGGGGTATGGTCACATCTGTGCGGTCAGGTTTTTCCACGTCATAGGGAAACACGTTATCGGTCTATAGTTGCTGAGGGAAGGGAGATTCATTTTTGGATCAGGGAAGTTTTTCCTTTCATGATCCATTTAGGAAAACTTGTATCTCTAAAGTACTATCTCATTTTCAGGGCCATTAAGTTATGAATGGACGTAAATTTTTCAAACTAGAATCCATGTATGCCACCATGGTCTGGCGTTTTCCAATTTGGTATTTTCTTGAGCGTTGCTCAAAGCGAGTATACATGTATGTTTGGCTCAGGGCCATCTTCGAGTTTTCTATTTCTTTTTTCTTTTAACTTTCTATCCAGGATTCCTGTTGTTACCTTTCTGTGGCATGATTTATTCCAGAATGATTTTATTTCTTTTGTTTCCAGTTGTTAATTTGTTTTTGTGCATTCTCTAAAATAAATTGTGGTACTGGGTTCAGTGATGATTCAGTTTTCATCATTTTGTGTTTCAATTCCTTTAGAAGACACTTTCTGGGTATATTCTTTACGATTTAATTGGGTCTTCTAGTCTATTTTAGCAATGCTCTGGTTTGAATGGTTTTGATTTTTCCTCGATTACCAATTTCCTCAGTCTTTTTTACAAACTTTCGGGGCCAGTTCAAGTGCACCAACTACAATTAGTATCTCCGTCACCAGCATGTTACACAGCTTTTTGAGTTCTCTGTGAAAATCAAAGTTTATTTTTTAAAATCTTTTCGCTTTCTTTTATTTTCACACTGCGGTCTGGCAGGACAACAAAATCTACGACACGGTAAGTTCATTTTTCTTGTTAATTAACAGAAAGTCTTGTCGTATGGCCATTATTAGGTGATCGGTTTGAAACTCAAAATCTCAGAGAATGTTATGCATCTCATTCTCCAGTATGGGTTCTGGTTTGTGCGTATACTATTTGGTTGTATGTTAAATCTATTGCTCATCTTTTGCACAATTCTAAGGAGATCACCTTCCCCACCCAGTCGTGTCTAGTCTTGTATATTCTCTGTGCCAGATTTTTGGATTCACTTATGATCAACCGTTTCATCTATTCCTCTACATAAACTATACTAGCTGTTTTGTTGCCTTTGATCAATTTTTATTTTAATTTAATGGGTCGTTAGAGCGTTGTTTTGTGCTTCTATTAAAATTGATTTAGTTTCACGCTTAAGATTGCCCTTTCTCTTTATTACTGCTGAAATGTATTTTTCTCTCAGGTGCCATATTGGTCGATACAAGAATTGAGATACTGTCAATTCTGAGTCATTCCTTTATATTTAGCCTAAAAACCGCTGAAGCTGTAAACAGAATTTCCAAAAAAATAAAAATAAAAATAAATAAATAAATAAAAAAAGAAAGAAATTTATAAACATATTGTTCAAAACTAGTTTAAGCTTTTTTTAGGGTCGTGACTTTTAACTTGAAATAAATTCCACAAGAAGACGAGCATCAGTTGTCGATTATGATGCTTTTCAAACGCAATGTAGAGAAGAACCCGACAACCATCATTCTAAAATCCTCAGAAGAACTAGGAGTGTCAAGCGATATCATATGTAGAATATTACATAAGCATAAAAAAAACATCGTTTATTAAAAACGAAAATAGTTTTCATACATCCTAATAAATTTAAGCCTGATTAGTAACTCGAACTGGCTTTCAGATTACATTTCAGAAAGTATTAGATTTTTTCCTATCTTATTTCTGAATTATTTCCAGATTTTAGATTAAAATTTCTTATTTTAAATGTATTTTTAAAATCAATTTGGATAAAAAATACTATAATTTGTTTTAAAGTCTTCTTGAATGCACTAGTTGTGCAACTAGTGTTGAGGATCTCACGTTTCAGGAGTGTGCTACTCAAGATAGGTCTCCAAAATGAAAACCGCTCAGTCGGCTGGGGCTAGAGAATAAATACATCGACTGCATCTCTGTAGAGGGGCGATACCTCCCCTCACCAATAAGAGTCCTGGATATGACATCAAACCATGTGATGGTGAGTCTTCAGTTCTGGAGCTTTCGGAAATTATTCATTGCCATTAGTCTCAGGTCCACTCTGACGCAGACTAACAGTAGCTGTTAGAATTCCATATATGGATCAAATAGAACTTTTTAAATGTTTAACTGTCAGCAGAAAGATTACTGCAGTTAAATTGACTTGTTAGTCTTACATGGCAATATTTGAACCCATGTAACTGTTTGCAACTAAAACTGTTCATGTTAGATGACAATATTTGAAGCCATTAAATGAATACAAACAAATGATTGATATAACTAAGGAATTGTTCATTTATCATTAGGGGTTTTCGGACTATTGTCTTAATCTTTATTGATATTTCTACAACGTTTCGGCCGATATGTCCTCCGGCCTTCTTTGGGTGTTTGTCGTACTCGGGAACCTTCACGGAACTTCGAACTACTTCCTTTATTGAATCCACGGGGGTAGCCTGTTCTGATTCCGTTAGCCATAACCGGGTACAAGTGTTAAGTATTATTACTCGCCTGCAATCAGGATTGTCTCCTTAGAAGCTTAGTGAACTAACGCCTATAACCGTTGCGTTATGTGTCCTGCTGGACAGTTTAGAGGAAATTTTGGGGACTTATAAACTTAAATTTCTTACTTGACAAGAATTACTACTATAATGTATGATTTTTACCTGTGCTCATATTCAGATTTTTTTTCTAGCCTTTTTAATTATCGATTTCCATATTGTATTCATCTCTATATTTGTCTACTCAGCAGGTCATTGTAGCCCAACATATGTGCTGATTCTTTCAGACGTCTAATCCTCAAATGTTCATCTGCCCTTATGGGATGAAGTTGAAATAATTGAAAGAGCTGAACATTGCAGGATTAGAGCAAATCAATGAATTGTGTTGAACAGAGTCATTAGAGTTAAACAGCAATACTAGAAACCACATCTCTGTGTACAAACAAATGATTAATTAGGTGGAATTTTTAGAGTTCGATAGCAATAATTGAAAACATTTAACCGCATGCAAGCAAATTAGCTCTTACTTTAAAAAAATAAGAATAAAATTACGTACAACCTATTCACTTATAAATCATATATGTACAGCCATTTAACTGTGTGCAAGCAAAAGACTGATGTTCAATTAAATTGTTAGTGTTACATGGAAATACTTGAAACAATTTAAGTGTGCGCAAATAAATGATGAATATTAAAGAGAATTATTAGTGTTAGAAATACTTGAAAATATTTAATTCTGTGCGAACGAATAAGCTTTTACTCGTTTAAAATGTTATCTACAAACTATGCGCTTAAAAATCATGCATATTTAAATATATACATGTGTGTGTGTGAGTGTGTGTGTGTGTGTGTGTTTGGTTTGGTTTGGTTTGGTTTGGTTATATGGCATATCATAAATTGTAGGTTATTAATGCAAAATCCATTTTTATGCATATTTACAACCGGCTCGTTGGTCCCAGTGCGTAGAGTGTTCACCAATGATCCGGGAGAACGGGGTTCAATTCCATGTCGTGTCATACCAAAGACTTTAAAAATAGTACTTGATACTTCCTTGCTTAACACTCAGCAATATGAGGTACGTATAGTGGGTAAAGTGGAGCAATCCAGTGAAAATCATTGAAAAGGGAGCCTTCTGGTCACCCTCGCCAACTTTTACTTACAGTTCTATTTCAAACAATTCTGTTTAGTATAAGTACAGTTTTTTTTTCTGTTTATACACAGTTAGATGTCAAAAAAGTCCTATTTCAAGCAATTCAGCTCAGCATAAGTACACAGTTTAGTTCTATTTGACCCATTGATAGGACCCTGTCAGGTGCTACTACTCCAGCCTGAGTGAACCTTGGAGTGATGGCAGTGAAAGAGTACTCCGCATTCCCCAACCCTCCAGCATTACTGGAATGTCACTATCTGATTATTTATTGTCATATCCAGGACAGTTGTTGGCGGGGGTTACCCCTCTGCAGAAAAGCAGTCAATGTATTCTACAGCCCCAAGCTGTCCGGGCAATATATATATATATATATATATATATATATATATATATATATATATATATATATATATATATATATTATTGGTTGGTTATATGGCATATAAACCATTATTGGTTATTAATGCCTAATCCAGTTTTATACATATAAACAGTTCTATTTCAAACAATTCAGTTTTGTATAAGTATATAAGTATAGTTTTTTTGTTTGCACACAGTTAGATGTCAAAACAGTCCTATTTCAAGCAATTCAGCTCAGCATAAGTACACAGTTTAGTTCTATTTGACCAATTGATTTACTGGAACCCCACAATCAGATTTAGTCTCATAAACAGGAGAGAAGCAGTCAATATATTCTACAGCTCCAGCTTACCGGGCAATATATATATATAATTATATATATATATATATATATACATGTGTGTGTGTGTGTGTGTGTGTTATTATAAACAGGATTTGTCATTAAATAACCAACAAGGTTTGATATGCCATAAAACCGAATCAACCAATCAAACAACCAAAATTAAGTATTCTTCTTACACAATATTAAGAGGATGGTGAGATGCCATCAGAAAAAAACTAAAAGAAAGAACCTGCTTAGTTTGGATTCGTTTTAATTAGAAATAGTCAGCTTGCTTTCTGAGTATAAAACGTTCATTGTTAGTAAATAAATGAATTGTACAATTCATAACTATTTGATCAAACAAAACATTTGCTTCTAATTATTTGATATTGAGAGTCAAAAATTAGAATATTACGTAAGAAGAATCTGATTTTATTGAAATCATAACAGCAAGGTATGCTTATAGTCATTGACTTGTTAGTAGATTCAAATTGTTAAACAAGAAAGATTTTTTTTTAAATCCTCAAATCTTTACAATCAGCCAAGAAGGTTTAAAAGACAAATTTCCATTGCCCGTTAGTGGTATTACTGAACAAGTAATTTAATTTCGATCAAACTGCTCAAAATCGTTAATGCCTCTTAAGATTTTATAGCTCAGTATTTTCCGTATAACAATATTCAGATAGGCAATTGAAAAGAAACTATGCCTATTTAATAATAATAATAATAATAATAATAATAATAATAATAATAATAATAATAATAATAATCTATGATGATTTTCGGAAGACAAAATGATCAGTAGATATTTAAAGTCTTGCCAATATTATCGAAAAACAGCACAAAAAAATACGCCATAAAGACTATGTGTTGTATAGTAAATTGTACCACGTGACCTCCGGCATCGCGAAAGTATAAAAGATGCAGTGTCTCTTAAGCGCGGAGAAGAGAAGCAAAAGTAGAAGCAGAAAGAGAAGCAGAGAGATAGCTCTGAAAGGACGTCGGTCAGTAGTAAGACCAACTTCGGACGTAACACCAACAGCGCGGGACTTATAATACTTGTCGGAATGTTCCAATTGAGTTAATAAATAATTAACTCTATTTCACGATACAACACAACGTTATAGCAACAATTGATTATAAGCAACTGAATAGCTAGTGTTAGTTATATGGTGACAGAGACGAAATGATTAATGACATAATCCTATTTACCAACCCCTCCGCTCGGGCAGGATATGACACAAGGTCAATTTTTTAAGCGGAGTTCAACAGGTTTCAATTCAGAGTTGTCCTTCTTCTAGACTAGTTGCCTCACCAAGGCTGAAGAACCTAGTCTGTCCTACTATTTACCCATAGCTGGAGGGAGAATAATTGGATTCATACCTTTCCCAAGGGTATTAGTGCTATGTGAAAAGCAATCAGTCTTGTCCAGGAATTGAACTCGTATCGCCGTGTTCATATCCTGGGACGATAACCATTACACCACAGGCACCTCATGATTAATGAAATAATAAGTGAATGCAGCAAACTAGCGCAAAAAAAAGACTGGGCGGGGAAAGTGATTCACTGGGAATTGTACAAGAAATTGAAATTTGACCAGACAACCAAATGATATACGCTCAAACAAAAATCTGTGCTGGAGAATGAGACGCACAAAATTCTCTGGAATTTTGAGATAAAAATAAATCAATAAATCGCGGTCAGGGATCATTAACAAAAAAAAAAAAAAGAAAAAAAAAAGAGAACCGGACATATAGTGAACTTAGCCGTTCCAGCGGACTATTAAGTGAAAACCAAACCAAACAAAAAGAGGGACCTAGCAAGAGAAGTAAGAAAAGTACGGAACATGAATGTGACGTAACTGTAATTGATGCACTTGAAACAATCCTAAAAGATTTGGTAAGGCATTGCCCAGTCGGCTTGGGCTGTAGAATACACCGACTGCACCTCTGCAGAGGGGTAAGACCCACCAAACGAGTGTCCTAGATATGACACTAAAAAATCTGATGGTGAGGTTCCAGTGATGCTGGAGCTTTGGGGAATGCAGAGTACCCCTTTAGTGCCATTGCTCCCAGGTCCACTCTGGCCCGGAGTGGTAGCACCTGATATGGGTCCTATCTATGGGTTTAATAGAACTAACGGCATACTTATGCTAGACTGAATTATTTGATTAAACTGAATAGCTGTAAATGGACATATTTTTCACAATTAAACTGTACTTACATTTAATCTGCGTGCTTATGCTAAACAGAATTATTTGAAATAGAACTGTTTTTTGACATTGAAACTGTATTTACACTAAACTGAATTGTTTAACATAGAACAGTTTTGTCATGTAACTGTGTCTAAACAAATTTGTACTTATACTTAACTGAATTAGCTGAATTAGAACTGCTTGACTAAACTGAATAGCTCGAAATAGAAATGCCTTTCACAGTTAAACTGTACTTACATTTAAACTGCGTGCCTATACTAAACTGAATTATTTGAAATGGAACGGTTTTCGACATTGAAACTGTACGTACACTAAACTGAATTGTTATATATAACTGCTTGAATAGTTTGAAATAGAAATGTTTTTGACAATTAAACTGTGTATATATGCTAAACTGAATTGTTTTAAATATAACTGATCATTTACATAAAAATAGAATTGGCGTTAAATAACCTACAATGGTTGATATGCCATAAAATCCAACAAACCAAAACAAACATGGTAAGGCAGCTGGAAGGGTTGTAAATCAGAGGACGAACCGAGACAATTCAAACTACAACATTGTCAAGAGAAAATATTTTTAAAAATTAGAAAATCCAGCCTTTATAATTTTGTTATTCTCTTTTTTTTTAATTGGTTATGATATTCCTTAATAGACAATAATATCTTTAGGAAATATTCTTAATACAATTAATGTACAGATTATGAGGCTGATGGACAGTTTATTTGTGGTTGTGGTTAATTGGCCGAATTGTTGGGAAATTCTGAGGTTTGTCTAATGATTCCTTTTCCTTCTTTTTGTCTGTCGAAGCTATAAGGGAATTAATGATGGAAGGAAAATGACAAGGATAGCTTTAGACTCAAACTTTATTTTAGGGTTTACGATTGTGGTGTTGAATGTTTTCCTGAACGAGTAGAAATTGTCGGGCTCTTCCAGCCAATGTGTTTGAAATGTATTATAGAATCATCTTCGGTAATTACAAGTTTGAGGGTCAGTCATGTGTCCCGCTGCTACTGGTAGGAGAAGCAGTGCCCTGCTAGGCCCCGGAACTTAGCTAGCACGTGCGCTCCTCACTAGCAGCCGAGAGAAAGAAAGTTCCATCCGAGTCTGGGTGACTAAACTTCTGAAAAAGTCTCTCTTTGGCACCAGGAAGCTCTTTTTTTTCAGGCATGCACGGATTGCACGTCATGTCAGAGGCCTCCTGGGAAACTGTTAATTTTGAATTTTGTTTTATCTTTTTTTTTTCCACAAGTTATTCGGTATGAAGTATTCATATCGAAAGGGAATATTTTTCAAACAATTCTCTTTGACATCTTGATGGGACTCGAACAGGTACCACTGCCAGAGTAGACGTAGGAGTAATGGGAATAAGGGTTACTCCAGAATTGGAGCCTCACTACCAGATACAGTTTAATTTCATACACAAGACAGCCTTTTGGCTGGTGGAGGGAGGATTCACTTCTCTCCTGGTGTTACGGTCATTGTTTTCCAAGCTCTGCCAAAAGGGCATGTAGACTTTGTCCTAAAATCAATATGAAACAGAAACTATCTGATCATGAAGTCAGTAAAGCTAAAATGATATAATACCATTCTAGAAGCAGATGAGCATATCATTCTAGAATATTTGCAAAATAAAATAGAACACTTATTTCGTAGAAAAATACATGAAACATGCGATTGAATTACGTTTGTAAAGGGACTTTACGTGAATGAAATCTATTCCTTGAGGCCGTAAAATTTAAAAAGGAACTCAATTCTTTAGTCAGCATATATCTAATAAAGATTTTTCTCTCGAATTCTAAACAAGAATTCCACCAAAGTTTCCATAACGTTAATGTATCGTAAAATCCTTCTAAGTGGGAACAGTATGAATTAAAATGAAAACTTTTTACAAAAAGTTAAATGAACCTCAGTTTTTTTTAACGGCTTTGGTCTCTCGTTTCCAAATGAAGAATTGAACCGAAATTCTCTCTCTCTCATTCTCTCTCTCTCTCTCTCTCTCTCTCTCTCTCTCTCATGATTCAACAGTAAAAATTCCAGCGAGCACATGTGGACGGGTTGATAACAGTTGAGCGCAGCTGTCGAGGAGTATGAACAAAAATGCCGCTGGTGAACACATTTATCAGTGACTTGAAGGAGCGTTGTGCTTTTCACAGTGAAAAATGAAGTTCGCTAAACATTCAATTAATCAACTCGGAGTAATCCACTTTACGACTGTCAAGACTTGTGCTTCTCTGCTCTGATTCTCAGGCACAGACTCAGAATCTATAAAATAGTTGGTTCAACT
>OY757911.1:42903326-42938326 GCA_963585895.1 Sepioteuthis lessoniana
CCATGTGTAATACGCTCCTATAACGTTGGGGCTAAAAAGTTTGGAAAAATCTGTTTATGAAACACATTATTTAAATAATGACAGTAATTTTGCAAAAAAAATAAATCATTGTCTTTAACATTTTTTTTTCTTATTTCCTTTTTATTAAAGCTTTCCAAAAGATATCTTACTTTGAGGAAGATTCCAGTGTTTCTGTAGAATTATGGAGTTCCTCAGAGCTCAATTTTTGAAACACTGCTCAACGTTAAATGTATACTTTAATCTATTTTGATTTTAAAAAAATATGAGTTCATCAGAATTTTGGTTCTTATATATCTAATTAAGTATTTTGTTCATTAAATTTCGCTACGAGAATTAACCCCAGGATTCACATTACAGCGTTTTTCTCTCTCATTAAGTTTCGAACATTTTAGCATTGTGACATTGGCATTTATCTCATGAGACAAATACCAACGTAATTATCTACAGCAGTAAGAAATAATGAAGACAATTAACAAATAAAATATCTCAGTGACTTGTACACTACCATGTAAATATTCATTTTATAATTACCAAATATAGCTATAAATAATTAAGATCTTCATTGGAAATTATTTTTCGTCGGTATCTTTGGCGATAATTGTTTTAAAATTTTCTTTTCAAGTTTTATTAGTATAATAAAAGGATATTGCGGTTTTTTTTTATTTAAAATTTTTTTTTTTTATCTATACTGTTTTTTTTTATATAGATAAGTTTTTGAACTTTCAGGAGAGAAACATTCTCATAAATATGCTATGATTTATCAAAATTAATGTATTTGTTTCATTTTTTTCAACGTTTCCTTGCTTTAATTCTTATTGATGTACTTAATCTTAATGCAAAAGGGAGATATTAAGATTTTAATTTTACACAAAGGAGTTTTTGATTTTTCTTTCTCGACTTAGATTTACCACATTTACAAAAGTATGTCATTTTGGAAATTCATAATCATTATTAATTAAATCGAAAAAAAAAAAAATTACACACACCACAATTTATAGGATGTGAATTGTTGGAGAAGATATTAGCGTCAAAATGAAATTGGTGAGCCGAGTTCAAATCCCAACCAAAACTGTATTTATTTTGCGCTAATTAACTTGAAGAAAGTACTACTCTTCTTTAATGGTATAAAAGGGGGATGACAGACTGTCCTATGAAACCTTGGTATACAATTATCTTAGGAGAAAGACAATTTCAAGCAAGGTTGGTATCTAGCAACTTCACAGCGTTAAATACCAACATCTAGTCGAAACAATATATATATATATATATATATGTGTGTGTGTGTGTGTGTGTGTGTGTGTGTGCATGTTTTTGATGACCTTCTGTAACCTATCTCCCATTATCAGAGTCAAAATTTTATATATATATATATATATATATATATATATATATATATGTATGTATGTATGTATGACCCTATTTGTAATTAAAACTGCAACATCATCATTAGCTCAGTGAAGTTAGAGTCTAACGCTCAGAAAGAATTTTGTTGGTTGTAGATCAAACCATTACTTGCGGTATTCTAAAGATATTTTCTGAAGCGTAGACAATTCTTCTTATCAATTAGCTGCTCCAAAAATCATTAGGGCTTTTCTTTATTTTACTTGAGAATGCAGATAAATATATTTTCGAGGGACACTCAAAACTAATGCCACAGTATCTATCTATCTATCTATCTATCTATCTATCTATCCTAAACTTCTTAAAAACGTAACTTAATTTGAATGTCTTTAATTGGAATCATTTTGAGATGAGGCTTCTTAATCTGAGAATTAATTTAAAAAAAAAATTATTACAGACTTTTTGTTTTCATCTTGGTAGTTTATTTATTTATTTATTTTTGTGTAGTTCATTATTTTTCCAACACAAAAAAAAAGAAAGAAAAAACTACCAAGGTGAGGACAAAAAGTCCGCAATAAAAAGAAAATTAATTCTCAGATTAATTTAAATGCACGAAAAAACAAAAAAACAAAAGAAGAGTGGTGCAATAATCTCTCATTTAAATATTAATTTGTTCAATATTCAATTATTAAGTACTAAGAGTGTACATATGAAAATGTGATTTTTTGCAAAAGTTTCTAAAAACTAAGCAATTACTTTCATTAAAATCTTTGTTCACCCTTTCTTATTAAAAAGAACTATAAAAAATATTTTGCTGACTTTAAAGGTCATCAAGGAAATTGACGTGGCCTTAATAGCTAAAATTATGGACTGCGAAATCGTAGGATGCGAGTTTGAACTTCATTCACGCTATTACATTCACTTTCCGAGTAATACTTTAGGGAAATACATGAAGAATTTATACCCGTAGCAATAGTTTAAGTTTTACTGTTACTGTCCTTCTAGAAGGAAGACTTTGGCATTAAACCACGAAAAGTGATATGACATGAAGAGAAAGAAGAAAAGATCATTGTTTTTTCAAAAGAAAATAAAAGGACTGATAAAACAGTTCGTATCTCAGTATCTTAATAAATTTATATCAAACGTTTGAAATCTTAGTCATTTGATAATTGTCGGCGAGGCTTAGAATACGCTGAAATATACCCTGCGTCAAAAGGTATCCAGGAGATGACTGTAAACTGCACTTGGAGGTAAGGTTCGACTTGTGGGGTGTACCTCTTAACTGCCATTACTCACCAGCCAACTCTGACCTCGAGTGGTAGCACCTGTTAGGTGTCTCATCTCTGGGTCAGATAGTTCTGTTTAAAAACAGTTCGTATTCGATAGGAATAGTTGGTATTATAAAAAAAAAACGACGCAAAAAAACGTAAATATAAACGTATAGTGAATGAAATTCCCTTACATCTGTGCATGAAATAACCTCAAACGGTTTGACATGCCGTTAAAATATATTAATTAATCATTAGTCGCTTGACCTTTAGATTCTATGTATCTGGACTCACCGCAAATCACACTGGATCTTTTCTCTCGATCATGGATATTTTGTTCAATAATATAAGGAATTGTCACTTTTATTAGTGGTATGTGACGTGATTTCTCTGATCCAGAAATATCGTTCACACATTGTAATTAACGCTAAGACTGATATACCAGACCCACGGTTTCAACGGGTTAACCTCTTGAACTAAATTGACCTCCTGAATAATTCAGAATTCTGAATTTAGACTGACTTTCAGTATTACTTTTCTATTTCTTTATCCAATCTGCTACTTAAACTCAAATTACGCTCATAAGGTTTTTTAAGTCTTAAATGTCAACTGTGTTAAATTAATTTATTTAGCCTGTCAAAAATCGTAAATTTGGCCCTCTTAGTATAATTATGCTTTAACTCTCTCAAAAATTCAAAGTTTTGTCTTTATACCGATAATGTATATTGTATCCATAAATCACACTGTTGACATCTCAACAACCTTAAACATTCTCTTTTACTCTTTGACTATTTAATAGCCGCCTTCAGCGGTCATTAGCTTTTGAGTCAGGTCCAATTAATAGAGTTATATTATGATGGGCTGCAAATTAATAAACCAGGAAAATTATATAGTTCTTTCCCTCGATACATTATAAAGATCAGGATAATTATGAATGTAGACTCTACACTATGATTTTTCATCTGTTGTAGGGGCTTAAAAACGTTAACTGTATGCATTTACTGGGGTAAGACTCCTCCCCGCAAAGGGTGTGTCCTGGGTATGACACTAAATTTCATCTGATAGTGAGTCTCAATTTTAGAGATCTGGAAAGTGTGGGATTCCCTTTCATTGCCATTACTCATCTGTTTTTACAGACCCAGAATGGTAGCATCTGTCAGGGCCCTATCTACGAGTCAAATAGATTTGTTTTAAAATTGTTGGTGTTAGATAGGAGTTCTTGAGACCGTGGAGCTGTGTGTGGGTTGTTTGAGTTGGGTGGTAATATTTGATATCATATAACTGTGTGCAAAAGTAACCGGAGAAAAATATGAATAAAAACGTTCAATGTACACAATTCCTTAACCTCAAGGCAAGAAATAACACTAAATGAGCTGAAATGCCTTAAAAATCAATCAACCAATCAGTCAATCAAAAATTGAAGATACATTTTTTTGAAGTAAGTGGTTCTCCATTACAAGTATACTTATTTGTTTTTTTAGAAATTTTCGAAGGGTTCCCGGTGGGGCAGTGGCTAAAGTGCCAGACAGCAGCCTCAAAGTAAGCGAGTTTGAACTCCAGTGATTCTGTTACGTTCATTTTCGGACTAAGACTCTTGAAAAATGCATGAAACCCCTTATTCCTCAGATATGAGTTAAATAGTATCACAAGTGTTCTAAAGGAATGGCTTTGACATTAAATAATTCACGAAGGCTGATATGCTATTAAACAAAGAAACCGAATTGAAAATTAATGAAATTATAGATATTTTTCTCTCTTTCTTGTTGGTTTGATTATTGTTTTATTTTACGGCATATCAACCGTTTTCGGGTCATTTAACGCCGAATCTAGTCATTTTGATAAAAGTTTAAAACAATTCAATTTATCCTAAGTACATTTTTGTGTTTGCCAAAAATTGATTTCAGTAGATTGGTTTGGTTTTATGACATATCAACCATTGTAGGTTATTTGATGCCTGATCAATTTCTATACAAATAAGTATTTCTATTTCAAACAATTCAGTTTAGTATAAGTACAATTTTTTTTACTCACTGTTAAATGTAAATACAGTTAATTTCTGACTATTCAATTCACCATAACTATACTGTTTAGTTCTATTTGACCCATAGATAGGACCCTATCAGGTACTGCCCCTACGAGACAAAGTGAACTTGGGTGCGATGGCAATGAAGGGGGTACGCAGCATTCCCCAAAGCTCCAGCATTACTGAAGATTGTTTAGTGTCATATCTAGGACACTCGTAGGGGGAGTTTTCTCCTCTGCAAAGATGTAGTCAGTGTATTCAGCAGCCCGAGTTGATTGGGCTATCTATCTTTCTCTCACTTTGATAAATCAATAAACAGTCGAATCTATACCATAATGATCTAATTTTGTACATATACATAAACACAGAAAAAATGGCACATCATGGGGTGATTTTTGATTGAGCAGTTGCATTAAAATACCTTTATGAGGAGAATAAAACAAATTTGAAACTTAATAAAAGTATGCCGTACTTGTTCATGATCCTCCTGATTATTATAATTTCTCAACTGAAATAACAATTTAAATGCAATTTCTTTATTTTTTCTTTACTTTCTTTATTTCATTTATTTTCTTTACTTTCTTTATTTTCAAATAATTAAAATGCAAATTCAATAAATAGGGTGGGAAATAAAATCAGTCTTAATGGACACCAGAGGCGGTTTTTGTCATGAAGAAAACATACATTGATTATGGTAGAAGCGCACAAACACACACACTCACATATATACTGGCCCATTAGCATAATGGTTAGAGTGTTCACTAATGGTCAAGGAGACCGGGGTTCAATTCCAAGTCGAGTCATACCAAAGACTCAAAAAATCGTTCCTGATATCTCCTTGATGGCTCTCAGCATTATTAAGTACGTTTCAAGGATAATTGGAACAATGCTGGAAAAGGAGTAGCGTCCTCTATTAAACCGCGGTGTAGTAGCTAATGAAAAGTGGCCTTTCACATCGGCCTAAACTACGGTCGGCCTATATATATATATATAAATGAACAGAGATAAAAAAACACAAGGTCTTCAAAAGATCATTTTATTTATTGAGTTTTTGAAAAAAAATATCTATAAATACAATCATTCTTTGAAAACTTTGTGTTTTTATCTCAATTTATTTGCACTTTTCCTTATATATATATATATATATATATATATATATATATATATATATATATATATATATATATGAATGTCGACTACACCCCTCCAACAGAAAGTAAGAACCTCTTCAAAATAGTGCCTTGAGTATGATCCTAAATTACATCTCGTGTTGAGGCTTCATTTCTTGAATTCTGACGATTGCGTTGTGTCCCTTTATTGCCATTACTCCCAGGTCCACTCTGATCCCTAGAGTTTGTACCTGTTCGGGTCTTATTTATGGACCAAGCATTTCGGGATACCTTATAACTGTGTGTAAGCAAATGATTATCATCGACAAAAATGTGAGATTTAAAAAAATGATTTCAATGAAACATTGAACATATAAATAGTTACGATTATGATCAAACGTTTACAAATGAATAAAATTTTGGCATTAAATGACCCATAAGGGGGTTGATATGACATTGATGAAACTGAACCAATTCATTTTCTTGTATTAACCTGTTTTCCTTTTGTTTTTATTTTTTACAAACATGCGATTTTAAAATAAACTTTTGAACGAAGCGAAGCACATTTGTAAAAAGCACCCCCCCCAAAAAAAAACAATTTAAAAAACAGCGCCAAAGCAAAAGAAAACGCTGTTTTTGTCATGGCTAGCAATAAAGTTGTTTGTCATGAGTATGACTCTGAACCCGATCCAGTGGTGGGGCTTCTGTTCTGGGAAGAATGAATTCAACCCTTCATTTGCATGACTCCTGGGTCCACCTTAACTTTGAGTGTTAGAATCCCATCTATGAGTCAAACAAATCTGTTAGGTTTGGTTTCTTTGTTTAATGGCATATTAGCCTTTGTAGGTTATTTAATGCCTAAGTTATTCTCCGAGAAGAACAATAGTGGTACTATTTAACCCATAGCTGTGAGGAATAGGGGGTTCATACCTTTCCATAGGTTATTTGTCTGAAAGTGAATGTAATTGCTCGACTGGAGTACGAACTTGCTAACTGCGATTCCTCATTTCATCGCTGTAATCATTACACTGCAGGGTCACCCCACGAATCTCTTAGAAAATTATCTATATTAAATATGAATACCATATAATTGAAATAATAACTAATCAAGAATACTTACTTAAAGCGATAATTGTTAACTAATCATAATTGATTAACTGGGGCTGTAGAATAATACACTGACTGCATCTCTGCAGAGGGGTAAGACTACCCCAACAAGTGTCCTGAAAATAACACTAAACAATCTCATGATGAGGGTCCACTTATGCTGGAACTTTGGGGAATAGGGTGTACTCTTTCGTTGCCATTGCTCCCAGGCCCACTCTGACCCTAAAGTGGTAGCACTTGATAGGATACTATCTATGGATCAAATAGAACTGTTTGATCATTTAACTGTGTGTAAACAAATGATTGATGTTTAATTGAATAGTTGGTTATACATCGCAATATTTGGAACCATTTATCTTTGTTGACTTATGCTAAAGTGATTTTTTAGAAATAGAACTGTTTGATCACTTAACCCTCTGTATCTATACAATGTGTTTACAAATCATATATTTAACGTCTATGTAAAAACAGGATTTGGTATTAAATAACCAACAATGGTTGATATGCCATAAAACCAAACCAAACCATTTAACTATTTAATTAGAACCATATAACGGGGTGCAAAAACTAATAATTATTAGATCGGTATAGTTACTTCAAACTGGATAATATGAATAACGGGCCATTGGCCTAATGAGTTGAGTGTTCGCCAATGGTCCGGGAGGACTGGGGTTCAATCCCTGGTGGATTCATACCAGTGACTCAAAAAATGGTATTTGATGTCACCTTGGTTAACACTCAGCATTATAAGGTAATGATCGAGGGTAAAGTGACCAATATAAGGAACGGAGTAGTGCCCTCCTCGTCACCTCGGTGTAGTAGCAATTGAAATGGGAGCCTTCAGGTCACTCCGGACTAAGTTCGCCAACTTTACTTTTATTTTATTGGTATTAGATTGGAATACTTGAAACCCCTATAGATGTGTAAAAAAACCATCATTAACAAATAAAAAAAGAAATTTAAAAAAGGCAAAATAATATTAGAAATACAGTTATGATTACAATCATATACTTACAAATGAATCAACATTCAACAGTAAATAACCCATTAAGAGTCGATGTGACGTTAAACATGAACCAAATTAAAAAAAAAAGTTCTTGGAGACAAGAATAATTGGTTGCTTTGGCAACATACTTTTAAGTAAAACTATGCAAAAACAAATTTGATTTTTTTTACTTTTGCCCAGTTGGTTTGGGTTGTAGAATATACCAATTGCACCACCACAACGTATGTCAAGGATATGACACTGAACAATCTGATGGTGAGGTTCCTGTGATACTGGAGATTTGGGGAATGCGGAGCACCCCTTCATTGTGATCGCTTCCAGGTCCACTCTGGCCCCGGAGTGGTAGCACCTTATAGGGTCCTATCTATGAGTTAAATTGACCAAGCTACGTACTGAATTGCTTAACATTGAACTGTTTTGATATAAACTGTATACTTATCATCATCATCATCATGTCGTGCCGCCAGCACGGATATCCCTGACCTTCTCTCGCTACTTCTCCCTATCGTTCATCGCCTCTGGCAGGTCTTTGGGGCTACATCCCGTATCATCACAGAGCTGCTGTATGTATGTTCGAGCTGGTCGTCCTGCTTTTGCTCGGCTATATGTGGGGTCCATAGGAATACATCACTTATGAGCTCGTCCCTGCTTCTCCAGCAGTGTCCTGCATGTCTGTTCGTCTAACTTGGATAGTTTTCGTGATGGGAAGTAGGGTGGCTTATAGTTGGTGCTTTGTGGGGTGTTGCCTCCAGCACTTGTTCAATGTTGCTCGCAGCATTCTTGTGTAATTGCCGTCTTGCTTTTTCTCCAGCTGTTTTGTTAGCGTCCAAGTAGTGCATCCATATAGCAATATCGACTTGAAATAGAACTGTTTTCACATTGAAACAGTAGTACGCAATTTTTCGAAATAGAACTGTTTTGACATTTAACTGTATGTAAACAAAAATTGTACTTATACTAAACTGAATTGTTTTAATAAGAACAGTTTGACTAAACTGAATAGTTTGAAATAGAAATGTTTTTGACAATTGAACTGTATTCTAATGCTTAAGTGAAATTGTTTGAAAAAGAACTGTTCTTTTACATAAAAATGGATTTGGCATTGAATAACATACAAAGGTTGATATGCCATGAAACCCAACCAACCAATCAAAAAAACAACCTTTTTTACTTTTAATGTGATCAATTATATTGAATCGTATAAAAATATTGGTACGACAATTTTCCAATTTTTTTTATAAAATAGTATTAATATTCAAGATAATATTTTATGATATAATTTAATTTTGTTAAGTGGTTATTTATACTCATGTATGTTGTTTATAGTTGATAATTTTCTCTCCCCAAATTCATTTATTCCTTTATTTTATATATTTTTTACTTATTTCCGTCATTTGGGTATAAATGTTTGTTTGCCATTACATAAGAATGAGGGGAAAAGGAAAGAGGAATCAAAAATTGATACATGTTGATACAGGAATTGAATGTCATTTATCAACCAGACAGGAAAAACAAGTGGTCTTTACTTAAGAAAAAAAGAAAAAAAGATGAAATTTAAGATAGGGAGATAGAGTTGCCCGGATTTTGTGGGTCTTCCTAAATCTTCATTTGAAATTTCTCTTTATTTCTTGGTCTGAAGATGCAGATTCAACATTTTAAAAAATATCGGGTCTGCTGGAATAAATATTACTAGAAGTTTTTCTTTTATATATATATGCATATCCATTGTCAAAAAGGTCTTGACCGTATTCTTCAAATTACTCTTGAGGCAAACAAATACACAATCCTATTTTATCTTAAAAGGTCTAGAAGATGGTAGCTGAGGGTCAATTGCGCTGAGATAACAATACTTGAAACCACGTGAGAAAAGGATTCTGATTGTCCAAAAGTTACAACAAAAACAGATGACCAACGAATAAAATTTAGCGCCTCAGAGACAGAAGGAAAAGCCTGATAAACTTTGTTAAAAGATTTTCAAATAAGGGATGACAAGACTTTATCTGGAAGAACCAGCACAACATGGCTATAAGAAAATACAAATATGGCAAAAATATGTACCAATAAACTTTTGTAAGCAAAAACGTATATCAAAGACAAATTATATTTTGCCGCAGAATATTGTAATTTTGATGCTAAGTGGTTTGAAAGCATTATGTGGATATATAAGTCAAAATTTGGACTTTCTTGTACTCTGGAACGTTGTCTTTGAAGATCAGCTGATAAATGATTACCATAATGTCTTATGGAAATCAGACCTGACCGATAAAATGAATCGCAGTTTCTTTCAGGCAGCGGTCGTATCGATACTGCTGTATGGATGCACTACTTGGACGCTAACGTCTGGAGAAGAAGCTAGACGGCAATTACACAAGAATACTGCGAGCAATACTGAACAAGTCCTGGCGGCAACACCCCACAAAGCACCAACTATACAGCCACCTACCTCCCATCACGAAAACTATCCAAGTTAGACGAACCAGACATGCAGGACACTGCTGGAGAAGCAGGGAGGAGCTCATAAGTGATGTACTCCTATGGACCCTCACATATGGCCGGGCAAAAGCAGGACGACCAGCTTGAACATTCATTCAGCAGCTATATGAGGATACGGGATGTAGCCCTGAAGACCTACCAGAGGTGATGAACGATAGGAAGAAGTGGCGAGAGAGGGTCAGGGATATCCGTGCTAGCGACACGACATGATGATGATGATGATGATGTCTTAAAATAATGGTTATACATGAAAATTGTGGAATAATGGTGTAAGGAGCTTTGTCATCTTCTCGAGATGGTGAACTGATTTAATGCGACGGGCATATTAAGGCAAACGAGTGTATTAATATTCTTAAGAAAGGACTGCTACCAATTATTGTCAAGCTATTTCCATTAATGAATTGAGCATGTATAATTTTTTCAACACGGTTACGCACATCATCATTAAGATAAATTGATAAAGTAGCCTTTTTCTTAAACCTCATGACAAGTGATGTTCTGGCCTGTACAACATCCAGATTGAAATCCAACTGAAAATATTTGGTGTATAATAAAAACGAAATCTATTAGTTAAAATGTTTTCAAATGAAGATACGATGTGGTAAGCTGTTCAACAATTCAAACCACTCAGTTTAGCATAAGTACACAGTTTAAATGTGAAATAGTTCTATTTGACCCACAGATAGGATCTTATTAGGTGCTACCACTACGGGCTAGACTGGACCTGGTAGTCAGGGCAATGAAGGAGTACTCAGCATTCCCCAAAAGTCCAGCCTCATTATCAGGTTGTTTAGTGTCATATCAGGTCACTCGTTGGGGAAGTCTTACCCCTCAGCTGAGCTGCAGTCGGTGTATTTTACAGCTCCAGCCGACTGGGCAAGAAACCAATTCTATTGAACAATGCAAGAAAATGACTGATAATATGCCTAAAAGAATTGCTTTATTCCAAAAATCCTTTTTTAAAGCTATCACTTATAAAAATAAAGAGCGTAATACGTGTACATATATTTGTTGTTTTCTATTTTTCTTATTGTTGTTACGATCTATTTGGTTGGGAGAGTAGAATACGCCGACTGCATCGCTGCAAAGGAGTAAAACTCCCCCTGACTTTTGTCCAGGCTATGATACTAAACCATCATATGGTGAGCCTTAATTTCTACAGCTTTTAGGAATGTAGAATCTCCTTCTTTGCAATTACTTCCAAGTTCCCTCTGGCCCTATGAGGCAGTACCTGCTAACATCCTATGTGTCAAATCGAAGTATTTAATCATTTAACTTTGTGCAAACAAATAACTGAATTATTAGTGTTTGATAGCAATGGTTGAAACTATTTAACAGTGACCAAACTAATGAGATCTGATTTGTTTAAATATCACCAACAAACTATGCGTTTACTAATCTTATGTCTAATATATGTATATATAAACAGGATTTCGTATTAAATAAACTACAAAAGTTCATATGCCAAAAAATCCAATCAACCAACCAAATGCTGAGGCTTGCAGTCCTGAAGCTTTAGAGAATGGGGAGTAACCTTTTCATTGTCATTACACCTGGGTTCACTCTGACCTGGAGTGGTAGTACCTTTTAGGGTTGTATCTATTGGTCAAATAAATATACTTAATCATTTACTATACTTAAATCATTTAATAGTGTGCAAACAAATGACTGTTAATTTGAATTATTAGTATTACATAGCAATACTTGAAACCATTTAACTGTGTGAAAATGAATGAATAATGTTAAATAGAATTAATGTCAATGCCGAAATCCTGTTTATACATGCTTAGATTACGTATATGACTTTTTGAACGGATTTACATGGTTTCAAGAATTGCTATTTTTATGTGTTAAATAGCAATACTCGAAACCAATTAAATGTGTGCAAACAGTTGAGCTTTGGATTATTTAAAGATGTTACCTATAAACTATTCGCTAAATTATCATATTATGAACAGGATTTGGCATTAAATAACAATCAAGTGTTGATATCCAATCAAACACTAACCGATGTTAACTCTTTTTCAATAAAACTACGAATGTATCTCATGTTTTTTGGTTCATTGCGTAGAACTTGAGTTACAGTAGTTACCGTAAATAAGTGGTAGCTCAGATTACCACCAAGACACTTTGTTACTTTATTTAAGTTATCAAACTGGAACTGAGACTTTTACTGTGACTGGTCAATGTGTTAAGAGTAATAACGTATTAGTGTAAATATTTTTTCATACGCAGATTCTTGGTAGCATCCATATAGAAGGTGGAATTAAAAGATTTACAATATTTCGATAACGGAGGGAGACGAAGACATACTACTATATTGACTCATAACTTCTTAGCTGCTCTATAGGACGCTACCCCAGCGAGGATTCCAGCCACTCACCGGCATTCTCCGTGATTAACCAAATCTTTTTTGGCCGCAGGCTGAGACCGAGTCAAGATTTACTCTATCTCACGAAGGCATCTGCATATATCTTTTCATAATGCCAACCACTTCCGTTCAACCACGTGGCTGCTTCCACTTATCTACACAGGTGCGTCCTGTACAGAGAAATCTCTGATTGACGGCTCGGTCAAGGTCAATATGCAATACTTTGAGATGCTGATCTGGTTTCATGCTTTCCAAGTACTACTCGCTGGATTTGCCTCTAACGCTTGGAGCACAGTCTCCGAATACACGTTTCTAGGCCTATCTAACCTTATTTGATCATCGAAGTGATTACAACTCGAGCTAAATTTATTGAACAATCTAATTCCTGTAGTGTGATCACTTGCGCATTCGTCTTACGCACAACAGATATTTTAATTTGCTTCGTCAGCGCTATAGCCCAGTTCGAACTTGCAAAGTTTAAGCTACCAAAAAAGACTACATTGCATATTCGTCGGCGTAGCTTTCAAATCAAACGCGTAAAGAAGCTATGCACAACGTGTCAGCGCACCAAAAACCAGTATACTGCCAACAACAGTGATTATATACCACAGCTTAAACTACTTCCCCAAATTAGTTAGTACTAAAATATTGCGAAACTTTTCTTTCATCCTTGTTGGTATCTATCTATCTATCTATCTATACACACAAAACACACACACACATAGTGGCTAGAGTATTCGCCCATGGTCCGGGAAACCGGAGTTCAATCTGAAGTCGAGTCATACCAACCACTCAAAAATGGTACTTGATGCCTCCTTGCTTAATACTCAGTATTATAAGGTGCAGATCGAGAGTTAAGTAGCGCAATTCAGGGAAAGGAGTAGCGCCCTCCACTACACCTCGATGTACTAGCTTGTAAAAAGAGAGCTTTCGAGTTGCCTTCGTCTACGGTCGGCCTACTTATACGAGGTGCATACGATAAGTTTCCAGACTTTTTCGTACGGGCACTTTTATTGATAATACACACATGAAACTTTAGTCCCCTTCGAAGTAATCTCCTCCGGCTGCAATGCATTTGTTCTACCGTTCCAAAAACTTCTGGAAGGCCCCATGGATGTCCTCTTGTGTCAACGTCTCAATGACTTTCGTCACAGCCTCTTTCATCTCCTCAACTGCCTCATAACGACAGCCTCTGAGCTCAGGGAATAAGCAAAAGTCATAGGGAGCAAGGTCTGGACTATAGGGAGGCTGAGGAACTGTCTTGATGCCCATCTTTGTCAAATAGTCTGTGGCAAGGATGGAGTTGTAGACTGGTGCATTGTCTTGCTGGAAATGCCACTGACCCGATTTGAAGAGTGCTGGCCTCTTCCCTAGAAATCTCTTTCTGAACTCCCTTAAAACCTCAACATAGTAACCCTAACCCCAACCCTTTGGCCAATCAACTCTGGTTTATTGACTTCCACACTCCTGCCACACCTCTCATCATCCCTCACAGACTCCCTGCCTTTCTGCCTTCCTTGAATCTCTTATGCCACTTAAAAACTGATGCTCGATTCATGCAAGATGCTCCAAACGCAGTCTGAAGCATTCCATACGTTTCTGTGGTATTTTTTCCAAGTTTAAAATAAAATTTTTTTGCATATCGTTCTTCTAAAGTGCTAGATTGCATTTTTGAAATTCACCAGCTGTGACAATCAGGCTTTAGTAGGGTGTATTCCAATTGCTGTCGTGTCTGTTTCTTTGAACCTGAAATCATAAAAATTGGTCAGTCATCTCATAAGATGTATAGCAATAACAGTGCATTTTCAAGAGTCTACGACAATTTTAAATGCCCATAAGAAGAAGGTCTGGAAACTTATCGTATGCACCTCGTATATAATGATATTTTGTGAAATATTTAGCAATACAACCAATCACTGCAGCCACCTCACACAGCTTGAACAGCTTCGGTCACAAGATATGCGCGCCGCAAACTAACACGTACTAAAATATTGCAAAACATTTGACTCACTCTTGTAAATGCAGGTAGATACACGTATATGTAAGAGAAGTAAGCGTGTCTCTGTCTTTTCAGTAAAAACGTAACAATAACATGTATCCCAGCTCCTTTTTCTTTGTTTGTATGTAATGATTTGTACTTGAGTCAGAAAAAAAAAACGACCAGAATCAACAGAGTTAACGTCTGTTGCCCTGATCAGAATACAAAATAAACATATTCCATGGAGGAATAATTTCTTCTAGATATACAGAAAGACAAAGCCTACGTGTTTTTTTCGAAAACACGAAGACATAGTTACAATAACAGCAAAATGAGTTAACCAACTGAGTATTCTGGGTCTTAGATACAGACAAATCCCTTTCATTTTTTTACAAAACGCTTAAAACCGCTTAAAACACTTTGAAAGATTTGGGGAATTTCTAACATAGTTGAATGAATATCTCTAGTGATATTTGTCAAGAATATTTCTGTCTTTTGAGGACGGTCAATCGATCTGATGTATAGTTACCAAATTTGATATGCATTCTTATTGATCCTAAGGAAATGTTATGATTTTTTTTTTTTTTTGTTCTTTCGTGGCGTAATGGTTATCGTCGTAAGAATTGGATTTGGCTACCCAAATTGAAATCCAGAACGAAACTATTTGCATTTCAGAGAGCACTAATATTCTTGGGAAATGTATGAATCAAACTATTCTTGATCCAGTAATGGGTAAATTGAATGGCAGATTGCTCTCTTTGACCTTAGTGCGACAACTGGTCTAGGAAAATGAAAAAAATTCAATTCTAACCAGTTGTAAACCTTCAGAAGGATAATGTTCCGCAAGGCTGTTCCTGCTCAAGACATGCTACATAAGTTGTGACCTCACAACCAAACCAAGTGACGGGAGCAATCAAGTTAATGAAAAAAGAAGTATTCTCATCGAAGAGGAATCTTCGAAAATAAATCGTAATAAATAGGAAGCCCGGTTGCAATAAAGCATAATGAATAATCAATGCTCAAGAAAAAAAAAAAAAACCCCAAAAACATATCAAATTATTTTTCTCGATAAAATAATTATTTCCTTTTAGGCAGTTCTTCAAGCTTGAGATGTGAAATAAACACATACTATTCTCGCTAAATTTGAGGTCGTATATTGGACAAAAACAAAAATGCTTAAATTTATAAATCTCTTTCAATATATAATCTTTAAATACTTTAAAATATTTCTCAACAAAACTCCGTGAAAAATTTCATAGAAGATGCTAACATATCAGGGTTGTTCAATGAATATTTTTTAAAATATAAAATACTTTTCTATATGAGTATTGTTCAATAAATATTTTCTTTTAATATGAAATACTTTTTTGTATAAGGATCGTTTAATTGATATTTCCTTTTAATATAAGATACTTTTTTATATAAGGATTAGTTCAATAAATTTCCTTTTTCATATAAAATACTTTTTTGTGTAAGGATTGTTCAATAAATATTTTCTTTTAATATGAAATACTTCTTTTGTATGAAGATTGTTCGTTCAATATTTTCTTTTAATATAAAATACTTTTTTGTATAAGGATTGTTTAATAAATATTTTTTGAAATAAAATTCATTTTGTATAGGGATTGTTCAATAAATATTTTCTTAATATAAAATACTTTTTGTATAAGGATTGTTCAATAAACATTTTCTTAATTTAAGATACTTCCTTGTATAAGGATTGTTCAATAAATATTTTCTTGATATAAAATGTTTTTTGCCTAAGGATTGTTACATAAATATTTTCTTTTAATATAAAATACTTTTTTGTTTGAGGATTGTTCAAAAATATTATTTTAATATAAAATAATTTTTTGTATAAGGATTGTTCAGTCAATAGTTTTTTAATATAAGATACTTTTTTGTATAAAGATTGTTCAAAAAACATTTTCTTAATGTAAAATATTTTTTGTATATGGATTGTTCAATAAATATTTTCTTAATATAAAATACATTTTTGCATGAGGATTGTCGAATAAATATTTTCTTTTAATATAAAATACTTCTTTTGTATGAGGATTGTTCAATAAATATTTTTTTAATGTAAAATACTTTTTTCCATCAATGTAAACACTGCATTGTTTGGAATTAGATTAGAGCAAAAATATTTTACTCTCTCAAAAAATATTTGTTTTAAGGCAAATCCAACACAACACGCCAAGCTTGAACAGAGGTCTGTCATCAAAATTTTTGCTGGCTGAGAAGTGCAAACTATGTGAAATTTACAGAAGAATGTATATGCATGATGAAACATATTTTAGTAAAAAGAAACTTTATAAATGGACTAAATAATGGGCTTGCCAAAATCCTGAGTCGAAAAGACGTTTCATGGAATGGAAACATACTGTAAAGAAAGTTCAGGGCGCTGCGGTCAGTAAAGGAGGTCATGCTGAACGTCTTCTGTGACATGAAAAGAACCATCACTATTGATTTCCTTGAAAAAAGGTGAAACTGTAAACTATGCTTCCTATTGCTTAGTCAAAATAAATTTTATTTATTGAATGGCTGTCGCATCATAACAAGTACATTGTGTAGCCGATCTGTTCAAATATTTGACAAAAAAAAACAAAATTCTGAAATGGACATTGCTTTGAAAAATGAAGTAAGGAAAAGAGGTTTTGGGACATTTTTTTAAATTTTTTTTTTTTTTACCGTGTCGGGGATCAAACTCTTGAAATTTTAACTTAAATAACCGAGCGTTTCAGCTGGTTTTGATATACTTATTTAGCTCGACTCAGTAAGGTAGAAAGTTTAATAGAAAGAAAAGGGCGAAAAATAGCTTTATCGCCTCCAAAATTATGACAGGGTGATAGAATACAATGATTGCAGGGAGAAAGACTTCCCCAACAAGTGTCCTGGTATGACACTAAACAATCTGATTGAACAGTTCCAGTAAATCTATAGTTTTAGGGACTGCTGAGTACGTCTTCATTGCCATCGCTCCCAAGAACACTCTGACCAGGAGTAGTAGTACCTGATAGGGACCTATCAGTGGGTCGAATAAATCTGCTTGAGATTTGAATTGTGTACATAGACATTTAAACTGAGAGCAAACAAATTACTTATACTAAACTGAATTGCTTGAAATAGAACTGTTTGATCATTTAACTGTGTGTAAGCAGATGACTGATGTTTAATTGAGTTGTAAGTGTTAAATAGAAATACTTGAAAATATTTGACTGTGTGCAAATGATTTATAGTAAATAGAGTTATTCGTATTTGATAGAAATAGGTGAAACATTTTAACCGTATACAGCAGCAAAAAAAAAAAAAAAAAAAATAGCTCAGACTCATTAAAAAATGTTATCCACAAAATATATTTATAAATCATGTATTTGATATGTATGTATAAAAAGGACATTGGCATGATGGTTAGAGTGTTCGCCAATGACCAGCGATACCTGAGTTCAATCCGAGGTCGAGTCATACCAAAGACTCAAAAAATGGTACTTGGTGCCTCCTTGCTTAACACTCAGTACGGATGAAGAGTAAAGTGGGACAATCCAGGGAAAGGAGTAGCGCCCTCCTCTACACCTTGGTGTAGTAGCTATCGAAAAGGGAACCTTTGGGTTACCCTCGACTACGGTCGCCAACTTTACTTTTTACTTTATAAAAAGGATTAGGCATTAAATAACCTACAATGGTTGATATGCGATAAAACCAAACCAAACTTTAGAATTCTGGTTCGTTCATGTATCAAACTCTGACCATTCATGTCGGTGTAGATTTAAATAAGCAGACTGTATTTCCTGCACAAAGGAAATTTCCCTTACCCCACTCAAATAGAGTTGCCTGGGTATGGTACTAAACTGCATCTGATGTGAGGCTTCAGTTCTGGAGAGATGGGGAATGTATAGTATCTCTTCATTGTAATTACTCCCAGGCCCACTGTGAACCTAACAGCTGGTACCTGTTAAGATCCCATCTATCAGTCAAATAGATCTGTTTGCAAATTATTTGCATTAGATAGGAATACTTGATATCATATAACTGTAAATTACTTGTACTAAGAAGAGTTACATATAACAGTTTATTGAAGATTATTATAACTGTTTATTGAATATTATATTACATATAACTGTTTATTGAAGTGGCAGCAACACCCCACAAGACACCAACTGTACGACCACCTGCCCCCTATCACGAAAACTATTCAAGTTAGACGAACCAGACATGCAGGACACTGCTGGAGAAGCAGAGATGAACTCATAAGAGATGTACTCTTATGGATCCCCACACATGGCCGCGCAAAAGCAGGACGACCAGCTCGAACGTACATTCAGCAGCTATGTGAGGATACAGGTTGTTGTCCTGAAGACCTACCTAGGGCGATGAACAATAGGGAGGAGTGGCGAAAGAGGGTCAGGGATATCCGTGCTGCCAGCACGATATGATGATGATGATGATGATTAGTTAAAAGAAGCCACATAACTGTGTGCAAACAAATGATTATTATTAAATAGAAACAATTACATGAAATCGTATAATTATTATTATCATATAAGAATTCTTAAAACCATATAACTGTGTACAAATTATTTGAATTTGATTGGAATATTTATTATCATGTAACTGTAATTTTTTAATTACGAATACTTACTTAAAACTATTATTGTTTTCTAAAGATTCATATTAGTTACTTGAAACCATATAACTGTGTGAAAATAAATGACTGCTATTAAACAGAAATAATAACTTGAAACCATATAATTATAAGTATTAATTAATATTATTGAAACCATACAACAATCACCAATTTATAAGGAATATTTGGTATCATATAACTGCGTGAACACTTAAGGAAAATTTAGACAAAAAATGTAAATATAAATCTATTATGAAAGTTTTTTTTCTCACCCTGAGGCATGAAATAATCCTAAATTGTTAGATATACCGTTGAAATTCCAGGGGAAAACAGCTTGAATAGATTGTTTGATGTTTAAAGAAATTTAAAAAAAAAATGATTCATTCAAACACACTTTTTTTTTCAAATAAGGCGGCTTCCTCCGTTTGAATGACACCAAACGGAAGTTCCTAAATTAACCAGATGCATTATGGGGAATTTTCGACCCTGGTCTTGCTTTCATGCATGGGCAATATCTTTGCGTGGATTAGAAAAAAAAGGTTTTGTTGATGACAATCCAGCTCTTACATCCACCTAAACCATTTGGTTTTTGTCCGTCTTTAAGATTTATCACCTCATTCGTCTTAAGACACTACATCTTGACGTCGACAAAATTTCATGGCAAATTTCTGTTACGAGGTAATCCGGGGAAGGGAGCAAAACCATGAAAAAATGAAAACATAAATCGTGCTTCGTTAGAGCATTTAATTGACATTTTAAGCAACTAACCTCTTTTTTTTTCTTTCTTTCGTTCTTTCTTTAAAAATTTTTGTTCTTTCTTTCTTTTTTTAAAACTTTATTTTTCTTTCTTTCTTTCTTTTGTGGAGCTCGTCTATTCTGCACAAACAACAAAGCCTCCACTCCCACTGTTACAACTAACCTTATGGAAATACGCTCAAGAAAACACAGCTCAAGGACCGTGATATCAATTATGGATTTTGTGGAAGGGTAAGAGTTACAAAGAACTACAAAGTTCTAATGTTCAGTATTTCGTGGGATTAACATTCAGAACGAGGCGTTGTGGTGAGCAGAGTCATTGTATTTAACTTTAAAATGAAATAGCGGATTTACCTGTGTAAAAGTCGATATTATGTATATGATGATTCTTGGTTTATGCTAGGGGTCTGAAGCAAAGGATTAAAAGAAATTTTAAGCGGAGCTGATCAGGTTTCAATTCAGAGATTTGCTTCTCCTAAAACGGTTGCCATAACTCAGTTAATTGGCCTAGACTGCTCTACTATTTCCCTAGAGCTGGAGCAAGAATAATTGGATTCATATCTTTCCCAAAGGTATGTGCGTTATGTGTAATGCAAATAGTCTCGTCCACGATTTGAACTCGGGTCGTCGTGTCTATTTCCTACGACTGTAATCATTACTCCACAAGCGATATATATATATATATATATATATATATATACATGACGACCCGAGTTCAAATTATACATAAATATGTATAGCTCCCTTTTCCACAGCTACTACATCAAGGTGTAGGAGAGGGCAAAACTCTTTTTCTAGGATTACTTCACTTACCCTTGATCCACACCTTATAATGCTGCGCGTTAGACAGGGAGGAATCAAGAACCATTTTTTGAGTCTTTGGTATGACACGACTTGGGATTCAATCCGGTCTCCTGGACCACTGGCAAACTAGCTAATACGTTCATGCATAAGTGTGTATATATATATATATGTATATATATATATATTTCCCCTGGAGAGAAAGAGAAATTTTCTTTATTTTATGAAGATTAAGTTTCAGGATATGCCACCGCTCAAGCTTTCCTGCTAGGCTGAAACAAATATGTGTTGGACAGATGAATACACAAGAATACATTTCTGTACTTTATATTTAACAAATAAACTCAGAATTAAATAAAAGGTTTCTCTAAAATTAATGACACGAAAAAAATGTATAAATAGAAAAACCGTATTTTTTCCCATGTATATGTAAAAGTAAAGTTGGCGACCGTAGTCGAGGCCGACCAGAAGGATCCCTTTTCAATAGCTACTACACCGAAGTATAGGGGAGGGTTCTACTCCTTTCCCTGGATTTCTTCACTTTACCCTTGATGCGTACCTTATATCGCTGAGTGTTAAGCAAGGCGGTATCAAGTACCATTTTTAAAGTCTTTGGTATGACGCGACCTGGGATTGAACCCAGATCTCCCGGACCATTGGCAAACATTCTACCCATTTGAGCCGGTAAAATGAAGAATATGAACAAACCATCATCATTATAAAGAAGTTGTGTTGATAATACGGAGTTCTCTGACTCTCCTCCTAACCATCCGTCCCTATCGTACATCATTCCTGGTCGGTCCTCCATACTGCATCCATTGTCTGCACAGAGCTAATTTATGTAAGTCCTTGCTGGTCAACTAATCCTGACGTGTCTATATGGGAACACCACTTTTGAATTCGTCTGTATCTGTCCAGCAGTGTACAGGAAGATCTTATTCGTCTTACTTGGATGAGTTTAGATTGTAGTCAAGTGGCCGTACTCCTGTTTTTTTGAGTGTTACTGGTAGGATTTGTTCAAAACAGCATGTGGCATTCTTGTATAGTTCCCATCTTGGTTTTTCTTCATGCGTTTCATTAGTATTGGAAGATATCCCGTTTAAATTTTATCGGAGAGATTAGATTTACATATGATCGATAATCTGTCGATAGCAATCCCCGTTTTGTCTATGAGTATGATGACATCGCTTTCATGAGGTATGTGACCCAGTCTACTAATTTCAGTGGATTGCCACTTTTAGTTTACCCAGTCGGCTGGAGCTGTAGAATGCACCAACTGCTTCTCTGCAGAGGGATAAGTCCCCACTAACGAGTATCCTGATATGACACTAAACAATCTGATGATGAAGTTACAGTAATGCTGGAGATTTGGGGAATGCGGAGTACCCCTTTATTGCCATCACTCCTATGTCAACTTTCGCCAAGAGTGGTAGCACCAGGTAAGGATCCTATCTATGGGTTAAATAAAACTAAATCGTGTTTTTGTAAGTTCACTGTTTTCTGCATTTAAACTGCATATTTATGTTAAAATGTCTTGTTTAACATAGAACTGTATTGACATTGAAACTGCGTACTTATGATAAACTGAACTGCTCGAAACAGAACTGTTTTGACGTCTAAACTGAGTACTTATGCTGAGCTGAATTTTCTGGAATAAAACCGTTTTGACATTAACTCTGTGTATTGCCCACTCGGCTGGGCTTATAGAATACACCGATTGCACCTCTCCAGAGGGGTAAGACCCCCAACGAGTGTCCTGATTATGACACTAAACGATCTGATAGTGACGATCCAGTGATGCTAAAGCTTTGGGGAATGTGGAATACCTTTTTATTGCCATTTTTTCCAGGTCCACACTGACCCGGAATGGTAGCATCTAATAGGGCCTTATCAATGGGTTAAATAGAATTAAACTGCATACTTATACTAAAATGAATTGTTTGAATTAGAACTGTTTGACTAAACTGAATAGCTAAAAGTAGAAATGTTTTTGACGATTAAACTGTGTACTTACATTTAAACTGCGTGCTTATGCTAATCTGAATTGTTAGAAATGGAACTTTTTTACATTGAAACTGTACTTACGCTAAACTGAATTGTTTAACATAGAAATGTTTTGACATTCAACTGTGTGTAAAAAATATCAATTCTTATACTAAACTGATTTGCCTGAATTAGAACTGTTTGAATAAACTGAATAGCTTGAAACAGAATTATTTTTGATAATTAAACTGTGTACTAATGCTAAATTGTTTGAAATAGAATGGATTATTTGAATAAAATGGATTTGGTGTTAAATAGCCAACAAAGGTTGATATGCCAATAAAACCAAACAACGAATCAACCAACCATTGTTAGTGGAGATGTCTCCTTTTTATTTAAAATCATGAAATCTGCTTTATTCGCGTTAAAATAGAGGCCGATACCTCTTGCTTTTTGTTCATGGCTATGCAGCAGATATTCTGTTTGGGTTGGTATATTTGCGAGTAGAACTAGATCATCCGCGTATTGCTCACCCAATAACGATACCAACTTCTACAACATTTTTCATTGGAGATACATTTGCACAATATAAGTTTAGAATCTCCCTGGATTACATATTACGAATGTTAATAGATCTGATAAAAGAAAATTGTTTCATATTGAAAAAGGCAAGAGGCAGACAATATCCCGCAAAATCTACGACATTTGCAAATATTAATATATTGATATTAATTTCTTGAAAAATCCAGAGGGGATTTTAGCGTCGCTGTATTTATTTATATCATAAAGTATAAAATTCTTTTGGCAGTAGGATTTTGGTATATTTGGATAAAGATGAAGAGGTTTAAACATAGTTTAGAAATTAGAACCAGATTACTGAGGTCTACAAGTCGAGTAGTAGATATGATGTAATCACTATTTATTATCCCAAAACACAATCTCAAGTTTATATCTCAAACATGCAGCCTGCAAACTACTTCTCTATGACATGCGGCCGTACAGCTTTTGTGATTAGTATTTCCCTAAAGCTTAGTAATTAATCCCTGACTGCTGACCATATTTCACGCCAGAGAAAGATGGAATGTAGTTTACTATTTCAGTCACTTTTACTTTAAGATCAAAGGTTGAAAATATAAATAATCCAATTTTATGTATATTAAAAACGAAATTTGATAAGAATGTTATAGTAAAATCTACATTGGTTTGTATCAGAGACTTTTTCTGGATATTAGAGAAAATTAATTCTTACATCAGAACATGAGGGGTTCTTTGCTTTATAACGTGAGAAAGAATAGATTTGACAACTTGTATGGGTCTGGAGAGTATATTTCAGATGACAGGCACAAGAGAACATAAAGAAGTTGCTTTATTTCACAGTGTAATAAGAAGTAGATTTATTAACTCTGATTGGCATGAGGAAGGTGTACCCGAGATGACAGACAATATACGCAAATCAGAGAAGATGCTTGAGAGTAGATTATTAAATAATTAGAAATCATATCAACTATTTCTTTAAATATGATAAATCTTTGAATCTTGCTTTTGTTTTCTTTCTTTTAATAATGTTTGTAGGAGAATCAAAAGTGAAAATGGAAAAGGGGGAATTTACTTAAACTAAAAACGGAATTAAGGTAAAATTTAAACGCGAAATTTGTCTTTGTTTATACGTATTTATTTTGAGGAAAAAAAAAATTAGTTATATTACATATTATAACTGATGGAAAACAAGCTTTCTCCTTTTATAGTTTTTGATCTATGCGATTGTCGGAAAAGTATTAAGCGCATTGACATGGAAGGATATTATGTTGATAGATAAATAAGTGATATGGGAACTAAATTTTAAGTAACATGTAATTTTACTTCTCAGAAGATACTTGAAATATCGGGAAAGAAGTGTCAACATCTTCCATTAAGTAATTAAGTTGTCCCAGTTTATTAAACTCGGTAGCAGTATCTCATTTACTGAATGTGATGTCAAGATATGTAGAGGTAAAGCATGGACTGCTGTTGATAGCTTATTGACCATATGGAAATCTGACCTCTCGGACATAAATAAATCGGGAATTTTTCCAAGTTGAAGCCATATCAGTACTAACGTATGGCTGGACAACGTGGATTTTAATAAAATACTTTGAGGAAAAGTTAGAAAGGTTTGTGTTTATTTTTAAGTCAATGGTTGATCTTAGTCCTACTTTTAAATTTTATCCTTAAGAAGGAATTACTCGTATTCAGATTAACGCCAATGTTTTGCCTGCAATTTATCAAAGAACTGAGCTTGTGGGGATTTTCACAGGTGATACTTGACAACTGACCATCCTACATCGCCCCCCCTCAACCCCACTCCCAATATTTTTCCATTATCAGTGGCATTTTTCTTTGAGATGAATGTGTTTTACTCCTCATTTGTCAAAGAATATATTTTGTTTCGACTTAACTGTAACATTTTCACTAATTTTCTTTCTGTTTATTATGATATATGATGGAAATTTAATAATACGAGATCAAGACAACAAAATTCGTGCCTTGTCTATGTTCTGTGAATGCATGTGTGTGTCTGTGTCTGAGTCTATATGCGTATGTATGTCTGTGATTTGTTCCGTTGACCCAGATTTGAGGGTGGCCTAAAAAGTTCATTAGCAGAGAAATTCATTAAATGATGACAGAGTTGCTATTGATAGTATTTTTCAATAATAGAATCCAACCACTGCAACACAGATTTTGTCACATTACCTGAGATTATCTTGGTCAACCTATGAAATTTTTTGCCGATCCTCGTACATAGACTTGAGTAAAAAAAATTCTATTTTGGCGGGGCTTGAAAATCCCTCCCACGGAATCACCATTGATATATATATGTATATATACAGAGAGAGAGAGAGAGAGAGAGAGAGAGAGAGAGAGAGAGAGAGAGAGAGAGAGAGAGAGGGGTATAACTATATATATAGTCATCTCATAATCTATAACCCTTGGAAACAAGTTTATTGAAGACAAAAAAAAAGCTTGGTTTAATATTTTTAGTAGATTTTTTCTTGTTTATTCACTAGACTTCGTATGATGATTGAAAAAGCTCAACAAGAAAAGCTTGGGGAATGTCTGTATCAGCTTGAGCCATATATTTGCTGTTTTGTCCAAAAACCAAACTTGGTTCGACCATGAGGGCGTTACTGAGGCTGCTTGTCTTGGGCAAGAATATCCTGATGAAGTCCATCACTCTCAAGTCCTAAAAGTGGTTTGAATTCAGAGTTTTTCTTCCGTTGGACTGGTTGCCATACCAAGGTTAAAGAGCCAGTCTGCCCTACAATTGATCCATAGCTTGAGAAAGAGAGAGAGAGAGAGAGAGAGAGAGAGAGAGAGAGAGAGAGAGAGAGTATTTGGATTCCAATATTTCTCCGAGGTATTACTGCTATGTGAACTGCAAATGGTCTTGTTTAAGATTTGAACTCGAGTAGCTCAGTCCACATCCTACATCAATAACCGTGATGATACGAGCACCTCTCTCTCTCTCTCTATATATATATATATATATAGAGAGAGATTTTTCTTGGTTCAATGGCATATCAATATTCATGGGTTATATAATGCCAAAGCCTTCCTTGTAGATAAACTGTAGTGCGACTATTTAATCCATTGTTAGGGGTATTTCACGGGAATGTTTGTCCGAAATTGAAAATGTTGTATAGCGGCTCGTACCACGTGACTTCCGGTATTGCGGAGGAATAAAAGATGTCGTGTTTCTTAAGCACGATGGTTCTGCAAGATCTCAGTCAGTAGTATGACTAACTTCGGACGTAACACCCACAGCGTTAGACTTATAATATTTGTTGGTCTGTGCCAATTCAGTTAATAAATAAACTCTTTATTTCACTGTGTATCTCTTCCTTACAACGATACAGCAGAAAGTAAAATCGGCAGTGGAATCTGAACTTGCTTACTACGATGTCGCAGTTCTGCACGTTAGCCTCTCCCAAGTATGTCAGCAGCAGTAGTTTCCTGAATCCCTCTTGACATCCGTCTCTATCATCCAGCGCACTTGACAAGTCTTCTAAAATGCATCCTCTATCTGCACTGAGATAATGTATAAATCCTTGGTGGTCAGGTAACACTGGAACGTCCGTGTGCAGGAGTACATAAAAGTAAGTCACTATTGAGTGAGTCCTTTATCCAGCAATGTTCAGTATGTTTTGTTTGTGAGATGCGAGGTTGGTATTTGTATAGCTGCTGTTTTGTGGGCTAGAATTTCAAGGATTTGTTCAAAACAGCATGCAGCATTCTTGTGTAGTTCTCATCTAGCTTTTTCTCTATGTGTTTTATTAGCATCCATGTGATGCATCCATAGAGTTGTATGGTCACAGATACAACATGGAAGATGTCCTGTTTGATTCTATCGAATCAGATTTCCATATGATCGATAACCTGTCAATAGCATTCCACGCCTTCGCTAGACGTATGTTGACATTAGTTTCCGTCAATGAGATGTTGCTGCTGATTATTAATTCTTGGATTGGTTTGTCAGTGATTGCAAGCATGTTATCGAGCAAATTCTTAAAATTTTCTTTCCACTGGTGAAGTCGTTCTTCTTGGCTGTCAACGTTTAGTTTTGCTCTCAATGTGCTCTTCTTGTAGCTCAATTCAGATACTGTCTGCCATGCTAATCCTGATTTAATCGATTTGGTTTGAATGTATTCTAACTGTTCTTTTTAATATGTGTTGTTTAGTTCCCTCTGGGCTTTCTTAAGTTTCTGCGCGTCGGCATTTGTTGAATTTCTTCTATAAAAATAGGAGGCTTTTTTTTTTTTATATCATCTCTGTTTCTCCTAACTACTAGTGACTTCTATAAAACTCTACATTTGGCTCTTGGTTTGGTTGGTATACACTCTGCTACTGCTTCTATATGGGCGGTAAGATACTTTTTATATTCGTCATTCAGGGTATGTCTTTCAGATGTTTGCGCTCAGTGAAATGGTTTCAAGTATTGCCTATAATACAAAAAACTTCATTTTATATAAATCATTTGTTTGCATACAGTTAAAGGTTTTCAAGTATTGCAATTTAATATTAGTAATTATAATTCATAGTATTGCTATTCAATACGAACTACTTGCTCCAGCTGTATGGAGTTAAATCACTAAAAAGAATAATATTCATAATGATCCATGAAACATTATGAACAAGATGATAGCATGAAAACAATATCAAACTATAAAAGTCGATGAGACGACAACTTCAGACATACCGCTATTCCTTCAGCAGTTTTTATAAAACTAAGTAAATATTTTGCTTTCTCCTTCAGACTATCGTTTGTACGTGTGTGCAAATGAGTAAGTGTGTTTCCTGCGCTGTAAAACAAGCTCGTAATGACGAGTTTTCCAGGTTGGGCGGATGAAGTGAGTTTGGTTAGAGTAGAAATGTCGAAAAGAGGGGTATAGGCAAATACACTTTTGCCCTTCACTTATTCTCTTTTTCAGTCTGTCTGTCAATCTCTTGTTCTCTCTCTCTCTCTCTCTCTCTCTCTCTCTCTCTCTCTCTCTCTCTCTCTCTCGCGTGCGCGCGGTCTCTCACATAATCGAAGGTTCTTTCTTTTTTTTCTTTTTTACTCTTTCTAACTCTCCTTTTTTTTTTCTGGTGTTCTTTATAGTTTTTTTTCTTTCTTTTAGAATGATAGATCTAATTTAGCATTAGTAAAATACGATATGTTAAGGCCCGAATTTAAAAAAAATATGAAGTAACTTCTTTTAATAAGTTTCCGAATCTTAGCAACGTTTGATTAACATATATTTCAAATCTTGATTCTAATTGACCTAATGGACATAGCTGGGAATACACCGATTACATTCACTGCAGAGGGGCATGACACCCACACCCACCAAAAAGAATGAGGTTTGTTCTACCCAGGCTGTCTTGTGAATGGCGCTAAATTGCATCCAGTAGTGAACTTCCAGTTTGGTAGCTCTGGCTAATGTGGAGTTCCCCTCATTGTCTGCACACAGTCAAATGGTTTCAAGTATTGCTATGTATCCTTAACAATGGAATTAGGCAATCGTTTGTTTACACACATTTAAGGGTACTCCTAACAATTAAATTTAACATAGGTGATTTGTTTGCAGACTAAATGTCAAACAGTTCTATTTCTCATAGATAGGACCCTATTGGGTGCTACCACTCCGTGCCAGAGTGAGTCGGAGAGTAATAGCAATGAAGGAGTACTCCACATTCCCCAAAGCTCTAGGACTGGAGACTCGTTATTTGATAGTTTTGTGTAATATTTAGAACACTTAGTGGGGGGAGTCCTACCCATATGCAGAGACGCAATCGTTGTATTCTTCTGCCATAGACGAGTGGGCAGTTGAAGCTATCGTTGTTTATAAAAGATCTTTATTTTGTACTTAAAACCATATTATTGCTGGCAAAAAAGTTTGGTTTCAGCATTAAAATACTCCAATAACCAAAAAAAAGTTGACATCACGTAAAACCTAACAAATAACCATTCTAATTCATACAAATGAAAAATATTAGAATTCCTTAAATTTCTTTATTTTGTAAAACATATCATTTTCAGTAACATGTAATAGAAACCTTTTTTTTTTTTTTTTCGTGGCCCAGTCGGCTGGGGCTGCAAAATAGACCGACTGCACCTCTGCAGAAGGGTAAGACCCCAACCCCGCAAACGAATGTCTTGGATATGAAACTAACCAATCTGATGATGAGGCTTCAGTAATGCTTGAGCTTTCGGTCATAGGGAGTATCTCTTCATTGTCATCGTTCCCAGGTTCATTCTAGTCCGGAATGGTAGCACCTGATAGGTTCCTAAATGGGGATCAAATAGAACTAAACAGTGTACTTATGCTAAATTGAATTGTTTGAAATAGAACACTTTTGACATTTAAAGTGCATGCTTATGCTAATCTGAATTGTCCAAAATAGAACTGTTTATTTGTATAAAAATGGATTTGACATTAAATGACCTACAATGGTTGATGTGCCTTAAAATCCGGATAACCAACCAATCGACTCTTCTTACGTGTGCCTATTTTGTTTTGTCATTGTTTTTCTTATTAATACTGAGTAGGAATGCTTGAAACCATCTAATCATTTAGCTGTTTCTTTATGTTTAATGGCAGATCAACTTTCGTTGGTTATTTGATGCCTAAAGCCATCTTTGTATAGGAATAGAATTGGTATTATTTAACCCATAACTGGAGATATAATGGGGGTTTATACCTATCCCCAGGGTATTAGTCTGAAAGTGAACTTGATGGCATGACTGGTGTTCGAACTCGCTTACTATTATGTCACTGTCCAGCACGTTAACCACTACAGCACGAGAACTCTCCCCATAAAACTGTGTGCCAACAAATGATTATCATAATGAAGTAGGAATTGTCAAACGAAACAATAGGATTGAGTATAAATTATTGGTATTTGATAGGAACATTTGATACCGCTATTTGGACTAGACACAAAGTCAATAACCCGAAGGTCGATTATCGTGGGGGTTGAGAGAAAGGGAGGTTTGGCTCTAGCCGTGACTCGAACCCTGCTGGACTAGCTTGGTCATCGGCTCACTTAATTCAATGTGCACCTGATGAGTCTTGCAGGACATGTACCCAAACATGAGTCCAGGTACGGATGCCTGATTATAGCTTAAACTTGACCAAGTGGTCCAGTGCTATACAATACTGTTAATAACATTATCGCCCACTCGAAGGCGGTCCAGCCAAAGCCGGGGTCATTCGGCCTCGAATCTGTCTTTGACCTTGGATGGCGGTGCCGAAGTAGGAACACGTGATACCATACAATTATAGGCAAATTATTTGTATTAGATAGGAATACTTGATATTGTATAACTTTGTGCTCATAATTATTAATGTATAAAAAATGGATATGATTTCGGTATTAAATAACCCATAAAGAGTTGATATGCTGTTAGGCAAATATATCAAACTCAGCTTTGATTTTTATTATCATTGAGGGAATATTGATCCATATCATTTAAATGAAATTAAATACATATTGTGGATTGATCATTTTCAAACTGCTCATGTATACAATTATAAGTATCTTCAATTATATTCTTGTACTAAACTAAGCTTAGAGTGAGGAGCTGACGATCGAGAAAGTCCTAAGAATTGTATCCTAAAAGGGGGGGGCATTATCATAAAAAATAGCTTTCCTATTTGGTTAAAATAGGTGAAATGAAATTGTTCTTTTGATTCAATGTTTCTTTTTGTTTTTTTTCATCTTGGGTGGTACTATGATTGGGTTGTTTGGTTTGCCCTCGTTTATGAATTATCATTTTTAAAAATCTTCATCCATGGTGAGTGACTTCCCTTCTTGAATTACCAAATTTAGTTTAGGTTAGGTTATTTCATTTAATGGCATATCCCCTCCTGGTGGTCATTTAATGCCAAATCCAGAATATTCATGTGTTTTTTCTGTGAATAGTTAGCAGTTAACTTCTTTTAATTGAGTCAGAGCTAATTTGTTTGCAAACACTTGATGGTTTCAAGTATTTCTATGGAACACTAACAAGTCTGATTAATATTAATTATTTGTTTGCACACAGTTAAATGGTTTCACGTATTGCTATTTAAAACAAATAATTGTCTGTTTAATGATATAGCTACCTTCTGGGGTTATTTAATGCCAAAGCCATTCTTCTAGAAGAACAGTAGGGGTACTATTTAACCCATAGCTGGGAGGATAAGTGGGTTTATCTCTTTCCCCATGGTATTTGTCCGAAAGTGAACGTAATACCGCGAGTGGTGTTGGAACTCATGTATAACAATTTCGCAGCCTAACAACTTAACCATTACTCGAAGATACCCAGGTTCGATTGGGTCTTATGGCATATTAATCCTTGAGGGTTATTTAATGTAAAATTCTGGCCACACACACACACACACACACACACATATATATATATATATATATATATATATATATATATTAAAATTAGTTGGTTAACGAAGAGATATGTATGTATTAGAATTTATTTATTTATTTCCTTCTTACATACGTGTATGTTTCCAGCTTGTTGCTTTCGTCAGAAAACATATATGGCACAAGGCCTTGATAATGAGGTACTCAATGAGACTTGAACTCAATTTTGCAATTTTGCAATTTTGTCTCATTGTCATTTGTCAAGTTTCATTGAGTACCTTATTTAACAAGGCCTTGAGTCATATATGTTCTCTGATGAAAGTGCCTCGGTGAAGTAACTAGTGAAAAGGAAGCCTTCCTGTCACCCTCGACAAAGGTCACCAACTTTACTTACTTTTAAATATATATATATATATATATATATATATATATATATATATATATATATATATATATAAACAAATTATCAATGGTTAAAAACTTATTGAACTTCAATATAGCCAGTTGTTAAATTATATATATATATATATATATATATATATATATAATTTGTAAATGAATAGTTTGTAGGTAATTTTGTTTTAAACAAGTCCGAACTAATTTATTTGCACACAGTTAAATGGTTACTCGTATGGTAAATGGTAAATGGTTGAATAGTTATATTTAACTCTTAGAGGAATACAAGCATCCTTGCTCAGACTGGATCAGGGAGTAATGGCAATAAAAGGATACTTCATATTCCCCAAACTTCAAGACAGGAGCATCATTATCTGATGGACTAATATCATACGTAGGACACTCATTGGATGGTTCTGACCCCCTTACAGAGATATGATCAACGTATCTTCGATTTCAGTTTCTTTGTTTAATGGCATATAAACCATCATGGGTTATTTGATGCCAATGTAATCCTTGTAGAAAGACAGTTGGGCTATCTAACCCATTGCTTGGAAGACTAGAGGGTTCATACCTTTCTCTATGGTATTACCTCAAAAAACAACGATTATAGTTTGAACACACAAACTTCGATTTCTAGTCCAGCACTTTAGCCCCAACCCCCCGGAGACTAACCCCTGGAGCATTCTATATCTGATTTTATGTTCTAAATGCTTGTTAGTTCACACAAGACAATGGCTGAGCGATCCAGATTGTGGAAGTATAAGCTCAGACACAAAAAATAAATAGTTCTTCGTCTCTTATTAAAGAAAACATCTATTTAACATAACAATAGAAAAAAACACCCCAAAAATTATAGTATTGCAACTGATAATTAGTTCTAGATAACTAAACGTATCAAAAAAAAGTTTGACGGCAACTACACAAGAATGCTGCGAGCAATATTGAACAAGTCCTGGAAACAGCACCACAGAAAGCAGCAGCTGTACGGCCACTTACCGCCTATGACGAAAACTATGCAAGTTAGTCGAACCAGACATGCGGGACACTGCTGGAGAAGTAGGGACGAACGCATTAGTGACATACTCCTCTGGGCCCTTCACATGGACGTGCAAAGGTAGGACGACTAGCCAGAGCTATAACAGCTCTGTGCCGATACAGGATGTAGCCTTGAATACCTACCGAGAGCGATGGACGATAGAGAAGGGTGGCAGGAGGGTCATGAAGATCCGTGCTGATGACGTGACATGATGATGATGATGATGATGTTGATGATGATAGTTTTTGCTTACAAACGGTTGCCATTACTTCAAGATCTGTACATTTTTTGATAGTATCATATTTGTAGATAACTAATAATTCAGGGAAACATATATTAAATACGCATAATGCTAATATCTCATATCAAATACGTACCGAATAATATGAAATATTAGATATGAAACTAATTAGTGGATCTTGAAGTAATGACAATGGAGGGTACTCCTTATTCCTCAAAGCTCCAAGACTAAATCCTCACTATAGTATCATATCCAGAACACTTGCTGTACGTGAGGAGAGGGTCTTACTGCTTTGCAGAGATGCGGCTGGCGTTTTCTTCAGCCGCCAGCTCCATTCGATTGAGCTATATGCTTCGTTGACAGGCTTTAGAATACAAGGACTGTATTTCCTGGATAAAAGTAAGAGCCCCCCACCCTCAAAAATAGAATGTCCTGCGTATAACAATAAACTGTGTATTGTGGTGGGTCTCTAGTTCCGGAGATTTTGAGAAATGTGGATTACCCCTTCATTGTCATTACTCTCAGTTTCTCCTTCCCCCAGAGTGGCAATACCTTTTAGGGTTCCCATCTATAGGTCAAATAGATCTGTGAACACATTATTCGTATTATATAGGAATAATTGATATAAAACTGTGTGCGAAAAGCATTTTTAAAAAAGATACGTCAAAATTTAAAATGCAAACATACAACGTACAGAATTCCCTTACTTCAAGGCATAAAATAACCCTGGATTGGCAGACATGCAGTTAAAATCCATCAATCCATCAAACGGAACAGAATTGCTGAAAAAGCTCATATGAAGAAAATATTTGTATTTTTCTATAAAGTCTTCTTTGATCCAGAAGCCGACTGTTTCTATCCAATATGTCCGAGAAAAAAAGAAAAAAGAAAAGAAAAACAATTTTCGATATTTGTCAACTCGTCTTAAATAAGTAGAAACAATCACAACATAAACAGCATCTTTGATTTAAAAAAAAAGTAATAAAAAAAATAAAATAGATAAAATTTAAAAACTCACAGACTTTAAAATTTGCTTGAAATAGGAACAACGCATTGTGTATTTCTTCAGTCGCCATTGTAAATCAGAAATTACATCCTTTAAGAACATATACTTTGTTTACACTTTAAAAACAAAGTTCCAGTGATACAATTGCTTTATTTTTACACGCAGCGCGGACTTTCTCGAAATCTATGTATGGCACTAGACCTTGCTGTCTAGTTCAAGCCATAACCCGGCATACGTGCCCGGACCCACATTTGGGTTCGTGAAACCGCTTGCCTCATCAGGCTCACATTGCACCAAGTAAGCCGATGAGCAGCATTGACCAGCAGGGTTCGAGTCTCGGCTCGTTCCCGACCTTCCCCTCCCCTTTATCCCCACTTTAATCGGCCTTCGGGCTTTTGACCATGTGTCAAGTCGTGTCTGGTGGGAGGCAGCGACAAATAAACAGATATCTACCAGCTGTCAAATTTAATTGTATCATAAGTATCGCCCGAAGAAAAAGATTTGTACTGATATCAAATATAATCAATTCGGAATTTTATAATAAAGGTATTAAAAAC
>OY757911.1:42940826-42944812 GCA_963585895.1 Sepioteuthis lessoniana
ATTTGAACTGACGAACACTAATACATTGCGAACGACGGAGCGAGAACAACTACTACAACTACTATTACTGCTACTACTACTACTACTACTAATCATAATAATAATAATAATAATAACAATAATATTGATAATACCAATTATGCTAACAATAGCAATAATGATGATAATAACAATAATAGATGTGGTGTGTTAAAGTCGACTAGACCCTATTGCTCTAAACATCGGCTCGAATCGTCCTCGGTATTCTGGAAATTTACTCGGACGTGAAGGCCACCAATAAAGTCTTGGGTTAAAAATCACCAAGAGCATAATACAAATACTTTTATTAATAATCGTAGTTGAAATACTAGGACCTTGCTCCAGGGCTGAGATTGAAGAATTTGTTGATATAACAGTGCTTAAAAGACCGGGTGTACTTTGGACCGAGCCAAAACTGTAAGGTTGAGATTTGATGAGTTAAATATTCAAGATATACTTGATACCGTACAGAACCCGAATTTTTAGTACCTTTAAAGGATACTGAGAAAGATATTGCAGATTTAATACTTGCTGCTATGAACATGTAAGTGCATGAAAGAATGTGAAAAATTCACTAGATATCTGGATCTTTCTTACTAGAGAGTTGAAAAAATTGTGGAACATGAGTCGTAAATGGAGCCCGGCGAACGGTCCCTAAGACATTGGAAAAGAAAGTGGTTGATTAACGAAAAATTCGAGAGAATCAAGAAGACGGCATTAGTATCGTTTAGAATTTTCAGAAGAGTACTGGAGACCTAAGGAGACTTGCTAGTGCGAAAACTCACAAGGAGAAAATGATAATAAAATGGAGGCATAGATTAAAAAAACATAGATAGATAAAAAATCTGAAGAAAGTAGTAAAAAAAAGAAATTATGGATGAACCAAAATTCGTCTTTTGAAGTTATTTTAAGAATTTGTACATATATATGATAAATGAGTCTAGCAATAACGATGCTCAAAGAGAAATTCCGCCCATTTGCTAACAAGCGTTTGATTCAATCTCTCTCTTCTTTCTTTCTCACCCTGTATATATATATATATATATATATATATATATATATAATTCTCTTTTTGCTGCTCATAGACTCCGAAGCTAATTGACTAATCTTCGTGAAAATAGGCATGGGAGATACTTTGATGTGTTTTATACATATGATAACGAACCCCGACATTATATATATATATATATATATATATATATATATATATATATATATGATGGTGTAACGGTTATCGTCGTGGGAAATGGACTTTGAATAGGAAATGGGTATGGTGACCCAAGTGTACATCCTGGACAAGGCTGTTTTCAATTCACATAGCTCTAATATCCTCGGGAATGGTAAGAATCCAACTACACTCCCTCCTACTATTGAGCAAATAGTCGGGTAGACTGAGCTCTCAAATCTTTGTATAGCAACTGGTTGAAGAGAAGAAAAACTCAGATTGACCTGGTGTCCTATGCTGCTTGTGAGGAGTGGCAGGGTAAATAGGTATATATATATATATATATATATACGCGTGTGTGTGTGTAAATATATATATATATATATATAGAGAGAGAGAGAGAGAGAGAGAAAGAGAGATTAAATCAAACTTAATTATAATTATTATAAATTCATATCTATTATATTATCCTATGATAAATATTACTTTATATCATTCCATGCGAAGGGGCACTTGGTAAGCTTTTAGTAATATACTAAGCTTTTTGCTTAGATGTGGCCCAAGGTCGAATGAATGGGGTCCCAGTGAAACTCGAACTCACGCGAGAGGGTTTGCTACTCTAACTTGCTTGCCATTACACCACTTGAGTATCTTTTAGTAATTTACAAAGCTTTTTTGCTTAGATGTGGTACAAAGCCGAATGAATGGGACTCCCAACGAGACTCGAACTCACTCTTGTAGATTTGCTTGTCAAGTTTACAAACCATTACACTACCCGAGGCGCCCAAAAGTAATTTACTAAGCCTTTTTTCCTTTGTGAATGTGGGGACAGTGAGACTCGAACTTAAGCGTGAGGATTTACTAGTCTAGCTTGCTAACCATTACACCACCCGACGTGCCCACTTGAGTATCTTTTTGTAATTTACTATGCTTTTGCTTAGATGTGGCTCAGGCCCGAATGAATGGGGCACCCAACGAGACTCGAACTCATTCGTGAAGGTTTGCTAATCGAGCTTGCTAAGAATTACACCACCTGAAGGGGCCTACTCCAGAATCTTTTACAGCAAAATTCAACAGAAAGGTCTTATCTATACAGAAAGTAAATAAAATTGCTACACGTAGGAGCAGAGGTTTAAGTTTGCAAAAAAAGAGAAAAGAAAAAAAAAAGGCTAATTCAACCATGATAGAAATTTAACAAAAACTTTGGATAGGGTGTCCTACATCTAGAGATACACTTATAATTTTTAGTGGACTTTTATGTGATAGATAGATAGATAGATAGATGTACCAGTTATATATCCTTACCTGCAAGAACATAGTCATTAAATTTGATTGGATAAAGCAATACATTTTAATTTGTTTAGTATCTTTACACGTATTTATGAAAAAACTGAGAGAAAAACAAAAACGATCCTCCCCCCCCCGCAAAAAAAAAAACAATACCGGAAAAAGAAAACCGAGAGACAAAAATGGGGGAGGGGAAGACAAAAATAAGAAACTAGAAAGAAAATTAGAAAAAAAAAAAGAAAAATAACAAAGAGAAGAAAAAAAAGAAAAGGACATAAATAGAAGAAAAGACTGAAAAATAGAAAGGAGTAAACAAGAAAGAAAGAAAGAAAGAAAGAAAGAAAGGAAAAGAGAGAAAGAAAGAAAGAAAGAAAAACGAGAAAGAAAACCAAAGAAAAATAAAAAGAAAGAAAGTGAAGAATAATAAAAGAAAATAGGAGTAAGAATAGAGACGAGAAAGAATAAAGAAAATAAAGAAAAATAGTAATGATTGGTTTGGTTTGGTTTGGTTTGTTTGGTTTTATGGCATATCAACCTTTGTAGGTTATTTAACGCCAAATCCATTTTTATGTAAATAATCTGTTCTATTGAAAAGAGTTCAGTTTAGCATAAGTACACAGTTTAATTGTCGAAAACATTTCCATTTCAAACTATTCAAGCAGTTATATGTAATAATTCAGTTAAGTGTAAATACAGTTTTAATGTCGAAAAACAGTTCTATCTGAAATAATTCAGTTAAGCATAAGCACGCAGTTTAAGTGTAAGTACGGTCTAATTGTCAAAAACGTTTCTATTTCAAGCTATTCAGTTTACTCAATTCATTTTAGCATAAGTATGCTGTTATTTCTATTTAACCCATAGATAGGGCCCTATCAGGTGCTAACACTCTGGGCCAGAGTGGACCTGGGAGCGATGGCAATGAAGGGGTACTCCGCATTCCCCAAAGCTCCAGCATTGCTGGAACCTCACCATCAGATTGTTTAGTGCCATATCCAGGAAACTCGTTAGGCGGGGATCTTACCCCTCTGCAGAGGTGCAGTCAGTGTATTCTACAGCTCCAACTGACTGGGCAATACACAGATTTAAATGTCAGACACTTTTATTTCAGATAATTCAGTTCAGCATAAGTACACAGTTTAGACGTCAAAAACATTTCTATTTGGAGCAACTCAGTTCAGCACTAGTACGCAGTTCCAATGTCAAAACAGTTCTATTTTAAACAATTCAGTTTAACATAGATACGCAGTTTTAATGCAAAAATCAGTATAGTGAAAGAAGCACGTAGTGCTATTTAACCCATAGATAGGACCCTTATCAGGTGCTACCACTCCGGGTCAGAGTGGACCTGGGAGCGATGGCAATGAAGGGGTACTCCGCATTCCCCAAAGCTCCAGCATTGCTGGAACCTCATCATCAGATTGTTTAGTGTCATATCCAGGACACTCATTGGGGGGTGGGTCTCACCCCTCTACAGAGGTGCAGTCGGCGTATTCTACAGCCCCAGCCGAGGGGGCAA
>OY757911.1:42957512-42960012 GCA_963585895.1 Sepioteuthis lessoniana
TACACACACACATCTCGTTTGGTTTGGTATGGTTTAGTTTTCTTTTATTAATGGCGCATCAACCTATGTGAGTTAATTAATGCCAAAGCGATTCTTGTAGAAGAACAGTTGTGGTACTATTTAACCCATACCTGGGCAGAGGAATAAGGGGCTTCGTACCTTTCCCAAGAATGATAATCGAAAAGTTCGAAGTGGCCTACTATGATGTCACAATCCAGCATCTTAGACACAAAACCATAAAGAGGGTGTCTACTTACATATATATATATATATATGTGTGTGTGTATGTGTATGTGTGCTGATTGAACGTATTACTTTCTCAAGAGTATTGACATATGAATTTTTGTTAGTTGATGCAATATATACATACATATATATATATATATATATATACATGCACATATACACATACAATAACAGACATATATCTATACATACTTATGAGATTGTACAAATATATATATATATATATATAGTGTCTTTTAAATATATATTTGTATGCATATAATATGTATGTATATTTTATATATCTATATGCATAGAAGTATAGATACATACATATATATTTAAGGATTAAATAATAAAGACACATTTTGTCTATATAATTTTATTAGAATCCTTTCAAGTTTCTTGATAAGTGTTTGAGTTTCAGGTTGGAATTGGGGGATGAACTTACCAAAATTATCCCGATCGCTTTCGGACCTTTCATAGGCCATCATCAGGGGCTGCTTGCATGTATAAAGAGTGTTTTTTCAAAGAATTTTTTAAAGAGATTTTTAGTTTTTTTTTATAACATTACAAAATTAAGTAAACGCAGAGTTGGATAAATCTGAGATGCTGATGAATTTAAAAAACAGGATGCTATAAACGGAAGTAGAATATTATCAAGAAATATAAAATATTAAAAAACACACAAACAAAAGGCATTTCAAAACATTGTCTCTATTTTCAAAATCAATACTATTGATTCTAGTTTTTTTTTTTGTTATTATATGTAGGGCTTCAAGGATTTCCAGTTGTAGCTTATTAATTTCGTGGGCTATTATTGTGATGTTTTCAACTTGAATTTGTCTAAATTTGCATTTGTTGACAGAATGGGTTTTAAGATGTAAGGCTATGGAGCTAGAATCATTAAAGTGCTTAGTAAGACGTCTTGAAAGTGTTGTAGTGGTAAGACCAACGTACGTATTATTTTCGTTGGAGATAATATTGGTAAATTCATCCACCAATTCCAACCTGAAACCAAGACACTTATCAGGAAACTTGAAAGGATTTTAATAAAATTATATTGAAAAAATGTCTCTATCATTTTATCAAATATGCTAAAATGAAAGATTGCTGCTCAACTACACACACATATATATGTGTGTGCATGTGTGTTAGGGTGTATTTATGTATGCACTGGTGGTGTAATGGTTAGCAAGTTCGACAAGCAAACCTACACAAGTGAGTTCAAGTCTCACTGGGTGCCCTTTTCATATGGCCTTGTGCCACATCTAAGCAAAAAGCTTAGTAAATTAACACACATACATTAATCTATATATATCTTTGTTATTGGGTATATATCAAAAATATATCAATGTGACACCTATGCCAAATATATATACATTTGTAATCACATATGTATACACTCTACGAACACACACTATATATATAAGGTTTCCTTAATTAATAAGGTGAATTTTCCCTTAAAATTTGACAATAGGCTATCGATTATATGGAAATCAGACCTAACCGATAAAATGAAACGCAGTTTCTTCCAGGCAGCGGTCACATCGATACTGCTATATGGGTGCACTACATGGACTCTAACAACACGGCTGGAGAGGAAGCTAGACAGCAATTACACAAGAATACTGCGAGCAATCTTGAACAAGTCCTAGCGGCAACACCCCACAAGACACCAACTGTACGGCCACCTGCCTCCTATCACGAAAACAATTCAAGTTAGACGAACCAGACATACAGGACACTGCTGGAGAAGCAGGGAAGAACTCATAAGGGATGTACTCTTATGGACCCCCACACATGGCCGTGCGAAGGCAGGACGACCAGCACGAACATACATTCAGCAGCTATGTGAGGATACGGGATGTTGTCCTGAAGACCTGCCTAGGGCGATGAACGATAGGGAGGAGTGGTGAGAGAGGGTCGGGGATATCCGTGCTACCAGCACGACATGATGATGATGATGATGATTTAAAGTTGGACCTCTTTCAAGGAAATCGATTGTAATGAAACCTTTCATGTCTTAGAAAACTATCAGCATGATTTTCTTTACGGACCGTAACGGGCGGAAATTTTTTGTTTTACCAGAGAATTAGGGTGTTTGCACTCAACGGACTGTCAACTTACAACTTAGGCTCAGACCTGTATTAGAAAACACTTGTTTAGCCCATTTGTAAGTATTTTTTTTTTTTTACTTCAACATGCTTCTTCGTACACACCATACATTCTACTATAAATTAGACATGGTTTGCAGCCCAAAATTTCATGAGAG
>OY757911.1:42965012-42982512 GCA_963585895.1 Sepioteuthis lessoniana
GTGTCATATCCAAGACACTTGTTTTGTGGGTGTCTTGCCCCTCTGTAGAGGTACTGTAGGCGTATTCCATAGCAGGCGTATTCCATAGCCCCAGCCTACGGGATAAACGCTAGATCTAGTTTTCTGGTCAGAATTAGTTAATCCATTTGTGTCTCAAAGTACCAGAGAATTTCATACTCTTCATTTTCAAAGACAGATTCTGGTTTGTGGATGTATCGTTAATTATGATGGAATTTCCGTTTATGTATAAATCCCTGGAGATTGCTTTCTCCATCCAGTTGTGTTTGTCCTAGTTTGTTGCTTTCATTTATCATTATCTCCCTTCTTGTGAGTTCTTCTCACCAGTTAATGCTCCTGATCTTTCTCTACTGCCCAAGTGACAGCCAGTCTTATCAGATCTCCAGAACTCTCCTGAGTATTCTTGCTTATCTTAATACTATGGTTTGGATGGCCACGATTCTTCCGAGCGTGTATGTAAATACATTTTCATTTGATGTCCTAATAGATTAATATTTCCTCGATGTGTCACGTAGAACCCTATATTTATAGGCACTCGATACCCTCTCTCTCTATCAATCTCCTTCCCCCCCTCTCTCTCACTCTCTCTTCTTTTCACTCAAACACAGAAAAGCATCGATTTGTTTTCAAATCAAAGAATAGCATTTCTTATTTTATGTAGATTTAAAGATTTAACATTTTTCATCCTCCCCTGCTCTCTATGTAAATTTTCCCCCTTGATTTCCAATTGTAAACCCTTTTCTAAAGAATTCTTATCGTAAAACCCCATACCAATGCAATTCCATTGTCAAACCATTTCCATTGTATTCAAATTGCAAAACCATTTCAAATGAAATCCTATTTTAAAACCATATATAGTGCATTTCCAATGGTAAAGCCATTTCCAATGCAACCCGATTGTAAAACCATTTTCAGTGCCTTCCAAAAGTAAAACCACTTCCAATGCAATCTCATTATAAAACAATTTCCAATGCAATCCCACAGTAAACCATTTTCAGTACCTTCCAAAAGTAAAACCACTTCCAATGCAATTCCACAGTAAAACCATTTCCATTGCATTTAAGTTGTAAAACCACTTCCAGTGCATTTCCATGGCAATATCCATTTCTATTGCAGTTCCAGATTATACAACCTAACGATATACAGCAATAATCTGCTTTACGCCATTTTGATTTACGTCAAATTTCCTTTCGCGCCACTTTTCTAGATTAAATTTCACTTCAATGAACGTCATACTGCCTGATGTTACGTCTCTCTACGTCATGAAAAAAGTACGGGAAATAAATGAACTTTATATATACATATATATATATAAAATATAATTTTATCATTTTTATTTATTATTTTTAACAAATTGAAATTAAAATATTTCTTAAATTGTATAATGCCTTAACAAGTGTTATATTCTTCTGGCTGTTGTTTTTGCTAGTTGTAAGGTAATTGTAGTCATACTAGTGGCATTTTAAAGGGAATAGCCAGATTTTTATAGTGTTTATCAGTCTTTAAAAAATAGTACTAAAGTGTGATATTACTGTTCTTTATGGTTTAGCAATTGTTACATTCTTTGGCGTGTTATTTACGCTAGCTTTACGTTGTTTGTTCTCATTTTAAACCATGATGACCAGTTCAACTCAAAAACAGGTTTACGGCACGGCTGTTGGAACTAATTAAGGATGAACGACGGGATATGACTACATTCAATTCAATGTATTCAGCAACGAAGTTTAGCTAATGAAAGTAATGGTTGGTGTGATGAAAGGAATTTTCTTATATTTGGTAAACTGATGTGATTAAGAAAGAAAAAGCAGGAAAAAAAAAAAAAAAAGCAAAAAAACAAAAACAAAAAACATATAACCAAATACGAACACATTGAAAGTCACATGACTAATTAAGAATATGTCCTGCTGATGTGACTTCCACATCTATTAAATTCCGAGTAAGCATTAGGAAAAAAAACAAAACAAAAACAACAAAATAACAAAAACAAATTAAAAAAAGCTAAACAACCAAAACAGAAAAAACAAAAGGTATCAGAGAGATCATTCGCAAGGGCATTCTTTTGTGTCAGCCTTTTAAGTCGGTAGCGTTTTAGGTGCGATTGGTTGGGTGCGCCAGCCACATTATAGGAGGGGTTAGGAGAATTTGAAATGAAGAAGCGTTGGTCCTTGTTCGATCGAGACGATTTGAAATAAGAAGCGTCCTTATTTGACCTTTTTTTTTTTTCTTTCACTCTTCAAAGTGAGGGTTTTCAGCAACGGACCGTCGATTGTGTCGATTTGTTTTTTGCTTCTAACAAACGAAGCTACAAAATCATGCTAGCTCTTGTATAACCTGTGGATATTACATTGGTTTAAAACAATCTTCATATAACCTGTATGGTTGGTTGGTTGGTTGGTTGGTTGGTTTTAAAACAAGTCAAACCTTTTTGGGTCATTTTCTGCCGAAGTTATTTGAAAAGTTAATGTCTCTAATAATATACAGTACAAAAATATATCTTCACAGTCATTTTAAACAGGTAAACGCTTCATGCTTAGGTGCATTATCAGTGTTTTAAAAGACAGTGTGTAAATATTATTAAGAACCATTTTGAATAATCTCTCAAGCATATTTATTTGATCCATCGCCATGACATGAGCAAGTATTGCTTATACGGGTCAGAGATCACCTGGGATTAATAACAACAAACAGGTGACTCTCCAGAGTTTATATACCAGATTGACCCAGACATAAGAAGAATAGCAAGAAGACTCGAATGTCTTCCCTTGAAGATTTTGAAAAAGAAACGATTCGCGGTATTCAACCAAACATGTTATATATATATATATATATATATATATATATATATATATATATATATATATATATATATATTTACTAAAATACAACTAAGTGCAGTCGGTGGGGAATGTAGAATACACCAGGAGCATATCCGCAGAGGAGTAGTAAGATCTCCAACACCAACGAATATCCTAAACAATCTGATGGTGAGGCTCCTTTAATGTTGGAGCTTTGTGGAATGCCGAGTCTGAATTGGTCGGGAGTGGTAGCACCTGAAAGAGCCCTTCCTGCGGGTCAAGTAGAACTGTTTGTCATTTAACCTGAGTGCAAAGAAATGACTTACACAAAATTGAATAGATTGAATAGTTTGATCATTTTACTATGTGTGAACAAATGACTTATGTTTAATTGAATTGTTAATGATACATAGCAAACTATTTAACTTTATTGACGTATGTTTACAAATCATATACACACAGTATAGATTTTTAAGCGGGCTACAGCGGGGTTGAATTCAGAACCTTTCCTTTTCCTAGGTTGGTTGACTAACCCCAGTTAAAGAACCCAGTCTGTTTTACTATTTCTGCATAAATGAGAGGATAATAGAAGGATTTTCTATGTCGATAACCGTTACGCTAGGACTTAACGTAGTATTTATCGACAGAGGTAATCCTATGTTGTAGACTGTATTAGGTCACTTGGTACGAGTAGCAAGAGATGATCCCGACTTAAACGATACTCGTGACAAGTTACCGTAGAACACCAAGAGGGTGGCGATTGAATTCGGAGTTTTCCTTCTCCTAGTGTCAAAAATTTAATGAAACTCGTAGGCAAGAGAAATGGATTCATACCTTTCCCTACGACATTTGTGAAACACAAATAGTCACGTTCAGGAACTGAACTTGGGTCATCGATTCCACTTTCATTGGCGCCAAGCAAACTCCACGCTTAGCGCTATATTTATTGTCTTCAATATGCCATCTTCAAACGCAGTCGATGATAAAATAGAATTTTTAAAAAACCCTGATCTCTTCCGTCAGAATTAAAAGTGTCTCTACATATGTAACTAGCTGGATTACCCGTCTCTGCTTGGTAAAATACCGATACCGTCTCGGATCAGTGTTCTATCTGAATGTATTTTGTAAATACAAATGGTTGGTTGGTTGTTTTACGGCATATCTACCCTTTTCGAGTCATTTAATGCAGAATTAAGTCATTTTGATAAAAGTTTCAAATATTTCAGTTTAGTATATGTACAGTTTTTTTTTTATTTACACACAGTTAAATGTTTAAACAGTTCTATTTCAAACAAATCTGTTTAGCATAACTACGCAGTTTAAAAACACAGATGTAAAAACAGTTAATTTCAAACAATTCAGTTTAACGTAATTACAGTTTTGTTCTATTTGACCCATAGATAACACCCTATCAGTTGCTACCACTTCAGGCCAGCGATGGCAATGAAGAGATAATAGGCATTCCCCTAAGCTCCTGCTTTACGGAAGCTTCATCATCGGATTGTTTAGAGTTATATTTAGGACACTCGTTCGGGGAGTCTTACACCTCTGCATTGATGCAGAGGGTGAATTCTTCATCCCCAGCCGAGTGGGCAAAAATACGTATGGATACAATTTACCGAACCTCAACACCACGAGTACGGTATGACACAAGGTCAAATTTTAAGTTGGGTTGAATTCAGAGTTTCTAAACTGGTTACCAAACGAAGGCTACAGAACCCAGCCTGCCTTAATATTTACACAAAGCTGGTCGGAGAACAGTTAGATTTATGCTTTTCTCAAGAGCATGAAAAGGATATGCAAACAGCTTCGTTCAGGATTTGAAATCAGATTGCCAATTCCATTTTCTTCGACGATAACCATTTCGGCTCGCGGAACTAACCACATGGGATGTTTGGTACAAACAATTAAAATGTTGAACGAAGCTGAGTGCATTGTATTAATATTCTTGAAAGAAAATGTATGATTACAGCGATTGTGAAACGCAAAAATATACGTCTAGGAATTGAACTCGGATCATCTATTCCATTCCAACAAATGTTACACTAAGCGCGCCTCTTATGTTTATGTCAGTAAAACGATTTTTAATTCTGAGTAAGTAAAGTTAGCTACTGTAGTCGAGGGTGACCCGAAGGCTTCCTTTTCATGAGCTGCTACAATGAGTTGTTGGGGAGGGCGCTACCCCGTTCCCTGGATTGCTTCACTTTACTCTTCATCCTTATCTTATAATGCTGAGTGTTAAGCAAGGCGGCATCAAGTATCATTTTTTTTTTGTTTTTGGGATGACTCGACTCGGGATTGAATCCCGGTCTTCCGGGCCATTGACGAACACTCTGCCCATTAGGCTAATGTACCGGTAAAAAGATAGGTACAAAATAAATAAATAAATAAAGGAGAAAAAATATAAATGTTCAGATGATGAGGTGTTATTTAAATCTAAAATATTTCTCTAAGGTTATTTAAGTACCTAGATACACTCTGCTGGAAGGGTTGTAAGGCTCTTAAACGGAAATCAAGAGATGTTCTGGGTGCCTAACCAAAAAATTGAACGCTTGCTTTACCTTGATTCTAACATTGACACCCTACTTAGATTTGCTATTAATTGTCCCACGCTCTCACATATCATATGAATTATTAGACTTTCACTTATAACAAAAATGGTATTATTTATATCAGGAGAGAATTATTAACTTCGGAATTACTCAAATGCGTGCACGTAACTTAGAACAAGTCTTTTTCTTAATTTGCCTCAATGAATTTCTTATATGAAATAATATCTGTTCTTCTTGAAGCTATGATCACCAGAGAAAATTCAAAGCTAAATAAGTAAAACTCATCTTTAAAAAAAGCGAGGTAGCAGCCCAGTTGAATAATCATGACATTTTTAATTGATGAAAGCGTTGAATTCTATGGTGAGTCAAAGTTTGGGGAAAGGTGACTCAAAGTTTTTTCAGTCTTTCGGTAGGTGCTACTTTGCGGTGTGTATATCACCGAAACGAAGCAGGTCAAGCCGTGGTGGGTACTTACTGTGGTTGGTAGTATCGTGGTAAGTGGTGCGCTGAAACGTTGTGTATTGCTTCGTTTCGTGTGTGATTTGAAAACCACACATATGAACGTGTCTAATTCAGGAACGTATGCTTTGGTTGATTGGTGTTTGTTTTGTTTTACTGCATTTTAACCCTTTTCGGGTCCTTTAAGGCTGAATTAGATTTTTTAAAATTTGGTTTAGTATTAGAATAGATTTGCTTACAAACAGTTACATGTAAAAACAGTTCAATCCAGTTTAGCATAAGTCCACAGTTTAGTTCTATTTGACCAATAGATAGGACCCTATCAGGCGTTATCACTCCGAGTCAGAGTGCAACTGGGAGCGATGGCAATGAAGGGGTACTCTGCATTACCCAAAGCATTACTGGAGCCTCACCATGAAATTGCTTAGTGTCATATCTAGGATATTTGTTGGGGAAGAGAGTATTACACTTTTGCAGAGAAGCAGTCGGTGTATTCTACAGCCTCAACCGACTGGGCAAACTTATGCTTTGTGAGTTCGAACTGGGACATAACGCCGCAGAAGAAACCAAAAACATGTGTAATGCAAAAGGTTCGGTTTCAGTTTCTTTATTTAATGGCATACCAACCTTCATGGGTTATTCAGTACCAATACCACCCTTGTAGAAGAAATATAGTGGTACTATTTAAGCCATAACTCGAGAGGTAATGGATTTATACATTTCCCAATGGTATTAGTCCAGATGTGTATTCATGTGAGGAGTCTCTTAGGGATTAATATTTGAAAGTAGCGCACATCCACATTCGTGTCAGAATTCAGAGTTTTCTTTCTCATTGATCGGTTGACATACCAAGATTAAAGAACCCAATCTGCCCCACTATTTACACATAGCTGGATTCATAGTTTTCCCATAGACATTAACACGAAAGTGAAACACAAACAACTTTGTTCAGGATTTGAAATCGCGTCGCTGTGTCCATTTTCAACGACGATAACAGTTAGGCCACGAGCCCCTATCAACATTACCAAGATTTGCAAAACTTTTGACTCATCCAAGCATTGATGATCCTTCCGGCACAAACTATTTCAAGAAACATTTAAACACTTCATTTGTCGTAAAGTTATTAGAAGTATAGATTATACACCAATAATCTTTAAGATGCCCCCTCACACACACTTATATGCGAACACTTCAACGCCCAAACATACACAAGAGCACATTGGCGCCCACAAAAATATGTGCGTCCTAGAGCTCAGGGCAAAGTGTAATGCGAACGGCTTTGTCTAGGATTTGAGAGATTAATTGAATGATTTAAACGTAATGTCAACTTGTTGTGGGTTATTTTATACCAAAAAAGTTATGGAATAGCGCATATTGAATGTTTATAATGATATTTTTCGTTTAATTTCGCCAGTGATTTTTTCACTCACTTATCTGATACGAATCATCCCCATGATATACAAATAAGTTGCTAACAGATCTATTTCACCCATGGATGGAACCCTAACAGGTAGTGCTGATTTTTTCTTTTTGGTGGGGAGGGTTATAGTATTCAACCCTTATAGGTTATTTAAAGCCCAATCCATTTTTATACAAATAATCAGTTTTATTTCAAACAATTCAGTGTGGCATAAAAATACAGTTTGTCAAAAAGCATTTCAGTTTTAAAATTATTCTGTTTAATTAAACAGTTCTAAATAAAACAATTCAGTTTAGTATAAGTATAGTTTTTCTCCACAGACATTTAGATATCAAAATAGTTCTATCTCAAACAATTCAGTTTAGCATAAGTATGCAATTTAAATATCAGAACAGTTCTATTTCAAATAGTTCAGTTTAGCTTTAGTAGGCATTTTAGTTCTATTTGGCCCATACATAGGACCCTATCGGGTGCTACCATTCCGGGCCAGAGTGGACCTGGGAGCAATGGCAATGAAGGGGTACTCCTCACTCACCAAATTTCCGGCAGTACTGGAACCTCACCATCATATTGCTTAGTGTCATATCAGGACACTCGTTGGGTGTGGTTCTTAACCCTCTGCATAGGTGCAGTCGGTACATTCTATGGCCCCAGCCGACTGGGCAAGCTTCTGTTTAGAGTCAGAGAAAAGTTGGGAGTGACGGCAAAATGCGGAGGTACTCTGCACTTCCCAGATCTCCAGAAATAGATTATCATCTATCAGATTCAGTTTTAAATCATACCCGTTTTTTTGGGGGAGAGAGGTAACCTACTGCTTCGAATACAGTCAATGTATTCGAAGCATGTACTTTAGAATCATTCCCTCCTTTTTAAATAGATGAGTCAATATAATCATTGACTGCTATTAAAACGAGAAACCCAAATAGTTCACGGATTGTCTATTTAATTATTTACCAGTTATAAAAAAAGCTTATAGACATTGTTAAGTCTGATGTTCTGTTAGCAAATCGTGAAATATATCAGTTTTAACCTCAGTATTGTTTTAAAATGTGGAAGACTAGGTTTTAGCTAAATTTTAGAAAAATTCTTTAAAATAAACTATATATATTGAGTTAAATCATATTTTGAAATTTTAAGTGTGCGTACAAATCAGATAAGCAATTCATGATGTATTATAAGTATTTTCAAGGTATACATTACCAAAAATAATTGTTTTTAGCACTGTGACATGAGTAGATGGATGTAAAGTCATTTTTTATCGAATTACTGGTATGTGACACACACACACGCACACACACGCACACACACACACACACACACACACACACATATATATATATATATATATATATATATATATATATATATATATATATATATATATATTACTTTACATCTATCTATCTATCTATCTATCTGGCTTAAATAAAGAAAATAAATTGTATTCCATAATAGATTTTTTTCGCTTTTTTTATGGTCGTCAGATGGTTTTTAAATATATATATATATATATATATATATATATATATATATATATATATATATATATATGTGTGTGTGTGTGTGTGTGTGTGTACAAGAGATAAAGTGGTCATGGTCTGTTGGTCAGTCGATCGGTAGGGACTACGCAAACTGTATGCTCTGCTTAGAGGAACTCTCCTGTCATAAAGAGAAGGGAGTGTCCTGTGTATTGTTTAAAGTCTGGAGATTTGGGGAATTTAGAGGACCACTTTATTGCAGTTACTTCCACGTTTACGAAAATCCGAAGACCTAGTTACTGATAATCTTATAATTTTAGCCCCACCCCAATTATTATATTATACCTTACACAACACACACACAAACGCGCATATATATATATATATATATATATATAGAGAGAGAGAGAGAGAGAGATGCATACACATACATATATAGGAGTATAGTTTGGTTTGGTTTCGTTTTATGGCATATCAGCCATTTTAGGTTATTTAATGCCAAATCAATTCTTATATTTATAAACTGTTCTATTTTAAACAATTCAGTTTAATATAGTTCAGTAGATTTTAGTTTACATCGTAAAATGCAAAAACAGTTCGATTTAAAGGCATTCATTTTAGCGTGAGTACACAGTTTATTTCAATTTGACCCATATACTGGACCATATCAGGTACTAGCACACTGGGTCAGAGTGTACCTGGCAGTGATAGCAATAAACAAACACTCTGTATTATCCAAAGCTCCCGCATTACAGGAGTCTCTCCATCTGATTGTTTAATATCATATATAGGAGACACGGGGGAGTCTTATCGCAGTCCATCGATGAGATCTGTGTATTTTTCAGCCGCTGCCGACTAGGCCAATATGAATATGTGACATGTACATGTGTACAAATCGACACATACACAGCATATGTAAACCTGCACATACATAAATATAAACATTTAGACATGATTATACATATATATATATATACATGTATACACTTACATATACATATATATATACATATATGCATATATAGGTACATATATTCATATACAATGTGCTTAGAAATATATATTCTTGTACACATACGCATAGGTACACATGCAAACATATAGATACATACTTAGATATATATATAGGAATATAAATACATAAACATATACTTACACATGCGTAAATAGACATATATATATATATATATATATATATATATATATATATATATATATATATGTATATATACATATATATATACGAGGATCATTAAATAGGTTTCCAGATTTTTTTCGTATGGGCTCTTTCATTGATAGTACACACATGAAACTCTTGTCCCCTTCGAAGGAATCTCCTCCCGCCGCAATGCACTTGTTGTGCCGTTCCAACAACTTCTGGAAGGCCCCATGAAAGTCCTCTTGTGTGAGCGCGTCAATGACTTTCGTCACAGCCTCTTTCATCTCCTCAATTATCTCATAACGATAGCCTCTGAGCTTAGGGAATAAGCAAAAGTCACAGGGAGCAAGGTCTGGACTATAGGGAGGCTGAGGAACTGTCTTGATGCCCATTTTGGTCAAATAGTCTATGACAAGGATGGAGTTGTGGACTGGTGCATTGTCCTGTTAGAAATGCCACTGAGCCGATTTGAAGAGTGCTGGCCTCTTTCGACGGAATCTCTTCCTGAACTCCTTAAAACCTCAACATAATAACCCTAACCCTTTGGCCAATCAACTCTGGTGTATTGACTTCCTTACTCCTCCCACACCTCTCATCATCCCTCACAGACTCTCTGCCTTCCTTGAATCTCTTATGCCACTCAGCCGATGCTCGATTTACGTAAGATGGTTGAAAAGCAGTCTGAAGCATTCCATACGTTTCTGTGGCATTTTTTCCAAGTTTAAAGCAGAATTAGATCGTTCTTCTAAAGTGTCCTCACGTCCAAATTGTATTTTTGAACTTCACCAGCTGTGACAATCAGGCTTTTGTAGGGCGTATTCCACTTCCTACTGTAGCTGTTCTTTTGAACTTGAAATCATAAAGATTGGTCAGTCATCTCATAAGATGTATAGCAATAACATACTGAATTTTCAAGAGTCTACGACAATTTGAAATGCCTGTACAAAAAAGTCTGTAAACTTACTGAATGCACCACGTATATATATATATATATATATATATATATATATATATATATATATATATTGCAACAAATAGATTCACATACGTATATATGAATATACATATATATATACATACATAAACATGCATATACATTTGCACATATATGTACATATGGATTCATTCATATATATATATACATACGAATATATATATACACATACGAATATGAAGGCATGTTAATAAAAGAAAACTTACATATATGTAATGATATCCTCATGTGTATATAAGTACTTAAATATAAATAGATATACAAATATATGTTTGAATATATATAAATACACATATACATACATACATGCACACTTTGATAAACACACACACACACACACACATATATATATATATATATACGGGCGATACATATCATTTTCCGTATATATTCATATATATATAGATATACATTCAGGTATACTTATATATATGAAAATATATAGATATATATGCGTACATGTTTAAATATATATACATTTTTATATACATATATGCATATATAACCATATTCACACGTACATTAATACATATATGTACATATATATATGTATATACATAAACATACATATATATATACAGATGTATATATATATATTCGGTAGCTTAAGGCGGTACTGCCAGGTGTGGCAGTACCGCCTTAAGCTACCGAAACTGTGTTATCACCCTGGATGGCGGCTGATGAGGCTACGGTATCGCACGTGCTTCCACACGTTGTATGATGAAAAAAAAAAAAGAAGAAAATATATATATATATATATATATATGTATATATGCGTACAACTGTAGATAGATATACATACAGATACCTATACATACATATATATACGTATATGTATATTCCAATATACATATATATGTATATGTACATACGCAAACACACATTTATATACATGCCTACATGTATACGAATATGTGAGCATATGTACATATATAAATGCATGCATGTGCATCTCTACACACATACACACACACTTATATATGTATTTATAGATGTGTATATACATGTGCATATATATATACATATATATATATGTATATACATATACATGCATGTCTATATATCTATCTATTCATATATATATATACAAACATATACCAAATACATTCTTACATAACATTTAACATGGATGATTCCAAATGATCTATACATATGTAAACTTATTTGTTGCGTATTTCTCAATAAACGGGAGGTTTTGTCTCGTTTCTTTGAAAAATCCAACATTTTCAAATATTTTTCCACTTGCCAAACACGTTCTGATGACTTTTGAATTTTGAACGCTATGTGCATGTTTATGTATCTTTTCGTTGTATATTTCTCATTTGCTCCTGTCATCTCAGCAAGCACCCATCGATATGTGAACTATTTCATATCCAAGTCCTGATGATGGTTAATAAACCGAAACGTTAACGTCGACTTTACATCATGATATATTCACCTATTTGGATTATATTTTTTCCTGCGACCTTCATATATACAAGTATATACATGCATGTTCATACATATTCATCTATAAACATATATACATACATACCGTTATATACGTACAAAAGCATAATTATATATATATATATATATATATATATATATATATATATATATATATATATATATATATACAGATAGATAGATAGATAGATAGATAGATAGATAGATAGATAGATAGACTCACATATATCAGTACATGTATACCTATGTATGTATGCATACGTATGTTTATATACATACACATTCGTACATACATAAATATATATATGCATACATATGCATATATATACTACTACATATACATATACCCACATACATACATATTCACATCCGTGTATACATGTACTTATGTTCATCTCTGTATATACATGCATACACACATGTATAATTATATATATACACACTTGCATACATATATCTACGTAGATAAAAGCATTTAAATTCTGACATCCACACACACACACACACACACACACACACACACACACACACACACACACATATATATATATATATATATAAGTGTACGTATTATATACATATATACATACAAAGGTAGCTTTATATATATATATATATATATATATATACATATAGATATATATACACACATACCTATACCCCCCATATATATATATATATATATATATATATATATATATATATATATATATGTGTGTGTGTGTGTGTGTGTGTGTGTGTGTCTCTTATAATATTGTAGTTTATTTTTAGAATATCTATTTTTTATGTCGATAGCTAGCAAAAGCTATGAAAGCCTGCCGTAGAGGAATTTTCTCAGAAAAATACACTTAAAATATCCTTAAGACACCGTCCATCCACTTCTGCTAAAATTGAAATATTTATCATTAAGATTTTGAAAGAAATGAAAAGTCTTTAAGAAATTAAAACCTTATGAATGATACAAACGTACAAAATTGATGGGGGTGTACTTAATTAAAAAAAAGAACTTAATAACAATTAAACAAGTCTTTTTAATCTAAGGGCTAATATTCCACACCCTTTGTCTCCACTAGCATGGAAAATGTATTTGACATTTTGTGATAGGGCGTGGTTTCTGCTTTTGCTGTCGGCACGACTCAATCCCTTAGTGACAGGGCCCGCCCACCTATCCCATCGGACATTTTCGCAGCGTCTTTTAATTGGCAGTCAGAGCAACTTACGCGCCCTATGTTTGTCTGCTGAAGCGACTGGGCTACTCTTTCACATTCACCCGGGCGAACGCAAATTAATCAGGGCACCTATTGCTGCTTCTACAACTGCTGCTGCTGCTGCCACTGCTACTGTACTGTTTTAAGACTCGCACTTGCACCGATATATCACCCCCTTCCCACTACATTTTCTCCTTGTTTCTTTCCTCCCTTTCCCTAAGATTTAATTCAGGGCGTTTCTATTTGGTTATCTCTCTCTCTCTCTCTCTCTCTCTCTCTGTCTTTCTCTCTCTCTCTCGTGGGCTCTCACGATGGTGCATATGCGTGCACTCATGGGATATGGAATAGAGTCATACAGGCATACACACACGTGTGTCAATGCATCTTTGCATTGTGAATATAGCTGCTCCAAAATAAATATACGCTCGCGAAAGAAGGTATTACAAATCAATATTTGGTGTGTCCACTTTGTTTATTACTTGCTTGTATTTATATATTAATTTATGGGCATTTCCACTTTTTTTTATTTTGTCATATCAACCATTAAAAGAAAAAAAATGTCTGCAAGAAAAATATACACTATTCATACAATTACCGTATACAGATCAAATTCAGTTCCGTAATTCATTCGATACTTCTCAAAAATAACATTCGTTGTCTAGCCATTTTTTCCTGAAATCATAAAATTAAGTTTTAAAATTTGCAACTCTCTTGTTATTTTTGAGCTGTTCTGAAAATATATCATTCTGTTAGCAAAAAATTTAATTGGTTTGTAGACTTAGTTTTTGAAATCTACCAAGACAGAAAATTTCCAGTTCGAGAAGAAATACTGAAAAAATGTCCGCCATAAACAGAAATTCGATTGTTTTAAAAGTTTCAATTAGGTCATCTCTCATTCTTCTTTCGAGTATTATTCTGTTTTACTTTGTTTTAATGGTATGTCAACCTTTGTGTGTTATTTAATGTTAAAGCCATCTTTGGAGAAGAACAGCAGTGGGACTATTTGATTGGTCGCTAGGGTAATTAAAAGGTTCATAATTTGCCAAGCGAATGTAATAGAAAGACTAGAGTACGAACTTGCTTACTAGGATATTTGAGCCCCTGCACGCTAGCCGCTGTACCAGGAATAATCCCTCAGATTGTATTATTGATACGAGTGACCTCACAAGCATTTAAAAAAAATCTCAGGAATTTTTTCCACTGTGACAGTATATTGTCTTTTGATTCTGTCTTGGATGTTATCTTTGGCTCAGGAGAAAATTATTGCTCACGTACATACAAACGCCCAAACAGATATATAACTAAATATATATATATATATATATATATATATATATATATATATATATATATATATATATATATATATATATATATGTGTGTGTGTGTGTCTTCTCACCTTGTGTTGGCAATTTTATACCATTACTTAATGTATTTTTACGACATCAGATTTGACATGTTTTAGCAGATGATAAACTAGTAGTAATGAAACTGTTTTATGTGATGAGTAGATTGGTATTTATTTTAGGTTTTTCCTGCTCTACTAGCCAGTATTTGAGCACTTTTCTAACATGAAAAACCGTTTTTAAACAATATATATATATATATATATATATATATATATATATATATATATATTATCACCCACGAAAATGTACACCCCGAACACACACACACACACACACACACACACACACACACACACACACACACGCACTCATATATATGGTGAATTGGATATTGCCGTTGGAAATAGTCGCGACCAAACGAGTTCAAATCCAAAACGAGGTGGTTTGCATTTCGCATTGAGCTAATAACCTAGGAGAAAGTAAGAATCCGACTATTCTGTCTCCAGCTCAGAGTAAATAGTACAGCAGGCTGAACTCTTTAACCTTGGTATGGTAACAGGTCAAGAAGATGCTAAACACTAAATTCAAACCAATGAAACCCCGGTTAAAGAAACTGAGCTTGTACATAGGTTATATATATATATATATATATATATGTATATATATATATATATATATATATATATATATATATATATATATATATATATATATATATATTTGTGTGTGTGTCTGTATTGTGACTGGAGTTAACGATAGTAGAGATCATATAAAGCCCAATTAAAGACACTTGTATACCAATAACAAATTGATATACTACGTCACCAGTTCACTTTTCGTCACCTCTCGAATCAACTCTTTTAAAAACTTTTTAAAACTTTCTAAAATATTTCTTCGCAATAAATTTTCTTTTAACGATTGACTAAGATCAAAAACATTTCAGAACTTTAAAAAAATTATGCAGACAAGAATTTTCCTCTTCGTCTTACAGCTTTTGTTTATATATATATATATATATATATATATATATATATATATATATATATATATATATATATATATATATATATATATATATATATATATATATATATATAGCACTCTTGGGAAGGAATTACCGGTTGCCACTCGCATGATGTAAAGTTTTTTAATGAATTGAGCCCTCGTTAACCGTTAAGCGCAAGTAAACAAAAGAAAAATGATACATATACATTAAAATCCCTTCGCTTACGTTGAGACTACTAATTGCTGTGAGGTAAAAAAATCTGATTGGCGCAAAGTCAGCTGGGTTTCGATCCCACCTTGAAGCATCTCGCGTTTCTAGCTCCACTGATGAGGTATCATACAACGAAACAGTCTGTTGATGATTATATATATATATATATATATATATATATATATATATATATATATATATAAGGTATTCTTCAATCCAGTAAATCTGGAGTTGAGAACAATTCTGTCAAGACAATTAAATTAAAAATTCGAATGTTTAAATATTCCTGGTAAAGAGTTCAATGTAAATGATTTCACAGAATAAATATTCTTTCAAGAAAAAAAACAAACAAAAAAAAACAATATTCGGTCACACTAGGATTATAAATTTATTTCCATCCTGTTAAGAACATTGATATGAATCAAAAACTCCCCCAAACATTTTAACAGGACTTCTTCAGATGAAAATGTTTTATTTAGGTTTATTTTCATGGTGGATCTGAAGAAGTCCCGTAAAATTTTTTTTTTGGGGGGGAGATTTTGATTCATATCAATGTTCTTAACAGGATGGAAATAAGTTTATAATCCTATAGTGAACAAATATTGTTTTTTCTTGAAATGATTATATATATATATATATATATATATATATATATATATATATATATATAGGGTAATACACATATGGAGCATCCTCATTAAGTTAGTAAGCGGGCACAGAATTATAAACTGGTTTTTAATCTGAATTATTCTTACTCTAAACTGTACAATCTAGGTTAATAACACTTATATTAAAATTGAATTAAGTCTGTGAATAATACTGAGTTGAAAAACAAATAGTACAAAATAAATGTTTTTTTAAACTATTAAGTTGTATGCTGATCTACCTACGTAAATATCATAATGTTCTACCAATTTAGTAAATAATTTTACATTTATTTTTTGCTGTTTATCAATTCCAGTTATGATTTATTTCCCGCGCAAATTATTTGCAGTTCATTTTTATAATCAATCTTCTCGACGCTTCCCTTGTTTTCAAGAATTAAGTTTTCTTTTCTTTACAACAAAACTGGCAATGGTCAAAAACCAAAATTACACAGACACACACACACACACACATATATATATATATATATATATATATATAGAGAGAGAGAGAGAGAGAGAGAGAGAGAGAGAGAGTATCGATCATTGAAGCTGTTTAAAGTTAACGTTTCATTAATGTTATTATTTCTCTGGGCGGGGCTTTGCCATCTTATTTTTTAAGTATTTCCTCAAAACTGAAAGTTCTCTTTTTTGTGTTTGATATAAACTAATGTTCAATCAATATTGGCCTAATCTAAACCACATTTTCAAGTACTGTTTCGATTATTCTTGGGAAGGAGTTAAAATCTAGTTTAAGAT
>OY757911.1:42990012-43015012 GCA_963585895.1 Sepioteuthis lessoniana
TTCGGAAATGCAGTGTTCCCCTTTCATTGCCATCGCTCTCAGGTCCACTCAGGTCTGGAGTGGTTGCAACTGATAGGATCCTATCTATGGATCAAATCGAACTAAACTGTATACTCATGTTAAACTGAATTGTTTAAGATAGAACTGTTTTTACATTTAAACTGAATATTTATGCTTAAATGAATTGTTTGAAATAGAACTTCTTTGACACTTAAATGTGAGTAAATAAAAACTATATTTATAATAAACTGAATCGTTTGAAATAGAACTGTTTATATGTATCAAATCCATTTGAAACCGAATAACCTACAATGTTTGATGTGCCATAAAACCAAAGTAAACGTACAAACATTTATCAAAATGAATTAATTCAGCGTTAAATGACCCGAAAAGGGTTGATTCGCCGTATTACAAAACAACCAAACAACTTGACTCCAACAGGTACTAGCATAGAGTGGACCTGGAAGTAATTGGCATAAAAAGGGTTCTACACACTCGGAGTTTCACCATCAGATGCAATTATGTATAATTTCTTGGACAAATACATGAAGTCATTTTGTTGTGAGTAAAGAATTAAAAAAAAGAATAAAAAGAAAAAATCCTGGTGTGTTTAACTTCTAATATTCCCTTAACAATTTATATGCAATCATATGGTATCAAATGACTATTTATATTTAATCATCATCATCATGTCGCGCTCCAAGAACGGATCTCTCTGCCCCTCTCTCGCCACACATCTCTATCGTCCATCGCTCCCCATCGGAGGTCTTCCAGGCTACATCCTGTATCGGCACAGAGCTGTGGTATTTAGGTTCTAGCTGGTCGTCTTGTCTTTGCTCATCCATGTGAAGGGGTCCACAGGAGAATGTCGTTTATGAGTTCGTCCTTACTTCTTCAGTAGTGTTCCGCATGTCTGGTTCGTCTAACTTGGATACTTTTCTTGATGGGTGGTAGGTGGCTGTATAGCTGCGGTTTTGTTGGGTGCTGCCTCCAGGACTTGTTCAGTATTGCTCGCAGTATTCTTGTGTAATTGCCATCAAGCTTTTTCTTCATGCGTTTAGTTAGCGTCCACTTGGTGCATCCATATAACAGTATCGACACGACCGTTGCTTAGGAAAAACTGCCTTTTATTTTATCTGTAATAATAATAATAATAACTGTTGAACATGCCGGTGACAGTGACACTAATTGTGGTTGATGCACTTGGAACGGTCCTCAAATAATTGGAAAGAGGATTGGAACAGTTGGAAATCAGAGAAAGACTCCAGACCAATCAGACTACAGAATTGTTGAGATTAGCCAAGATATTTAGAACAGGCCGGAAGGCCAAGAGTTGACTTCCTGTCACTCAGACTCCAGTGAAAGTTCCCCAGTTAACGCTGACGTGAAAAAATAGCTAGGAGTAAAATAATGATATATATATATAAGATATATGGTTTCAAATATTTCTGTCTAATACAAATAAATTTCAGCCAGATCAATTTGACACATAGATTCGACCTTAACAGATACTATCACTCCATGCTAGAGTAGACCTGGGAGTAATTGTGCGGTAATGGTTCTCCACACACACTAGAATTTTTAAACTGGACCCTCCCGTAAAGTGTTATACCCAGGACACAAGTAATTTGAGTTAGATAGTGGTGAAAAAACGAAAAAATAAATTGCATAAATTAATATTATTATTAACTAAATTTATAGAATAATCAAACTCATTGATCAGTAGTAATCGGTGGCAATCGGCTTTTAGACGTTATTTTTCTGATGCAGGTATCTTTGGGGAACGAGAAAAGTTTTAGTAAAACCGGCTGAAACCGGTTATCCTTACCGCACATTTAACATAGATTACCTATCCGAACATAAACACATTTGGTGGTATAATGGTTAACAAGCTAAACTTACAACCCTTCACGAGTGAGTTCGATTCTCATTAAGTGCCCCAGTCATACGGCCTTGTGCCATGTCTGAGGAAAGCGCTTCGTAAATTACTACTTACCTTTACATGCCAACAAAGTGCTCAGAGTAACGAGACAGTACATTAGAAAAAGTTTCCATGCATGTTTAGATGCAAGAAATAAATTAAGAAATGTGTTGATTTTATTTAGTTGGTTTGGCGAAGTTTGCTGTTAAAAGTTTTTTTTATTCAAACGAGTGAAAAGAAACTGCATTCGAGTTGACTATAAACAAAGAGAAGATGAATATGTATGTGCCAAACTGAACCTGATGAAGACGCTCTGCTTTCTTTCAACTTCAACAGCTGTTGACTGAAAATTAGATTGAACAAACTCGTTGAGGTTTCTCAGTATTGAGAGAGAGAGATACTCGTTCTAATATCGCTTCCAGATGGACCGATGATATATAATAAAAATAATTAAAGAAAAATAGAACAACTCTGACTGTAAGAAAATATTGAAATTCGGCTAATCTATGAATAGATTTTCCGGTTTTTATTTCGCCAACTAAAATGCGCGTGAGTGCATGCAGAGGTGTATGCCTGTTTCTTTAATATATATATATATATATATATACACGCATATATATTATATAAGTGTTGGTTGTCACTAAATCACTTTGTGGGTTTGGGGCGAACCAAATGCAATATAATATAGAGAGTGCTCAATATCTAGGATAGAGCTAATATATGATGATGTTTTGTTTCTTAGTTATAGTCACCTACACATACTGAAATAAAACAATGTAGCAAAAAATTAAGATACACCGACGAATTTATATCCGGTTAAGACAACGCGCTACGTTTTTACCTTCACTTACACTCACATTAATACGCAGTTATAACCCACACAAACGTACGCACGCACCCACACTCTCTCACAGACTTACAATCACACGCAAAGATTCCAACAAAATCCCAAAGGTTTTTTACTGTATTTTTTTCGATTTTCGATTCATTTCATTTTCTTAACTGCCTGATGAGTGTTGTTTTGCAAAAAACTCCATGAAACCCAGGGGTCGCTGTCTAAAGTCCATGAATTAAATATATATTTCTAATATATATTTATCTATTATCATATTCGAACCGGCCAGCCTGCTTTTGCTCGGCTATATGTTGGGATCCATAAGTGTACATCACTAATGAGCTCGTCCCTACTTCTCCAGCAGTGTCCTGCATGTCTGGTTCGTCTAATTTGGATAGTTTTCGTGATGGGTAGTTGGTGACCGTACAATTGCTGCTTTGTGGGGTGCTGCCTACAGGACAAGTTCAATATTGCTCGCAGCATTCTTGTGTAGTTGCCGTCAAGCCTTTTCACCAGCCTTTTAGTGAGCGTATTGACACAATCGCTGCTTGGAAGAAACTGCGTTTCATTTTATCGGTCAGGTCTGACTTCCATATAATCGATAGCCTATCGATAGCTGTCCACGACTTTGTTGGCCGCATGTCGATGTCTGTCTCAGTCGATGAGATACTGCTTTCTTGGTAGGTGAACTTGTCTACTAGTTTCAGAGAGCTACTGTTTAGTGTGGAAATATTGCCTGCATATATATACACATATATTCATACAAAAACATACGTGCGTATACATACATATTTGCATAGTAACAAATACATTAGCCCAGTCGACTGGGGCTGTAGAATACGCCAACTGCACCTCTGTTGGGGGTTAAGTGACACTAGATATGACACTAAACAATCCAATGGTGAGGCTCTAGTAATGTTGACGCTTTAGGGAATGTGAATTATTCCTTTATTGTCATCGTTCCCTGGTCCACTCTGGCCCGGAGTGGTAGCCCCTGATAGGGACCCATCAAGAAGTCTAATAGAACTAAACTGTGTATTAAGTCTAAACTGAATTGCTTGAAATAGAACTGTTTTCACATTTAAGTGTGTGTAAACAAAAACTATTCTTATACTCAACTGAATTATTTGAAATTGAACTGTTTTTATATTTAAACTGCGTACTTATGCTAAACTGAATTGTTTGGAATGGAATTGTTTTGACATTTAACTGTGTGTAAATAAAAACTATACTTAGACAAAGAGAACTGTTAATATGTATAAGATAGATTTAGCATCAAATAACCTACAGTGTTTGATGTGCTATAAAACCAAACCAAGCCCAAAACATCGCATATACATATATATATATATATATATATATATATATATATATATATATATATACGTACGATATAAACTTTAGTTTTGTACAAATAATTAGCCAGTGAAGAAAATTATATAAAGGAGCTGTGCTATAGAAATATTGAAACTAGAAAATTGTGATTGCTATAAAAAATTGCTTTAGAATATTGGCATTGCAATAGAAAATTGAAACCCGAACTTATATTTACAAAGGTGGCGCACTAAACGTACCGGTTATCGTCGTTGGAAACGGAATCGGCAGCCTGAGTCGGATGAACTTGCTTGTGTTTCAGTGCGTTCAAATGTGCTGCGGAAGGACATGAACCCATCATTTTTCCCCACTCCTATCTATGGTTAAATACTTGGACAGACTGGGTCCATAGTTTAAGTTATACAACAAGTTTAGAAGAAGGAAAATTGGTTGGGAATTTACATATATTTGCCAAGATAGAAATGCACAATGAATAAAACCTTGATTATCTCAAAAATACTGTCTTTGGCATTCAACTCACTTTTTCCGGCGGACTTTCCCTTGGTTGAAGCACCTTAATTGATATGATGTAAATCTACGTTATCTTATTCTCTTAATGTCTTACACGTTCTTAAATCTTACACTTATGATGGATTTTTAGTTTAGCAAACAAGAAAATGTATCCGAGGGAAAAATGTTGCACTTGCACTGTCCTGTGTTTCGCTAAAAAAAACTGCGGATCAAAAAGGAGTAATTCACTCTCCCTCACCAACAAAGCCACATGTTAGATGTGGGTGACGATCCGTAACGCTTGGGGAAAGGATCCTGATGGCTGAACGTCCGTGACCTTGCAGCCACAACGATCAGGTTAAACAAAGCATTCGACTTTTGGCCTTACTGAGCAAGATGGGCGCTTGGAGAACTCCGACCCAATCAATCGGCTGATCATATCCACCTCAAGCGTCTCTATGCTTGTTTGGAAACATCACACACACACACACACACCACCACCACCACCACACCACACAAACATATATTAAAAACAATTCCTCTTCCTTGATTGGAGTTTTGCAAAAAACTAACGTTATCTGCATATACCTCAAGGATTTGACATTGATTAATCCAGAAGGGTTGATATGCCATAAATACCAATCAACCAACCAACCAACCAACCAACCCACCAACCAACCAACTAATAACATAACTGTAAACTTCAATCAAGCAGATATATATAAAAAAAATTGTTTAAAAATCTACAAAACAAGACCATCTACAAACTATATGCTTGTGAAGCAATGTTTGACTACTAACCTATATCTTGTGCCCAACCAATTTATTCAAAAAACCCTACAAACTATTCGGCTACAATTTGTACATATATAAAAGGAAATTCGACGTTAAATAACCGATAAGAATTGATATGCCATTAAGCAACAACTAACCAACCAAATCAAAAAATATCTAAGCTGCTGATAAAAAGATATCAATAATTGAAACGTGGTCGTTTCGACAAATGTCTGGAAGTCATCATTTCATGAAGTTGGTCAATTGTCCACATATCTTCCTTTTAAATTGTCATTAATCTTAATACTTTTTCGTCCCACCTCGTGTGTGTGTGTATATATATATATAGTCATCCAAATACAGTTTGTTTCGTTGTATCACAACTTTTCAGTGAGGATAGAAACGCGAGATTCTCGAAGCTAGGATCGAAACCCGTCTGGCTCATATGCTAACCCAAGATTCCACCACACAGCTATGAAGAAACTAGCGAAAGCTAGGAAATTTTAAACGTTTATGTATCACACTTGTTTTTGTTTACATATATCCGCTTAACGGCTACCGAGAGCTCAATTAATTTGAAGAGCCTTGCCTTACGCGAGTGGCAACCGTTACTTCCTTCGCTGGAGCGCTCAACTTCACGGGGTTGGGGGAGCATATATTGTTATTCACAAACTGACTGTTTCGTTGTGTGGCTAGACACGCGAGATTCTCAAAGCTGGGATCGAAAACCAAAGATTCTATGTGTGTGTGTGTGTGTGTGAACAAAAATCGTTTAAAAACGTTTTTCTTAAATACTGGCCAGCAGAACCAGATAAAACCTTTTTAATTCCATTTTAATTTTTGTTTTAAATGTCATTTGAAAATATTTTGCCATTCAGCTTTTCATACATAAAAGTAAAGAAATTCTCTTTGACGGAAGTGGTATATATATATATATATATATATATCGTTCACGTCACGAATTATTTACGTATGAACTGGTATTACATAATTTTCTGTCTCTTCCTCTTTCAATGCTATTATTCTCTTTCCCTCCGCCCAGCTCACCATAAGTTTCTATACTTCAATCTTCGCAATTTTGTGGCTCACTTCGTATTTTTCTCTCTTTTTTTTTTTTGCAATTTTCTCTTTCCTTCTACATTAATCTCCCCATGTTCTTTATTCCCATGCTTCTTTCTTTCCTTCTTTCTTTTGTTACTTGAGAAACGATATTTCTAATGAGACCATGTTGTGTGAAAGAAAGGAAGAAAAAAGAAAAAGATGATGTAAATAAAAAGTAGAATAGAAAGAAGAAACAATCTGGAAAATAAATATTTATATAAATTAGCATAAAAGAATGAAAGAAAATGAAAGGAAATGCAGGTATAAATTGAAGAAAGAAAGAAAGAAAGAAAGAAAGAACGTCAGGAAAATGACTGAATAAACGAAAGAAATAAAGAATGAAAGAAAGGAAATATTGATTGATAGAAAGGAAGAAAGGAAATGAAATAAATAAATAAAAAAAGGGAATTAAGAATGAAAAATAAAAAGAAAGAGAATAAGAGTAAAGAAATAATAATAAAGACGAAAAGACAAAGTGCCTGTTGAATAGAAGGATATAAAGAAATAAGACGAATTCGAGAAAACGAAAGGAAAGTTTTTATGAAAGCAACATGAAAGAAAATGATTTTAGCTCATATTAAAAAAAAAGACAAAGGAAAAAGCGACTGCGGTTCAAAAGAGAAAGAAAGAAAATTAAAAAAACAAAGAAAAGAAAAAGTTTTAATCACAAGGGTACAAAGTGTCCTGTGGTAGTGGCCTGACATCAGTTGTGGAAATTTACGAAGCTTTTTGCTTAGATGTGGCACAAGGCCATATGAAAGGGGCACTCAATGAGACTCGAACTCACTCGTGTAGGTTTGCTAGTCGAGCTTGCTAACCATTACACCACCAGAGGCGCCTAACATCAGTTGTGGTTTAATCAAATAGTCACTGTGTAGAATGACGCCATTTAAAAATACAACAGACAACATTTATTAAAACCGTAACATTTGGTGTGACAGTTGTAGTCGTGATGGATTGTTTGTTCATTGTCGAGACACAACCTGAGCGAGACAAGTTGGAATGTATTGTTGAAGCTAACCACATTGGCTGGATCGATAGGCGCTCGCTGAAGAGGCAGACACAAGATATACACTCATAGGCAGCTCAAAATTTGGCCTTCCCACATTGGAGCCACCCAGACAAACCCCACCCATGAAAGAACATATGTGCTGTCCGCATCAGACTTATTCAAACCCTAATTTAACTTTATGATCCCAACTCTACAAACATGTTTACATTCATTGATTTTACTCCACGCTCTTTGGCAATTGTGAATAAAAAGGTGCCTTTATGTAAACAGGTACTTATAGGGTACTACTAGATAGATAGATAGATAGATCGATACGTCCATTTTCTTATGCAAAATACATATATATATATATATTAATTAACATGTACATTCTTTAATAGTTCTCATTTATTGATCTTATTTCAAGCTCTTAGCAATTGTGTCTAAAAATGTGCCTTTATGTAAACAGGAACTAACTAGGCGCTATTCGATAGATAGATAGATAGATAGATAGATAGATATGCCCATTTACTTAAGCAATATACATATTCATATGTTAATTAATATGTATTTTTCTTTTATAGTTCTCATTCATTATTCTTATTTTAAGATCTTGGCAATTGTAAGTAAAAAGGTGCCTTTATGTAAACAGGTACTTACAAGGTACTACTCTACTGATAGATAGATAGATAGATAGATACATAGATAGGTCCATTTTCTAATGCAAAATACACACACACACACACACACACATATATATATATATATATATATATTTATATATATATATATATATTAATCAATATGTACTTTCTTTAATAGTTCTCATTTGTTTATCTTATTTCAAGCTCTTGGCAATTGTGAATAAAAAGGTGCCTTTATGTAAACAGGTACTAACTAGGTACTATTCAACAGATAGATAGATAGATAGAGAGAGAGAGAGAGAGAGAGATATGCTCGTTTTCTTATACAAAATACATACATACATACATACATACACACACACACACACACACACATATATATATATATATATATATATATATAAAGATATACTCATGTTTTCATAAATATATGAACATGAGAATACATACATACATACATACACACACACACATATATATATATATGTGTGTGTGTGTACTTTCTTTAATAGAACACATTCATTTATCTTATTTGAAGCTCTTGACAGTTGTGTTTAAAAATAAGCCTTTATGTGAATAGGCATATACTAAGCACAACTCCACAGATAAATAGATAAATAAAACGAGAGATGGATATGCCTATTTCCTTTTGCAAAACACATACAGATATATGTAAATTAATACCTGATTTCTTTCATAGTACTCAAGTAAGATAAAACTATATATATATATATATATATATATATATATATGCATACTTTTAGGAATGGGTTCGGATTTTGTTGGCTCCTTGGGACACCATATTTATCAACCCCTCCGCTCGGGTAGGATATGACACAAGGTCAATTTTTAAGCGGAGTTTAGCAGGTTGAATTCAAAGTTTTCCTTCTCCTAGACTTGTTGCCTTACCAAGGCTGAAGAACATAGTCTGTTCTACTATTCACCCATGGCTGGAGGAAGAATATTGGATTCATACCTTTCCCAAGGGTATTAGTCCTATGTGAAATATAATCAGTCTCGTCCAGGATTTGAATTCGTGTCCCCGTGTCCATTTCTTACGACAATAACCATTACACCTCGGGCTCCCTGGGACACAGGTATAGTGACTCCTCCAGAAATATTTCTAAACGGAGAAAAAATAAAAGTATTAAATTTTGTTTTAAAAGGTTAACCACAATTAAGATTCAATCATTTGTTCAACATAGTTTCTTGCAAACAAATTTCTCCAAAACAAAATTAACATTTTGTTGATAATATTGTTTTCAGTTACGATGACTATTCAGTTATTTTTGTACCATATGTAAATCTTTTAGTTGAATGATTGATTTTAACGGCATGCCAACATCTCTAGGGTTATTGTATGCCTAAGTAAAGTAAGTAAAGTTGGCGACCGTAGTCGAGGGCGACCCGAAGGCTCCCTTTTCAATAGCTACTACACCGATGTGTAGGAGAAGGCGCTACTCCTTTCCCTGGATTGCTCCACTTTACCCTTGATACGAACCTTACAATGCTGAGTGTTAAGCAAGTAGGTATCAAGAACCGTTTTTAAGGTCTTTGGTGTGACCCGACATGGGATTTAATCCAGATCTTCTGGACTACTGGCGAACACTCTATCCACTAGACCAGCGAGCCTAGAACGTTTGAAATTGCGTTCATTGTATGTTACTATTTACTTGTTTTGTGTAGTTGTTTCTAAAAAGTCTTTTTTGTACTTGGTCCTATCGAATATGAATAATTATTAAACTGATCAATTTATAGGACCCTAACAGGAGCTACTACTCCGAGTCAGAGTAGGCCTGGGTGTAGTCACAATGAAGGAGTACTCCACACTCACCAGACATATAAATATGGAACTTCACCATCAGATGCGGAACAGGATACTCTTTCAGTGCGATCTTATCCCTCCGCAGATGATATACTCGGAGTATTTAAGAACCTGCCGAAAGAGCTTTTCAGTTGAATTAGTTATCATTAATGTTAGGGACCTTTGTCGAGGGTGACACAAAGGCTCCCTTTTCAATAGCTACAACACGGAGGTGTAGGGCAGGGCGCCACTCCTTTCCCTGGATTGCTCCACTTTACCTCTGATTCGTACCTTATATTGCTGAGTGTTAAGCAAGGAGGTATCAAGTACCATTTTTAGTCTTTGGTATGACGCGACCTGGGATTGAATCCAGGTCTCCCGGACCATTGGCGAACACTCTACCCATAGGCCAATATATAATGAAATATACAAGCACTTTAGCATAGGATCCAGAGTATTGCTTTAGAGGCCACCCATTACGTCCAGGAGGGGGCGTGAATAAAAGGTTTTATGTTGAGAGAATCAGAACACAAAAATTAGCTCACATCTCATGCACGAATAAGGGGAAGGGTAAGTGATTTTCAGGGAGGCCGAGGCAACCTTGCCTTCCACCACAGGCGATGGGCTTGATAAAATCTGTTGTGGGTTGATTGAGAAAACACTTCTCTTTTCTATTAAGTCGGTCAGTTTCACACCATGTTGTTTGATGCAAAATCACGTTTATTTAATTCTATCGATTTCCCAATACGATGTGTGAGACACGGGTATTGAGCAGTTGACTGACCACTAATCAATGGCTTATAAAGGTGTCACATGACACCACAAAATCGCCGCCTTCCAACCACTGCGGGTCCCTCATGAGATTCCGATTTCCTTCTATCCATCTGGCATGCAAAAACATTATTTGCTTTTTTTTGTGTCTAAAAAGAATCCTGGAAGCATTACAAGTAGAAAACAATTTTCTTTCTCTCTCTGTCTCTCTGTCTCTGTCTCTCTTTCATTTTCTTTCACTTTCTGTCTGCCACTAATTCTGTCTTTCTCCCTTTGTCTATGTGTGTGTGTGTGTGTGTGTGTGTGTGTACATGAGTCTCACTCTCTCTCTCTCTCTCTCTCTCTCATTTTCTTTTGCTTTCTGTCTGCTACCGTTTCTGACTGTCTCTCTCTGTGTATGTATGTGTGTGTACATGAGTCGCACTCTCTCTCTCTCTCTCTCTCTCTCTCTCTTTCTCTTTCTCTTTTGCTTTCTGTCTGTTACTAATTCTGTCTCCCTCTTTCTGTGTGTGTGTGTGTGTGTGTGTGTGTGTGTGTGTGTGTGTACATGAGTCTCTCTCTCTCTCTCTCTCTCTCTATCGCTTTCTGTCTGCCACTAATTCTGTCTATATCCCTATGTCTATGTGCGTGTGTGTGTGTGTACATGAGTCTCTCTTTCTTTCTCTCTCTCTCTCTCTCTTTCTTTGTTTCGCTTTCTGTCTGCCACTGTTTCTGTCTTCTCCCTCTGTGTATGTATGTGTGTGTGTGTGTGGGTACATGAATCTCTCTCTCTCTCTCTCTCTCTCTCTCTCTCTCTCTATCTATCTATCTAGTTATCTCAGTATGTCTGTCTGTCTCTCCTGAAAATACATTGTTTAAAATAATAAAGGCGAAAAAAAGAATCTGATGTTTGAACTAATTCAGACAAAAAAAAAAAAAAAAAAGAAGAAATAAAAAAGAAAAAATAAGCGATAAACATGTGTTCAATCACTGTATATGTAAGTAAATTTGGCGACCGTTGTCAAGGGTGACCCGAAGGTTCCCTTTTCAATATCTACAACACCGAGGAGTAGGGGAGGGTGCTACTCCATTCCCTAGATTGCTCCACTTTACCCTAGATCCATACCTTATGGTGCTGAGTGTTAAGAAAGGGAGAGCAAGTACCATTTTTTGATTTCTTTGGTATGATTCGACCTGGGATTGAACCCCGGTCTCCCGCACCATAAACGAATACTCTAACCATCACGACAATGGATACATGGGGAGAAAATGAGATTTAAAAACCAGCGACAAAACAAACAGAGAGAAATAAATAGACTGAAATATATACGAATAAAGATTTATCGCAATAAATAGATATATAGACTGACTGTGGGAAATAGATGATTAACTGAACTGATAGATAAGCAGACCTTGGATGATTAATACATAAACTAATAGAATAAGACTAATAGACTGATGCATGCATAGATATATCACTATGTTCATATATATACATATATATGTGTATAAATATATATATATATATATATATATATATATATATATATATATATATAGAGAGAGAGAGAGAGAGAGATAGATAGACGGAGAGACACTAGATTATTGTATATATATATATATGTGTGTAGATCGATGGATAGATACTACATTGTAGTCAATAGATAGATAAATAAACAGAATGTCTGAGAACTAATTTTTTATTTATTTATGGCGGACTTTTTGTCCTCATCTTGGTAGTTTTTGTGTTGTTTCTTCTTTCACTACGTTTCGGCCAAATTTCACCTCTGGCCTTCTTCAGGTGATTTACCGCGACCTCGGATAGGAATGCTGAGTCTTGTAACCGTATCCCCAGTAATTACTGCCTTCCATAGTTGTTGTCTATCGCACCACAAAAAGTCCGCAATAAATGAAAAAAAATTATTCTCAGATTAAGAAGCCTCATCTCAAAATGATTCCAATTAAAGAAAAAAACAGAATGTCTTCAATAGGTAGATAGATACAAGATTGAAACCAATACACACACACACACACACACATATATATATATATATATATATATTTAGTCGAGGGGTACCTAAAGGCTCCTTTTTCAATAGCTTCAACACCGAGGTGTTGAGGAAAGCGCTACTCCTTTCCCGTAATTGAGTCACTTTACCACTGCAACGTATCATAATACTGAGCGTTTAGCAAGGAGGTTTCAAGCACCATTTTTTTAGTCTTCGTTATGATTCGACCTGGGATTAAACCCAAGTTTCTCAGGCTATTGGCGAACACTCTACCTACTAGGCCAATGAGCGGGATGTTATCAATAGATTTAATGATAGATAGATACTTGATAGCTGTCGATAAATAGATAGATAGATAAAGAATATTGGAATACGAAGGTATATAGTAAGATGTTGATTTGTTCGAGACTGGGCCTTATACCAAATCAATACTTCTTCCTACTTATACGAACGTGATTTGTATTGTTATGTATCTTTTCTAATGTAACTTTCCCATAAAATGTAAAGGAATTAACAGAAAACAAGACGTGGAATATAGAAGTTTGAAGAGTGGGATAGCCATTAATTTTGTTGGGGAATTAAGCATGGTCGTTGATGAAACATTAAAACTTGTAATCCAGTTGAAGCCAAAGAGAGAGCCTCAAATTTATAACTATGGTGAGTATAATTAATAAAAACGGTTAAACGTGTATAATTTGTTTGTCCGGAGTTTGTTGGTAATTTTTAAAGAAAAATTAGAGCTAATTTGTTTACTCACAATTAAGTATTGCAATTATTTCTACCATGTGTCTAGAGGGTAGAGTGTTTGCCAATTGTCTTGGAGACCTGAATTCAATCCCTGGGCAAGTCATACCAAAGATCTAAAAAATGGTACTGGAATTCACAGGAACTGTTTGGTTCTTGTGATATAAGATTGATCAAGATGATCGAAGCTAATAAAGGCGAAATAAGTCTTTCCTGCTATTACAGGTTGTAGTTTTGCGTCATCTTTTCTTTTATTAAATCGCTTCTTCTTTTCGCCCAGTCGGTTGGGGCTGTATAATACACTGACTGCACCTCTGAAGACCCCCGACTCATTGAGTGTCCTAGATATAACACTAAATAATCTGATGGTGAGGTTCCAGTAAGGCTGGAGCTTTGGGGAATGCGGAGTACGTCTTCATTGCCATCGCTTTCAGGTCCACTCTGGCCTGGAGTGATAGCACCTGATAAGGTCCTATATATGGGTCAAATAGAACTAAACTTCATACTAATGTTAAACTGAATTGTTAGAAATAGAACTGCTTTGATATTTAAACTGCGTACTTATGCTAAAATGAATTGTTTGAGATAGAACTGTTTTGATATTTAACTGTGTGTTGACAAAACTAACTATACTAACAGTGAAATGTATTGTTTGAATTGACTGTTTGACTAAACTGAATGGCTTGAAATAGAAATGTTTTTGACAATTAAACTGTGTACTTATGCTAAACTGAATTGTTTGAAATAGGACAGTTGATTTGTATAAAAATAGATTTGGCATTGAATAACCTACAAAGGTTGATATGCCATAAAAAACAAACAAACAAACAAACAAACAAAGCCTCTTCATTGTGATGGTCACATGTCTCTCTTCTGTTGTCAAAGTTATTCTTTTATGAATGATTGACATAGCTGGCATTGTCTTTATACAGCATGTGACCAAACGACTACAATCTTTTTTTTCTTGCTAATTCCATTCCAAGGTTGCACCTAATAGCATGAACTTTAAAGTGAATCAGGAGAGAAACTCCGAATATAATCCTGAGCAAATAATTCTTAAATACACACACATTTCTGTTGCCTCATCTTTTAAACTCTCCAGAACACACACACCAACATACACACACGTATATATATATATATATATAGATAGATCTGATGATGAGGCTCCAGACCTGGAGTTCTGGGGAAAATGGAGAAACCCCTTTAATTCAATTAATCCCAGGTCAACTCTGACCTAAAGTGGTAGTACCTGTTAGGGGCCCATCTCTGGGTCAAATGGAAGTGTCTAAACATTTAACTATGTGCAAACAAATCACTGATGTTAAACAGAATTGTTAGTGCTGTATTGCAATATTTGAAACTATTTTATTGTAAGGCCAGTCAGTTGGAGGAGTAGAATACCCCGACTGCATCTCTGCAGAGGAGTAAGACTCCTTCAATGAATGTCCTGGATTTGACACTAAACAATCTTCTGGTGAGGTTCTAGTAATGCTGGAGTTTTGGGGAATGCGAAGTACTTCTTTATTGTCATCACTGTCAGGTCCAATCAGGCCTGTAGTGGTAGCACCTGAGAGGATCCTATCTCTGGGTCAAATAGAACTAAACTGTGTACTTATGCTAAACTGAATTATTTGAAATAGAACTGTTTTTAAGTATAAAATGGATTTTGTATTAGATAGCCAACGACGTTTGATATGCCATGAAACAAAACAAAACCAAACCATTTTATCGCGTACAAATAAAACTAATTGTTTTAGATAGCAATCCATGAAACCATTTAAGTGTTCACAAAAAAATGATTAATCATACATAGAATTAATCGTGTTAGATAGACTTAAAACCATTTAATTGTGTTCAAAAACTGAATTATTAGAATTTCATAATGATACTTGGAACTATTTGACTATGTGCAAATGAATGAATAGTCTTGAACAGAATTTTTTTTATTAAAGAGCCATTCTTGAAACCACTTCTCTGTGAGCCAACATGTGATTAATATTAAAAAGAATTTATTAATGTTGTATAGTAATACTTAAAACCATTAAAGTGTGTGGAAACAATAAGTAAAGTTGGTGACAGTAGTCGAGAGCGACCCGAAGGCTCCTTTCTTGATTGCTACTACACCGAGGTGTAGGGAAAAGCGTTCCTTCTTTCCTCGGATTGCTACACTTTACTCTTGATTCCTACTGTATAATGCTGAGTGTTAAGCAAGGAAGTATCAAGTACCATTTTTTAGATCTTTGGTATGACTTGCCCAGGGATTGAATTCAGGTCTCCAAGACAATTGGCGAACACTCTACCCTCTTGATAGATGGTGGAAATAATTGCAATACTTAATTGTGAGTAAACAAATTAGCTCTAATTTTTCTTTAAAAATTACCTACGAACTCCGGACAAACAAATTATACACGCTTAACCATTTAAATTGGGTGCAAAAAGATTAATATTAAATAAGGTGTTGAATAGAAATAATTGAAACCATTTAAATGGCTAATATTAAACAGAATTATTAGTTTTAGATCGAAAAACTTGATCATCATCATCATCATCATGTCGTGCCGCCAGCACGAATATCTCTGACTCTCTCTCGCCACTTCTCCCTATCATTCATCGCCTCCGGCAGGTCTTCAGGGTTACATCCTGTGTCTTCAGATAGCTGCTGTATGTAAGTTCGAGCTGGTCGTCCTGCTTTTGCTTGGCCATATGTGGGGGTCCATAGGAGTACATCACTTACGAGCTCATCCTTGCTTCTCCAGCAGTGTCCTGCATGTCTGGTTCTTCTAGCTTGTATAGTTTTCGTGATGGGAGGCAAGCGGCCGTATAGTTGGTGTCTCGTGGGGTGTTGTCGCCAGGTAGTATCTAAAAATGTTATCTACAAACCATGCCAGGGTGTCTTGCTATACAAATATCAAGCATTTTCAAATCATTACACAAATATTCATAAACTAGATATTATTATGGAATTTTTTTCAATGACAAAGATTTCTGATTCGCTTTCAAAATCAACATTACTGAAGTATAAATCGAAGAAACTACCTCCTGCCATCTTGTTTGTCGTTGAAATTTATCTTTCATTCTCATTCTAAATTTTGAAATTTTCTCCAAGAGCTGATTATATAAATTGCTCATCATATGCAAATCATTTCTCGCCAACTATTTTCAAATGTCGAGTAAAAATCCAATGTAACTCTATCATAAAAAGATGAGAACTCTGGTGAATATCACACCATCGAAAACGAGTTCTTGTTACCATGTATCTCGTGCACATTCAAATGACCGAATAAACTTGATTGTTGGTTGATTGATTGGCTGGTTGGTTGGTTGGATTTTATGGTATTCTAATCCAAGCTATTCAATTAATTCAAACAGTTCTGGCTCTGCCAATTCAGTTTAGAATAAGCATAGATTTTGTTTACACACAGTTAAATGTCAAACAGTTCTATATTAAACAATTATGTTTAGAGTAAGTGCAGTTTCAGTGTCAAAAACGGTTCCATTTAAAACAATTCAGTTTAGCATAAGGCCACAGTTTAATTGTCAAAAACATTTCTATTTCAAGCTATTCACTTTAGTCAAACAGTTCTAATTCAAACAATTCAGGTTAGCATGAGTATGCTGTTTAATTCTATTTAACCCATTGATAGAGCCATATCAGGTGCATCCATTTTGGGGTCAGAGTGGATCGGGAAGCAATGGTAATGAAGAGGTGCTCTGTATTCCCCAAAGCCTAAGCACCACTGGAACCTCACCATTAGATTATTTAGTGCCATATCCAGGACTCTCTTGGTGGGGGCATTACCCCTCTGCAGAGGTGCAGTCGGTGTATTCGACAGCCCCACCCGACTGGGCAAGATAAACTCGACTTCCGCTCAATAAGTGTTGATGTAAGTAACACTGACAGATAGAGAGAAATTTACATATAAGCACTATATATATATATATATATATATATATATATATATATCCCAGAGTGAGAGGGTAGAGAAAGAGCGAGAGGGAAGAGGAATGAAATTGATGGAAAAGAAAAGAGAAAAGAAGAAAAAGGGTTGGAAGTGTTAAATAGCGGCACCACGACTTGATACAATGTTAACAAGCTATTCTTATAAATTGATTTCTATTATTATTTGAGCCTCAGTTTGGGCCCTGTGCCAAACTTGAGCTTCATGTAGTGTTTGAAATTTTTAAAAGACCAGATTACAGCGAAAGAATTTAGCTAAGTATCAGGAGATTTGTTTTGAAAAGAGGGATGAGAACTATAATTTGATGGACATGGACTCTTATGATGACATAGTAAAAATGAAATTCTCTGATATTTTAATTTATTACTTGACAGCATTAATAAATTATCAAATGAATTAATTAGTGAATAACTTAATTAGTAAACAACTTAATAAAAGAAATGATTCTGGCATAAACGGAAACAGTAATATAGGTAATGCCTTCAAGACATTTTCTCGCTATGAGATTTAGAAAGTAAATCAAAAGGATTTATATCATCTATGTTATGAAATTTTATATATATATATATATATATATATATATATATATATATATATATATATATATATATATATATATATATATATATATATATATATATATATATATATATATATATATATATATATATATATGACAGAAATGAGTTAAGAATAAAATTGTTCTCATTTAGCACATATATTACTGTGCGTTTTTTCAGTAATGTAATAGTTACTATTGTAAGAAATGGATTTGACGATACGAGTTCAAATCCTTGACGAGGCTGTTTGCGTTTTTCTTCGAGCAAATGTCCTAAGAAAAGTCAAAAATCTGTTTGTTCTACCAACAGATACAGGTGAATAGAGGAATAGGTTGTGTTCTTCCGAACTGGTAAGGCAACTAGTGTCGGAGAAATAAAACTCTTGATTACAAAAAACATCGACAACCCAAATAGTGGCGAGTATGGCCCATCAACTGGATCGTGGCAAACGAAGTATTCAAGGAAGGGGGTCATTCCTTTAAAATTGAAATCTCCCCGAGAAAAAAGAACTTCTTTGAGATTGGTTTATAATTTATCTCTTAATTTGTACAAATTTTATGGATACACACATATATATATATATATAGAGAGAGAGAGAGAGAGAGAGGGAAATAACAAGGAAGAGTGGAATAAATATAATTAGGTAGATGTTTTTTTCTCAAGAAGATAATAAAATCATGTGTGAATATAGGCTAGCAGTTGTGTACGCCTTTCTATAAATCCTGCACACACATCCGAACGCAAAAACATCGCAACATATATATATATATATATATATATAACTGAACAGCTCTCACTATCTATAGGTCCGACAAAAAGTAAGCTAATGCAATATATATATATACATATATATATATGCATATATATATATATATATATGCATATTTATTAGTGATACATATGGTCGCTTTGGGATATGCAATTCCCACATCTGACTGACGCATACAGTTAGTGAAATTTAAAAGGGAGTGGTCCATGGTTGGAGTTTTGTGTGTGGCTATATATCTGAGGGAAGTGAAAAGTTAGCGTGTCCGGAAAATCAGTGAGGGGAGCGAAGAAACATCTTTTTTTATTCTGGCGTCATAAAGTCGGTTGAGAATATTCTCGCCTTTCTTGTGCATTTGTATGCATAAAACCTTTTCGTGTATTCGGGGTTGCACACAATACTTGGTGAGTTCTTTGTCTATGAGAGCATATTGAAGACTGCGAATTAAACGTTGTTCATATAATATATATATGATAAAAATAAGTAGAAAAATCAATAAATCAAACTCTTACAACGGGTTAAGTGGTTATATTTCGTTCTTTATTCACGGAAGAACTTTTTCAGACAAAGCATTTTTTGTGTTTCTCTCTTTGTTCATTCCTTGTCTCCAGCTCGTCTTCGGAACTTTTTCCTCCCTTTATACCTTTGTACATTCTCCTTCATTTCATTTATTATCTCATTTGCTAAATTGTAGAAAAAGTCAAAAAGTGTTTAGTCTGAAGAAGTTCTCCCGTGAATAAAGAACGAAATATTACCACTAAACCCGTTTTAAGTGCTTGATTTAAACACTTTTCCACTTATTTTTATCATCTTATCAGATTCACTACCATTCCTACACACACACACACACACACACACACATTTATATATATATGTATGTATATGTGCATCTATAAAAATATCATAATTATTATAAAAGTAGAAGAGAAGTTATGTATGTATGTATGTATTTATGTATGTATCAAATGCGGCAGTAAAAAGATAATTTACGCACTTGATGACCATCAATCTTTAGCCTATGCAATCAACAGACCAACTTTCGGTCTACTGATCACATAAGCAAGAAACTGACAGTCACCAAGCGCTGTTGACTTAATGTCTACTCTATCTTAACTTAGATGCCCTGTCACTGATATTGAGCATTTTATTTATATATAGCAAACTATATATTCACACTTAAAGCAAACTATATATATTCATGCAAAAAGCAATGTATATAAACACACACACACACACACATATATATATATATATATATAAGCAGTATATGGTTGTCACTATCTCATTTGGTGGGTTTGTGGCTAACCAATTGCAGTATAATTTGAAGAGTGCCCGATTTCTATGATTGAGCAATTATACAATATAATAATAAATAAATATATATTAGTTTTTATATATATTTAATAGCATGGTTGCTTATCTGCGACCACTGGTTTCATTCTGTCTTAATACAGCAATCATCTGCCTGATGAATATGTATATATATATATATATATATATATATAACAATTACACAAATGCAATATTTAAACACTTCTGAAGTATAGTCAGGTTATGATAATTTGAATTGATATTCGTTTGTCCACTAAATATATGACTTGCTAACTTATGTATTAAGACCTTTAAACTATAGTTTATACTATTAATAGCGGTTTGAAGATGTACGATAAGTATAAGAATACTTTGATTTTTTGTATGTGCTTCGGTGTGTCTCTTGTGTTTTTCTAAACTTCTGTGAACGTTCGACCTTTAGTTTGCATACTTATTTACTCACTATTTCCACGTAAAAATAATCCATATGCGCAGGGGTGCCTTTGTGTATGTGTAATCGGAGTGAAAGTGTAAGTGCTTGTGTTTTATAGTGATTACCACATAGTCCAGCATGTATTAATGATTTAACAACCAACTATTGAGAACTTTAGTAATGGAAAAACAACAATCCTTCATCTCAAAATTCTGGACAAACTTTCAAGTTATTTTTCGAGGTTGAATTTCTTCTTTTTTTTTTTCTTTTTTTAAAAGAGATACTAACTTCTCTTTCGATAACTTTCTTGGGTTTTTTCAATTTCTTCAGAAATCCTTCTTTATGGTTCAAGTTCCCATCGTCCCATAATTTCATTGACTTTCTCTTTTCACATTCTTTCAGTTTTATTCTGTGGTCTGCCGGGACAGCTAAGTCGACACTTTTGCAGGTTTTCTTTTTTTTTTTGTTGTTGTTGATTATTATAAGGTTTGGTCTTCTGGCCGAGATTAGGTGATCCGTTTGTATGTCAAAGTCCCATAGAAGTTTGTGTGTGTCATTTTCTAGGACAGGTGCTAGGTTGTGCATATACCATTTGTTGGAATGGTCAAATTTAAATTTCTTGCACATTTCCCAGTGGATCACCTTGCCCACCCAGTCGTGTCTAATTATTATTATCATTATTATTATAGTCCTTGCACGCTTTTCTTGCCAGTTTTTTCCAGAACTTGCTGGAAAGTTCAAAGTGCATTACTATTATTATTATTATGATTATTTTACTCATTTGAAAGTTTTTCACACCAGGGTTAGCTGATGGTTTTCCACTCGTGTCTGAGTGACAGCAAGTTTCCACTAGTCTCCAGGACTCCTCTCAGTATTTTGGCCGATTTCGACCATGCTGTAGTTTGGATGATCTCCACTCGTCCCCTTATTTCCAAGTCCTTCACTCCCTCTACCAATCCTTTGATGACTGTACCGAGCACGCCAGTTACATTTGGTATCACCGTCGTCTTCATGTTCCATAGTCATTTTCAGTTCTCTAGCAAGTTCTAGGTATTTTTCTCTCTTTTTGCTTTCTTTCAGGTTTACTCTGTGGTCAGCCGGAACGGTAAAGTCCACCATTCGGCAGGTTCTTTTTATTTTGTTGGTCTGGTCGAGATTAGATGATTCGTTTGTATCTCAAAATCCAAAAGAATTTTGTGCGTCTCAATTTCTGGGACCGATTCTGTGCTGTGCATATACCATTTGGTCGTATGGCGAAATTTAAACTCCTTACACAATTCCTATATGGATCACCTTCCCTACCCAGTCGAGTCTAATCTTATACTCTCTTTGGGCTAATTTACTGCATTCGATTATTATTATTATTATTATTATTAAATACCGGACATTGGCCTAGCGGTTAGAGTGTTCGCTAATGGCCCGGGAGACCTGGGTTCAATCCCAAGTCGAGTCATACCAAAGACTCAAAAAAATGGTACTTGATGCCTCCTTGCTTAACACTCAGCATTATAAGGTACGGATCAAGGGTAAAGTGGAGCAATCCAGGGAAAGGAGTAGCGCCCTCCCCTACGCCTTGGTGTAGTAAGCTATCGAAAAGGGAGCTTTCGGGTCACCCTCGACTATGGTCGCCTACTTTTACTTATTATTATTAAATTGCTCTTTGCGAGCTTTTCACACCAGCGTTAGTTGATGGTCTTTCATGGGAGTTTGAGAGACTACAAATCTTTTCAAGTCCCTGGACTTTTCTCAATATTCTGGGCTATATTAGCAATAATATATTTTGGATGGTCTCAGCTTGTCCTCCAGTTTCCAGTTCTTCCAGTTCCTTTACTAAGCCTTGGGCGGGGGACCGTTATTTAATTTTCAGTTCCATTTTCAGTTTTTTACATTACTTCGCCAGGGCTTTACCCCATATTTAGAGATATGCAAAGCAGTGATTATATGTAATGTATGTATTTCTGTTTGTTTTTTTTTTCTACCTCTTTTGGGGGATACTTTTCAGTAACATTGATAGTACTCTCCTAAGACGAGCAGTTCCATAAAATGCATTTTTTGTGTGTTTCATTTAGGCTGTGATGGTAATTTATCTTGTCAATGTGTTTATCCAGCCCTTTTTTGATCATACCTAGAGGTTCCACTATTACTGGCACATTGTTTTACGTTACCACATTTTCTCTATTTTTCTTCTCAGGTCTAAGTACTTATTAATCTTAATATATTCTTTGACGGATATGTCATTTATTGGCACTGATATATCAATTAGAAAGCAAGCTTTTCTTTTATAGTCCTTAACGACTATATCTGATTAATGATAATAATGATATTAAAGATTGACGAAAAAGTGAACCTTCAGAATCGTGGACGTTGTCGTCGTGGCGAACCACCGAGTGAAAACTAAAGAAAATTAAAACAGAGACACGTACTAGGACCTTGCCAGAGAACTAAGAAAGTTGTGGAACATGAATGTGACGGAGATACCAACTGTAATTCGAGTTCTCAGAACGGTCCCTAAAGGCTTGATAAGAGAACTGGATGAGTTGGAAATCGGAGAACGTGCCCAAACCATCCAAACTACTGCATTGTTAATATGAGGCAGAATACTGAGTCGAGTCCTGTGAAATTAAGAAGACTTGCTGTCTCTCAGACTTCATAGAAAGATCATCAGCTAACATTGGTGTGAAAAACTCACAAAAACTAAAATAATAATAAACATTTTATTATTGTTGTTATAAATCAATCTTATTTCCATCAAAATATTCATCCTAAGAAGCCACACTCGATGATGACGTTGTTTCTACTCCCGTAAACAGTAGAAGATGTCTTCCACTGACACTGCCTTCTTTTGGTTCTTCAAGGCCTACAGCATGTTTCATTTCCTCCTGATATCTTGTTATCATATTTATCAACCCCTCCTCTCGAGCAGGATATGACACAAGGTCAATTTTTTAAGCGGAGTTTAATAGGTTTGAATTCAGAGTATCCCTTCTCCTAGACTAGTTGCCTTACCAAGGTTGAAGAACCTAGTCTCCCCTACTATTTACCCATAGCTGGAGGGAGAATAATTGGATTCATACCTTTCCCAAGGGTATTAGTGCTATGTGAAATGCAATCATTCTCGTCCAGGATTTGAACTCCTGTCGCCGTGTCCATTTCCTATAACGTTAACCATTACACTACGGGCACCTCCAATTACACCACGGGCACCTCCAGATATCTTGCTATAATTTCTTCCTTAGTGGTCTTTTGTAGGACACTTCTCTATATTATAGCCGATCTAAACAAAGCTATAGTCCTAATTGTCTCGATTCTTCCACTGATCTACTTCCTCCAGTCCTTTCTTTAAGCCCTAAGGGACCGTTTTAAGCACCCTAACTAAAAATGCTATCACCATTCTCGGGTAAGGTCTAAGTACATTTTCTTAACTTTTCGATTTCTTTTATTTTCATTCTGAGATACGCCGGAACAGCAAAATACACAATACAGAAAATTCTCTTTCTCTTTTTTTATCTTTAATTTCGATTAATTAACTGCAAGTGGTCTTCTGGCAGGAATTAGGGGATCCATTTGTATCTCAAAATCTCAGAGAATTTTTTATGTCTCATTTTCATGGACAGAATCTGGGAGTATAGTGAAATCTAAATCTTTTGCACAATTCCCAGAGGATTACCTTTCGAATCCAGTCGTGCGTGGTTTTGCTCTCTTTACGGCAATCGCTTATTAGGTGATCAACCTACATTTGCTATCCTATTGCGTATTATCAACAAGTTTTGACATAATATATTTCACCTTTTATTTTTATCAATATTTTTTTATCTCAAATCACTCGACTGATCATTCTACGATAATGACGAGCAAAGATGATAGAAATCTTTGTTGAAAAATATGCAATTCTCACAATATTTCAATCATCCATTTTATTATTCATTTTTGTTGCTGTTGTTCTTCAATAACACGTTTATTCTAACTAGAAAATCCGTCCACTCGTAGGATTCTGTTGTAACGGCAGTCAATTATAACAGTGATGTTTTTGTAAAGGAAAGAATGAATGATTCTTATACCTGTTTTATTGGTATCTTCTTTGAGTCGAGTCAAATCATTTTTTAAGCTTTACACCGTTATAAGGAAGTAGTCACCCATCTAAATAATGAGCAAGTTCTTCGTTGCTTAATCTCAGTGATCTGACGCAAACCGATGCATTAAGCGTGACTCGACCGTAAGCATAGTTGACATTTTTTTAAATTTTGTTTTTCATCTTAATTTTTTTCTTTCTTTCTTTGACGTTTCTCCTGTTTTTCTGCCTTGTATCTATTTCCAGATCATTTGCATTATTTAGATTTTCCATTCATAATTTCCTCTCCGTTATATTTCAAATGATCTCTTTCAAGTTGTTCCTTCTATGTTTTTCTTGTTAAAATAGATTTGCTTTTCTTTCTTCTTTGCCTTGAAGCTTTCTGTATTTGTATTGCTTTAAGGTTTATTTCATTATCACTTTCAATTTAGATGTTCTTTCTTTCTTTCTTTCTTTCTTTCTTTCTTTCTTTCTTGAAGATCTTTGCTCGTTTCATTGTTTC
>OY757911.1:43027512-43040012 GCA_963585895.1 Sepioteuthis lessoniana
AAGGAGTAGCGCCCTCCACTACACCTCAGTGTAGTAGCTATTGAAAAGGAAGCGTTCTGGTCGCCCTCGACTATGGTCACCAACTTACCATTTGGAGTTCTTATGGTGTTAAAAAACAAACCTTTACAGCTGAATAAAATCTCGGCGTTAAATGACCCATGGGGGTTTTTCATGGCGTACTGTCAAACAAGTAAAAAGGTTAGTGAGTTCAAACTCCAGCGACGCTATTACGTTCACTATCTGACTTGGAAAAAGTATGAAAACCATTATCCTCCCACTATGGCTAGAATAGTAACACTGTTTTTTTTTTCTAAAAAGATTGTTTGGGCATCGAAAAACCCACGAAGATTGGTATGTCATTAAACAAATAAACTAAACCAAACAATTTACAAAAAAATTTAATTTCGTTATTGAATAACCCATAAGGATTTGGTATGGCGTTAAACAAATAAACCAAACGAAAACTATTCCTTAAAAATTATGTATGGTGTTTCAATATCTTAACGATTACATTTTAGACTGAACATATATTTTGCATTAAGTTTTATATTTAATTGATTTTATAGATTACATTTTGCCAAGTTATAAATAAGCAATTATTGCTCAAGTAAACGGGGAATAACTTTGGCCTTTTTTCTTTCTTCTCTATTTTCAGATGCCAAACGTAGAGAACAGGCAGCGCTATTCGGCAAACATCAACCACCCAAAAAACGACGAAAGTCCAGAACAGCTTTTACCAATCAGCAAATTTACGAACTGGAAAAACGATTCCTCTACCAGAAGTACCTGACGCCGGCCGATAGGGACGAAATCGCCCTTAGTCTCGGGCTAACCAACGCTCAGGTGATTACCTGGTTCCAGAACCGACGCGCCAAATTGAAACGGGACCTCGAAGAGATGAAGAACGATGTAGAACATGCCAAAGTTGTGACACCGCAGCTCAATAGTTTGTTGGTCAAGACACTTGTGAAGAAGTCACTCGAATGTGATCCTCTGACACAGCAAGCCATAATTGAGGAGGAAGAAGAAGGTCACAGTAAGGACAACAGTGTCACATCTTAAGGGAAAGTTATAGAGTTGGGTTTTTTTATCACACACGATTGGGAAAAGGATTTTTTTTAATTAAAAGATATTTAAAAAATTATTACAATAAAGACTCGACGGAACAAGCAACAAATAACATTTTTAAAAGCACTGTTGTTTTCTTTAATTTTGACCAGGCAGTCAAAATATAAATCTATTGTCGTTATTTCTAAACGATATATTGTTAAAAGCCAAAAAAAAAAAAAAAAAAAAAAGGATTTTTTATATGGACAGTAAGTAGTTATTGGCCTCTAAATTCACTGTCTCATTTTTTTTTTTTGGTCAGTAATTGCTGCCGTATTTACTTGAGTATCATGCGATACCATTCGAGATTATTTGTTAATTTTCGAGCTGGAAATTGAAGGCGTACACAGATTTTTTTCTTATTTTGCCTATAGTGCAACCTCCTAACATTAGACTAAAAATGTAGGTCTTAGAAAGTCGCATGATACGTTTATATATACGGCATTTTCCGTTGACTGATTGAATTTAAAACGAGGATTTTAAAAGAAGAAAAAAATGGACAAAGTGAAATTATATTTCCTCCAATTGCTTCTTGATTTTATATGCTCTTAGTAATTTTAGTATTTTGCCAAATAAGCACAAAAAATATGAGGGATTTAAAAAGAAGTTTTCAGTTGATATGTGCAAAACTTCTCGACGAAAATTATTGTCAATAACAAAATGAAAACATCATTGCTGAGAAGAATTATACATTCTCTGAAACGAGAAGGATTAGAGAAAACAAAAAAACTACACAAAGAAAAACAAAACTGAACAATAATTACTATTATTAATGGTCGAGCGACTGGTGCATTTGATCAGGCTTCCCATTGACAAATAGGAACATAAGTTCCGATTGGACTGAGAATTTTGTCATTATTCGTATTTCTGATCCGTTCTGTTTTTCACTGTTGGAGAAAACAACCTGGTTTATTTGCGATTAAAAAAAAGACTTAAAAAATGAAATAAAATACTAGTCAAAATTACCAATGATTGACAATGTTTCATCTAAAAGCTGAACCATTTCAATTTAAAAAAATTTTTTCATTGTCAGATCGAAGTTTAGCACAAACTGGGACGCTACTCAGTCTTTCTGTTCTAACAAAAGAAAAAAACCCAATGCTTTGAGGAAAAGTTAGAAAATTGAACTCACCAACACATCGCCCTGAATTACGGTTTTTCATCCGTTGAAACATTAAAGATTTTGCTTGAGACATATTTTTCTTTTTATTGTTAATAATTTTAGCAGCAATTAAATTTATGAACGAACTCTAGATTTATCAAGACAAGTCAGGGAATTATGAGGAAGAAATAAGACAGAGAGAGTGAGACAGAGAGAGAGAGAGAGAGAGAGAGAGGAAGAAAAGGAAATAAAAAAGAGATTCCCTGACATGTCTTAAAATCAATACTTTCTTCTCGGTGACTGAGTTTAAAAAGCCATTGAGAACAGCATCTCGGCATCACGGTGACGAAAAAAAAAACCTCGTAATATCTCCAAGCATGAACGCACACACGCGATAATATATATATATATATATATTGCAAGAGAGAGATTTTGTTGAATTTTCAATTGACTATGTATTCAAGCAATTATCTATTAAGAATTTGCTGAAATATTATCGTTTTTTGATAGACATTTTGATAAGCATTTATTTTGCGTGTTTTCCTTCCATAAAAAGACATTTTGGTTATCAATCGCAAATAGTCAAAACGGGATATCCAACTTCAAGAACAAGGATAATGTCAAAACTGCGTATTTATTACGTTATATATATATGGAAGACAGGCAGTTGCCCATGCAGCAATTATCCAACCAACTCACCACCGGTATTGTTCAATGGAAGGGAAAAGCCAGAGGCAGCTTAAAACAGTGTCATGGGCGGAGTTTCCAGAATGAGATTAAAGACCGATTAAATTCGGACTGCCTAACAGACTCTTTCATCTGATTTATAATTAAGAGTCATCATTCTCCTAGTCTGGTAGCTCTCTGCGGCATACATCTATACATAAATACATAAACACTTACATTTATAGGCACCCCCATACACACATATTCACAGAACCATATATAGTTTTATAAATATATATGTTATACCCACATATGCACGCAGACCTACACAGTCACCTTTTAATACTTCCTATGAAATTCCTGTCACTTTGGGTATAAGTGTTATTTAATAATGAGGCAACTTAACTGCTTTATTTTAATATAGCTGTGTTGTATTGGATTTAAAGAAAAGAAAAGAAGAAAAAAGAAGATAAATTCTTGACAAACTGAAGCATAAATTTTGCTCCAGTTAAGATGGTTCACTGTCCCAAACACGCACGTGCGTGGCTGTGTGTGTCTCGGTACGGAAAGACATATGCATGTATTTTTGTTTGCCTTCCTCAGTCACCTGCTGACACGGATACATGTAATAAAAAATGTCTACACATAAACATTTCATCAAAGATAATATCGAAATTAATATCAAGGCGTGCCGACAGCACGGATTCCTTTGACTATCTTGTTATCCGTCCCTATCACCCATCGAATCTGTTAAGTCCCCTAGAGAGCATCCAGTTTTTTATTGGTCAGCCAACACTGTTGCGTCTTTGTGTAGGAATGCGTTGGAGAACATCGTTTATGAGTTCGTCCTTACTTCATCAACAGTACGCAGAATATCTGGCTCGCTTTTCTCTAATGCTTTGCGAGATTGGAGGTAAGTGGCAATACAGCTATTGCATTGTTGGATGCTACTTCCAGGATTTGTAAAAATTTTGAAAAAATAAAAAAACGCACATGGCGTCCTTGTGTTGTTCTCATCGAGCTTTTTCTTCTCGCGTTTCGTTAGCGTCTAAGAGGTGCAACCATACAGTAGTACTCACGCGGTTGCTGTTCGGAAGAATTTCCGTCGGCCTAAAGTGGCCCGAAGAATTTTAATGATTGCTATTTCTTTGAAAAGTGTACAGCATTGCTGATGCAATAATCAGCAAAGGAAAAGATTACATTGATGAAAATATAATGAATGAATCAAAATAATCGCTGATTAAAACATGAAAACTGGAAGTAACCACAAAAAGTAAAAAGTTAAAAGTAAAAAAATGCCTGAAAGAAAACGGTCGCATTTTGTGAAGTACGGACAAATAAAAAATAAAGTTAGTGACCGTACGCAAGGCCAACCCGAAGATTCCCTTATCGATAGCTGCTACACAAAGGTGTTGGGGTGGGTGCTATTCCTTTCCCTGGATTGCTACCCTTTACCCTTGATCTATACCTTATAATGCTGAGTTTTAAGCAAGGATGCATCAAGTATTGAACCCAGGTCTCCCAGGACATTGGCGATCGATCTAACCATCATGCCAATGTCTGGTATAAAGTACGGACAAATAAAAACATGAATTGAGAGGGATTCTCGCCATATAATAGTGGTTAAGAAGCTTGTCTCTAATATCATATCAACTTTAGTCACCCTGATCCTCACTGGGTGCTGCATATTTGCAAGCGATACTATATAGAAAATATTTAAGTCCGGCAATATTGTTCAAATATGTGCATTGCAAGGTGTTTCTATAACATGAGAAATTTGCATCAAATTAATGGCAATGTAGGCCATGTTTTTTTTTCCCGCAGAATAATTCGGGAAATAATCTATAAAAGACAATGAATCAATAAATCTATCAAATAAAATTAAGTATAAAACAAACGATAATGATTTAAGTCACTGACATTTATTCGATACGTTTTCATGACCCAATCCGAAATAAAATACTGTTTTACAAGTTAAGGCAATACTAAGAATTTACTATGACCACGAACTTGTTAAAATTTGAAAAAAAAATCCCTTGATAAAATTCAAAAAGAATGCTTCAATCAAATTTTACAAAATTTATATCATTAAAAAAAAATAGAGAAAAAATTATTTCCTTCAACTATATCTCTATTTACTCTAGTCTTTCGTCACGAACAGGATGCAACCAAATTATATTCGAAACTTTGCTTAGTTGTGGCCCAAGGCCGGATTTTTCGAGCATCCAGTGAAAATCAAATTCAATGGTAATGGGTTGCTAATCTAGCTTGCTGACCCTTACACCACGTGAGGTGGCCCAAAAATTAAGCATAGATTGTATTTAACATAAGTTCGCAAGTATATGGCAACCACTTGGGATCGAATTCACAATTACACATTCAATGAGTCGGCTTGCTAACTATCATATCAAAAATATTTATATTGAGAGTCGAGCCTAACGTAACGGTTATCGTCATAGGAAATGGAATAGGTGACCCAAGTTCAAATCCTAAAGTTTTTCATATTGCCATTTATCAGATTGTGTGGATGTACAAATCTTGTTCGCACAAATGCTCGCAAAGAAAAGGCATGAACTCATTTGTTCTCCCCACTTCTGCAGATATCGGTAAATTATAGGACTGACTGGGTTCTTTAGTCTTTGGGAGGCTACCAGACTAAGAGGAGGAAAACTCTGAATTAAAACCAAAAAAAAAAAATTGATCTTGCACCACGTCCTGTCCGTCGCGGAGAGGTTGGTTAAACACAAAGAAAATATATTTATTGAGATGATAAAAAATTACAAAAGGACGATGTACCTCTTTTCCACTGTTCTTACACATTAAATAAATTGTCTATTTTATAAATAAACACCAATGGTCTAAATTTCTGAGATGTTAATTTTTATTACTTAGAGTGATCGGAATATTGCCATCACCCTCGTTGTTATATTCTCTAGACACATGGCGCAACAGATGTAGGTGTTTGGTTGAAAAGCGCCTCTAAGTGAAATCATCGATGGTTCAATCCTGACAACAGGTAAAATAACAAATAATATTTACTATAGCTAAACACTTCTACCTGTTCATCGAATTAGAGCAATATACACCGTCGATTAAATAAACGATTCGGATTGAAGTTCTACGTGGGCTCTCGAGTTCGACACGAAACACCTGAAGAAGGCCGAAGAATACATTATCCGAAATGTTGTGAATATAACAATAAAAACAGTTGTCTGATTACTTTAAGTGATAAAAAAAATCAAAGCAATTTACTAAAGTTCACTAATTGCTGTATTTATCATTCTTTTTAGTTGTGAGTGTAATTGGTACTGAACATTTTTCATTTGGTTTTTCTTACTTTAGTTTCCTTGTTTTAATGGCATATCAGCCTTCTCGTCTTATTTAATGCCGAATCCATTCTAGGACACTAGTGGTAATATTATGGTGGGTAAGGGGGTTCATACCTTTCCTAAAAGTATGTGTTCGAGAATAAATGTAATTGCGTGACTAGAGTTTGAACTCGTTTATGACGACGCCATAGTCAAGCATTTAGCCATAATGCTACGGGGATTTCTCCCGTTCTACTTTAACAAAATGTAAACAAACATTTCAAAAATCAAAATTACTTCGTTTCTATAAAATAGAAGAAAATTATTTTATGAGAATCTTTACCATTTTTTTTTGTTGCTGTTCTTTGATGATATAAATTTTTGTAAATTGATTAAGTTTTTATCTATTAATGTTTTTTGACTTTTTAAAGAGAGTGCCCGTTTTCCGACAAGTGCGCAGTCATACCAACTCCAACAGTATTTAATCTTATAAATTGTAGTAAATGAGTCTTGTATAAATCTCAAAACGTCTTTTTAACGCCCAAAAAGGAAAGAAATTTGATAAAAAAACAACATATGTTCTTGAGAATGATTGCATTATTATTATAATTATTTTGTAAAGTGACATGAAATAAAACAAACAAACAAAAGAGGGAAAAAAATTTTTAAAATAATAATAAGCGAAAAGTTACCAGAACTTTCTGTTGTTAAGAATTCTTCTACACTTTTGAAATATATTCTTGTAAATAAATATAATTATTATTTCAATTATTACTACTCCCACTATTATTTTCATGTTTTCTTTGTAAGTTAAACGAAATAATATTTTTTCTGCTGATGTAAATAAAACTCGTATCACACCGCAAAGTATTTTAGTTGTTTTTATTTTATGGGTTCAACTACTTTTTTGTCGATGTTATTTTTTAAAAGGTTTCTAAATTTCATTATACATTACAATTCTCTTTATTTAAAGAATTTAACTCATTTTTTGTCCCTTTTACTGTTTTTTAAAAGTCTTTAAATTTTATTGCAGGTGACAATTCTCTTAATTTAAAGCATTTATCCTCTTTTTGTTCATACAAATGTACTTTATTAGAAGGATTAAAGATCTGTGGTTGAATAGAAAGGAAAAAAAATTAAATGTTCTGCCTGGTACAGGGATTGAACATACAACCTCGAGGTTGCGTGTAATTTTTTAAAAATTTAACATATTTGTCACGCTTGTTAATTAGATTGGCTCGGCAAATGGAATGATATAAAAGGAAAAGCTGTTTCTCTACAGCAATAACCGTTTTCCTCCTCAAGGTTATGTGTAGGTCTGTGCTTTCTTTTTTTTTAATGCTCATTGACCTAGGAAAATTGACTCCGGATCAAAAATATTTGAAGTGAATTCACTTCTCAAAATTTTCTTGTAGAATAAAAATGTACTGGAAAATATTCAGTCATAAACACTATTTTTATCTAGTCCATAGGAAAGGAATTTTTAATTTGTCAAAATAATTTCAATATTAATTAGAACGCCCGCATTAAAAAAAAAAAATACGGAAATTCAAATAACTAATAAAATTTGAAACTTATTGCATTGAAGATTGAATCTATTTTTGTTGTAAAAATGTGCAAATATTTTTGTGAGGGGAAATTTATTATGTGTAAATGCTTTAAATTAAAATGGTTTACTTTTTCAGTGAAATCAAATACCTGATGTCAAAATTATGCTTTACATCGGAGAATGAAAACTGAATTCAAACCTTGATTTTTTCATTTTATTTTTACCACTTGATTGCTGTGACAATGGATATAAGCAATATCTTATAAATATCTGTATCTCAGTCTGTTTAATTCAGACGTTGCCATTTTTGTTTTAATTTGAAACTAACTTTCCGGAATTCTTAAGAGTAATCCCTGAAAGGATTTAAAACTATATTCTGCCAAAACAATTAGCTCATTGACACCAAGATTAAATTATATCTAATGCCAAAAAAGCTTTAAGTAATCTCAAGGTAGTAATTTGCTAGGGAGATAACGAAGTTAGACTCTTGATAGTAAACGGACGTCATTTTCAAAGCTCTAAAACAAATGATGATTTATTTTATCAATAGAAAAGTGACGATTTATTTATTTGATTGACAAATTTATTTATATAACATACGCACTTTTTCTATTCTATTAATTGGTATAAAGTATACACCTTGATAATTCTTTAAAAAAGATATATTTTGAGAGGATAAAAAATGGTTATTATTGCTGTTGTTGTTTGTCTGTTTTTTTTCAAAAATTATAAGAAATTGTGGTAAGTTTAGTGTTCCACTTAATTCAAATCACAAAAATTAATAAATAAAATTTAAAAAATAGAAAATAAAAATATTATAAATTTTTTTCACCGTGGACTTGAACAGGTGCACATATAGAATCTTATAAAAGAAAAGCTTAAAATTTTGTGCAAAACTGTATTTTTATTGGAATCCTTTGTGTACTTAGTTTAAAAAAAAAAGAGGAGCAAATGGTTATTTCAGTTTTTTTTACCCAATAGAATTGGAGATATTTAGGTTTGAAAATATATTTACTTTATATAAAACGGTGTGCTGTGAGAATTCGCAAAGAAAATTTTTGTCCAAAGATGACACCAATTCTTTATTAAATCTTCCCCAAATCAACCATTTATTACAATTTAATGAAATTTATGCTTAAAGAGGTTTATTTTTTGAAAGTAGTACTTTTAAGAAAAGTTTCTTAAATTAGTCAACATCTACTCTAATTTTATACATAAAAAAAAAGCTTGCATCAAGCATAAAATAATTGTCAGATAAGGATAATTATCTGAAAAACGTAAATGAGTAGAGACAAAAAATTTGAACCGCTCCAAGATTTGGAGTGTTTTCCCTGTATAGTACAACATAAACTGCGATGAAGATATTTATTTATTTATTTATCTATTTTGCAAAGATTTAATTTTTTTTGAGATAATATATACTGTAGACTTATTTTGGTTGTAAAAAAACAAAATAAAAAATTTACTCAACTAACTATTGATTTTCTTTCTTGTAAAAAATATATATATTAAAAAAGAACAAAAAAAAAAACCTCAACTAACGGTTGATTTTCTTGTAAAATATATATATATTAAAAAAGAAACAAACAAAAAAAAAAACAACCTCAACTAACGATTGATTTTCTTTCTTGTAAAAATGTGTATATTAAAAAAGAAACAAAAATAAAACAACCTCAGCTAACGATTGATTTTCTTTCTTGTAAAATATATATATGTTGAAAAAGAAGCAAATTGATTGATTTTCTTTCTTGCGTTCATTGTTCATTTATATACACATTTTTGTTAAGTTGATTCGTAAAAGATTTTGCAAACTTATCAATCAAATGTTCCTTCAAATAATTGGCACATAGTTGTGTTTTTATGGTTCATATTTTTTGTTTCATGTCACACCAAACTTTATGAGTCATTTAATGCAAAAATCCTCTTTGTAGAACAACAGTGGTGCTATTAAACGCATAACTTGGAGAAAAAGTGGTTCAAACCTTTTCCAGGGGTACCAATCCGAAAGGGAACGTAATAGAACGACTGAAGTTCGAACTCGCTTACTACGATGCCACGATTCACCACGTTAGCCATTACACCACGCGGACACTCCTTTGTCTCCTTTACAAAATGTAAACAAACATTTCAAAAATCAAAATTGCTTCGTTTCGATAAAATTGTGTCTTTATGTATTCTTATCTTGTAATAATCATACGGTTTCAAGTGATTGATTTTATTTAATAGTGATCAGGGTTTGTTTTGGGTTTTATGTCATAACAACCATTTTAAGTTATTTAATGCCAAATCCTGTTTTTACATATATTTATTAAATATATAATTTGTCAACACATATTGTTAATAACATTTCTAGACGAGCTTGAGCTCATTCTTTTGTACACAATTAAATGGTTTCAAGAATTTCTATGTAACATTAACAATGTAATATCAGTCATTTGCTTGCACATCTTGAAGTGATTTTAAGTATTGCTATTTAATAGTAATTATACGGTTTCAACATTACTCATTTTTTTGCTCAAAGTTAAATGGTTCTAAGTATTGCAATGTATCACTAACAATTCAATTAAACATCAGTCATTTTTTATACACAGTTAAATGATCAAATAGTTCTATTTCTAACAATTAATTTAGCACAAATCATTTGTTTGCACTCAGTTTAAACCGTCAAACCGTTCTATTTGACCCATAGATAAGACCCTTTCAGGAGCTACCACTTCGGGTCAGAGTATACCGAGGAACGATTGCAGTGAAGGAGTACTCCACATCCCTAAAAGTTCCAAGAATAGATCCTTAGTAGCAAATTATTTAGTGTCATATCCAGAACACACAATAAGGGAGTCTCGACTGCAGAGGTGCAGTCGGTGTATTCTACAGCCCCAGCCAACTGAGCCAAGGCATTGTTGATACATCTCGTTTCAATCAGCTAATAATAATCCTAAGTAAACATTTATAGATTCAAGTAACTATTCTTAATACATATAATTTTACACTTATTTTATCACATATTCTTATCCAATACTAATAACAATTAAGCAGATCTATTTAACATATATACTGGGCCATTGGCATAATCTTTAGTCTTCGCCAATGGTCTGAGAGATTGGAGCTCAATTCCAGGTTGAGTCATGCCAAATACTTAAAAAATGGTACTTGATGCTGCTTAACATCAAGGTACAGACCTTTGAGTAGCGCCCTCCCTTATACTTCGATGTAGTAGCTATTGAAAAAGGAGCCTTTGGGTTGCCCGATTTTATTTACTTTTATGGGCCCTTAACAAGTACTACTACTTCAAGTCAGTGGACCTAAAAGTAACGGCAATTGAGGTGTACTCCACCTTCCCTAAATCTTCAGAATTGGAGCTTCACAATCGGATGCAATTTAGTATCATACCCATATTTCCATTTTGGGAGACAACAGCAGTGATATCATTTAACTCGTAGCTGGACGGATTTATACTTTTTCTAACGGTATTAGTCCGAAATAGAGCATAATAGCGAAACTGGAGTTCGAACACGCTTATTACGCTACCAAGGTCCAGCACTTTAGCCATTGCGCTACCGGTACACTTTCCAAAAATTAGGAAAAAAGAGATTTACTGACTTAAGTATTAGATCATTATTTGATTGTGTTTGATGACATATCAACTCTTGTAGGTTACTTAATACCAAATCCTGTTAGTATATGACTTGTAAACAAATTGTAGGTTACAATTTTTAAATGAGCCAGAGCTCATTTGTTCGCAAACAGTTAATGGTTTCACGTATTACTATTTAATACTAATAATTATATTCAACATTATTTATTTGGTAAAATGGTTCCAAGTCTTGCTATGTAGTACTAACAATTCTTTTAAATATCAATCCATTGTTTGCACACAGGTAAATAGTTTCAAGCACAAAAATACCGGGACATTGGTATAATGAATAGAGTGTTAGCAAATGGTCTGGAAGAGCGGGATTCAATCACATGTCGAGTCATACCAAAGACTCAAAAAATGGAACTTGATGCCGCCTTGTTTAACACTCATCATTATAAGGTAAGGACCAATGATAAAGTGGAGCAATCCAGGGAACGGAGTAGCGCCCTCCCCTACAACTACCTCAGTGTAGTAGCTATTGAAAAGAGAGCCTTCGGGTCACCCTCGACGAAGGTCGACGACTAAAGAAAATAGATGGTTCTGATTGAATCATAGAGGGGGATCTCAACAGGTACGACCACTCCATGTCAGAGTGGAACAGGGAATAATTACAGTGAAGAGGTTACTTTACGTTCTTGATGCTCTGGGACTGGAGTTTTATAATCAGATGGCTAAATGTCATATCGAGGACACTTGTTGGTTTTCGTGGGGGTATCTAACCACTTTCCAATGGTGCAGTCGGCGTATTTTACAGACCCAGCCGATTGGGTAGAGACTGTTTGTTAACTAAGTAATTATTGTTAGAAATGCTAATTTTTATTGTAGAAGTTAAATATGCATAAAAAGATTTACCAGTTATCTTTCATGAATATCTTAGTATTTATATGCAAAATAAAAAGAATAATTCGAAGGGGTTTTCTGGGGAAATAAGCCTAAATTTAAGAGATTTATGCTTTCATTTTTTTCTATTTTTGATCGGGATTGTTCAACCTAAGTATTAATATCCTGTTTATAAACATCAGTGACCATCTTAAAAGTTGTATTGTTGTGGAATTTCTTCCTCATCAACATAGAACAGAGGAAAAATATGTGAACTGGTTAACCCGCAAAAGACAATAGAACCTCCTTTCA
>OY757911.1:43042512-43097512 GCA_963585895.1 Sepioteuthis lessoniana
ATATATATATATATGTATATGTGCTTATACATATATATATGCATATGTCTATATGTCTATGTGTTTATATGTTTCCATGTAAATGCTTATGTGTATGCATATGTTTGTGTGCATTCTTCTTATATATGTGCATATGTGTGTATATATTTGTATATGTTTGTATATATATATATATATATATATATATATAGAGAGAGAGAGAGAATAATATAAGACCACCCTCAGAAATGAAGAATAAGTTATTGTTTACAATATTTTATCATGAAAATCAGATATATGAAAGGTAAGACATAAAGACAACTAAATTGAAAACATGAAGAAAATTCAAATCATTTTTTATATGTATATTAGTATTTCTGGTTAATCGTAAAATTTTGTTTTAACATAAATGTAAGACCAAAGAACCGATGTCATACTTGTGCATAACGGCTGAACATTGTTAGGAAACAACTCTACAAAAAAAATAACTAAATATAAACGTATAATGTACAGGATTCCCTCGCTACTAGAAGTAAATAACCCTTGACAGGTTGACGTTAAAACCAATGAATATATCATTTAAATTCGGCGTTTATTTAAGTGTCTCAGTTAAAGAACTAATCTGAACCAATTCTTGTGTCTATAGCTTTCTATTACTGCGTGTCATGACACTTGAAAGAACAAGGGACCACAACTTTAGGTTTGTCATGAAATGATTGATTAAGATTTGTAGATATTTCATGTGCATTGAGAATTATATATTTCGTTTGATAAAAATTATATGCCGCACAAAGTATTTTCAAGAGTGTTACCGATGCGAAAGACTTTGGAAAACTTTCTTAGTTTAATTATATATCAACCTTCGTGGGTTATTTAATGCTAAAGTCATCCTTGTAAATGAACAACAGTAATACTAATTAACTCATAGCTGAGGTGACTGGGGTTTTCATACCTTTGCCAAAAATATTAGTTGAAAAGAGAGCGTAATAACACGACTAGCGTTTGAACTTGCTTACTACGATGTTGCAATCCTGGAGGTTAGCCTCTAAGCCCTAGGGACTTTCTCAGAAAAGCCTTAATCCATTCTATATACTCTGTCGGGGGGTGGTTAAAATACGCTGACTGTATCCCCTGCGAAGGAGTAACCCTCTTCCAAAGAGTGTCGTGAGTCTGACACTACTCTGCATCTAATTGTGACACTTTGGAGATCTGAGTATTGTGGAGTACCTCTTCAGTGCCATTACATCCTGGTCTACTCTAACTCGGAGTTGAAGTATCTTTTAGGACCCCATATACTGATCGAACAGATATGTTTAAAAATTAATCGTATTCGAAAGGACCATGTGCCAAAAAACAAAACAAAACTATGCGTAAGAAACAACACAAAAAATGTAAAATTAATCGTACAATGAAAGTGTTATATTTTGACCTTCGACCCGGCCCAAAAATGCTATTCCAAGGTGATACACCGGAAGGAAGTGACACGTTCCAATGGCCAGTAATCGAAAGAGATCGCGTGGGCGGATTAAGGCTTATAATATGGGACAAGGTGAAGGTCCCATTGTGCCACTACAGTGATGCACCGGAAGAGAGTAACCTCTGAACTGCATGACAGTTATTTCCGCTTGATGACGATTAAACATTCGATTTCAAAGATCCAGTGGGCGATCGTGTGGGTGTTGGAAATTATTATTTAACTCAGTTGAGTTTGGGGTGCCAAAGCAGTTGCCAGTAGAATTCCAGACAGCTAGGGACCAGATGTGGTAGGGAAGCCACACCCGACCGAGGGGACCCTCGGAAAGCCCCGATGGAGTGGACCCCAACATCAGTAGAACAAGAAAGACACAACGTGACGGTCATAACAGTGGGGTCAAAATATGAAGTTTATGTTCGGTCTCCAGCACCCTCTCACATGCAAACCTTTCAACAACCCTTCCGAACCCTTACAAATAAAGTGAGAGGTAAAAATATATTTGTTAAAGAAGTCTTCCTGCATCTTTGTCAATGTGTCTTCCTTCATGCGTCCTTCATACCTGCTTCCTTTCTTCATGCGTCTTTATCGTTGTGTCGCTGTGAATTATTCTACATATATATGTGCATGTATGTAGATGTGAATCTACATATGTGACTATATAACAAAAGTAATTCCCTAACGTCTAGTCATAAAATAAGCCGAGCCGGTTTGACATGCCGTTAGATTCAGTCTTGTGCAGTATAATGAGATATACAATCGGTTCGATTTTCCCCGGGCTACCCGCTTTTGGGATCTTGGGCTCCTCGGGGGCGTGTAATGGTTAGCAAGCCAGATTAGCAAACCTCCACGAATGATTTTGAGTCTCGTTGGGTGCTCCATTCATACGGCCTTGTGCCACATCTAAACAAAAAGCTTTGTAAATTACTACCTGCTTTTGTGATCTGATTTGGGAACCTCGTTGTTGAGCAGTGATTAACTGGTCATAATTCCTGGGTAATTAAGTCGAGTCTCAAAGTCCCTTCTGTTGCTACATTATACCAGTCTACAAAGCTTAGTGAATTACCTACCGCTTGGTATTATACATTACTGCAATATTAATTAAGTTGTTATATACCTTTTATTGCTTTTCTAATCAAGTGTTTCTATAAGCTAATTACTCAGCTCTTAACGGTGCTATAAGGAACATTGTAATATAATTGGTCTGACAGTTGTTTTACAGTTTTAATCAACTGAGCGCTCACAAGAGCTCCTGTATGTTTTTTAAGCTTATGTTGGCCGGGTTCTGCTCTACCTTAGTTGGTTGGTTGGTGGGTTGGTTGTTTTTTTTTCCATATTAACTCATGGCGGGCTAATTTATTTCGAAATCAGTTTAACAATTATAGTCAATAATTCTATAAAGCAGAAAAATGTATCTTCTATGATTTTAAACTGGTAAGCACTTCATGATTGGTTCGTTGTGTTTTATGGCATATCAACACTTGTGGGTAATTTTCAACCAAATCCTGTTTATTCATTTAATATTATATAAATAATTTGTAAGCAAAATTTTGAAGACAATTTTATTTTTAAATTAACCAGAGTTCATTTGTTTTCACACAGTTAAACAATTTCAAATATTGTAATTTATTCTTTGCACACAGTTAAATGGTTTCAATTAGGACGCCTGTGGCAGTGCAAGTATTTGCAAGCTAAACTATCTGCCCTTCAAGAGTGAGTTTGAGTGTCAATGGATAACCTATTTAAACCGCCTTCTACCACATCTAAGCAAAAATCTTAGTAAATTACGAAATGGTTTTAGATATTGTAATTCATTTTTTATACACAGTTAAATGGTTTCAATTAGGACGCCTCTGGCGGTGCAAGGGTTTGCAAGCGAGACTATCAGCCTGAGTTTCAATGGATGCTCCATTCATACCGCCTTCTACCAAATCTAGGCAAAAAGCTTTGTAATTTACGAAATGGTTTTATATATTGTTATTTATTGTTTGCAACAGTTAAATGGTTTCAAATATTGCTTTTTAACATTAGTAATTTTATTTATTAAATATTATCTTCTAGTTTAATACTAATCATTTTTTTAAACTCAGTTAAATAGTTTCAAGTTTTACAACTTAATTCTAATTATTTCATTCAACTTTATTCCTTCTTTTACACACAGTTAAATAGTTCTAAGTATGGCTATGTAATACTAATAATTCAATTTAACATCAGACATTTCCTTGCACCCAGTGAAATGGTTTCAAGTATAGAAAACGATTAAACGATCAAATATTTTATTCGATCCATAGATTGGACCCTATAGGTACTACCACACCAGGTCAGAGTAGAAAAAAACGAGTACTCTGTATTCCCCAGAGTTCTAGAACTGTAGCCTCACCATCAGATGGTTTAGTCTCTTACTCAGGACACCATACTTAATTGCAAGAAGAATGTTTTTAAAGGCCTATTTAGTTTAAAATCATTTATAACAATATAAAACAGATCGAGATGAGATTCTAATAGACACTACCACTTCAGATCAGAGGAGACCTGGGCATAATGGCAATGAAAGTGTATTCTATACTCTTCAGATCTTCAGAACAGGAATCTCACAAACGAATGCAGTTTAGTGGCGTATCCAAGACCCTGTCAGTTTTGATTTAGCAATCAAAATGAGTCATAATACTTTTTCAAATTTCCCGTTGAATTTGCAGTTCAAGTTGATGTTATATAAAACCAAAGCTGATATTTCTAGTCAAGGGCGATGCATATTAAGATGATAGATTGGTGCATATGGACAAAAAGCATCCCAATGTACAACAGATGGTTTTCCACTTCCGAGCTTTATTCAAAGGGAGTAGGCTAATATCCTTAAAACGCCTCATACCAGCACGGTCAGATATTGTTTCATTTCGTTCTACTTCCCGAATTCTGCGAGTAACATTGAGGCCCAGATTACCATCGTGGTCGTCATGGCTTGCAGATAGCAAGTATTTCCCGGTGGCTTTCTCGACATCCGTCCTATTCGGCCATCACTCTTGGTAAGCTCTCTAGACGGCAACCTGTGTCTGCACAGAGCCTATAGATGAAAGTTTTTGTTTGACAGCGAACTCTCGTGTGTTCATCAGTAGAAGTTTATAGGAGAACGACGCTTACGAGTTCGTTCTTTCTTCTCTAGCACTGCTGTTCTTGTACAAGGATGGGTTTGGCATTAGATAGCCCACGAAGGTGGATATGCCATTAAGCAAAGAAACCAAACCTTACTCCTCCAGCAATGTCCAGCATGCCTTGTCTGTTTTACTTGGTTCGCAAGACAGGAGGTAAGTAATCGTACAACTCCTGTCTTGTGAGGTGGGGTTTCCAGAATTTGTTAAAAACTGTATGCAGCATCATTGAGTAAATTTTATTTAGTCTTTTATTCAGGCGTTTCGTCAAAGTACAGGCGATATAGCTGTACAGTACTATTGATACGGCAACTGTTTGGAAGAATTCCTATTTTATTTTACCAAAGAGGTCAGATTTCCATTACTGATACGGACCATTCAAACGATCTATTGCTTCTTACAAATACTCCTATATAGCTGTATAGCTTGGAGCAGGCAACAAGAGGCAATAGTTTCTCTGGGAACTAAGATAAAGCAGAGCTCATTTGTTTCAATCAGTTCGATATAATCACAAAATTGTCAGGATCTCAGTACAAGTGTGGCGTCGAGAGTGTCTCGAAGAAACTTCTCCTTAAATCACATTATACCAGTTGGGCGAGATGTTGTTTCATTTCCTTCAACTTCCCCTTGCATTGCTTGCAACTTTGTCACCCAGTTTGATATCATCATCATCATGTCATGCCGCTAGCACGGATATCCCTGACCATCTCACGCCACTTCTCCCTATCATTCATCACTTCTGGCAGGTCTTCAAGGCTACATCCCGTATCCTCACATAGCTGCTGTATGTATGTTCGAGCTGGTCGTCCTGCTTTTGCTTGGCCATATGTGGGGATCCACAGGAGTACATCTCTGATGAGTTCATCCTTGCTTCTCCAGCAATGTCCTACGTGTCTGGTTCATCAAACTTGGATAGTTTTCGTGACGGGAGGCAGTTGGCCGTATAGTTGGTGCTTTGTGGGGTGTTGCTGCCAGGACTTGTTCAATATTGCTCGCAGCATTCTTGTGTAATTGCCATCTAGCTTCTTCTCCAGCCGTTTAGTTAGTGTTCAAGTAGTGCATCCATATAGCAGTATCGATACGACCGCTGCCCGGAAGAAACTGCGTTTCGTTTTATCGGTCAGGTCTGATTTCCATATGATCGAGAGCCTATCGATAGCTGTCCATGCTTTCGTTAGCTGCGTGTCGATATCTTTTTCGGTTGATGAGACGCCGCTTCCTAGGTAAGTGAATTTGTCTACTAGTTTCAGAGGAGTTCCGTCTAGAGTGGAGATGTCGCCTGTTTGGTTATACTTGTGAGGCATTGTAGCCGTCTCGAAGAAAGGTGGAAAGATGAAGAGATGACGTCAATATGAGGGAAATAAAAATAAGACATGTGGTCACAGTAAAATTCCACTTACTCAATAAACGGTGTTACAACTTCACTTTCGGCCAGTCTCAGAATCTAAAAGATATCACATAGTATTTTTAAGTCAATCAAGGAAAGCTATATTCGTGGATAAATCGTAGCTCATCCCCGTCCCATTGAGACGGGTGATTTGCAGGCAATAAAATTTAAATTATTTGTTGCTCTCGTGATAACTAATTAACTGATGCTTTTTTAAGAACCCCAAACTCTAGTGAGCTACTGTCTCTTGCATCTCTCATGACGATTCATGTGAGTGATCTTTTGTTGTCAGTCACGCAGTAAGGCCCTAGGATCACGGATGGTGGGAAGCGGCCACTACGTTAGATTTGCGTCACCGATAACATCTAAAACAAAATATTGAATAGTATTGATTATTATATGGTTAGGTTAGATTTATTGATTATACGGCATGTCAGCCCTTGTTGGGTTATTTAATTTAGAAGTCAATCTTTTTTGCAAATAGTTATATGATTTCAAACATTTCAAACAATTATACTGTTACATATAATTAATAATTATCAATTTATATAAAGTTATATGGTTTCAAATAACTATTCGGGGGGAGGGGCAATGGCGCATTAGCTTATGCAAACAGGATTTTGCTTTGAATAACCCATAAGTGTTGATATGCTATAAAACACCAACCTGCCAAATATTCCGTGACATAGTAGATTGGTGTGTTAGTTATCTAAATTTCTGAGACGAAGCTTGATGATTTTTATCATAAAGAGTTTTCGGACTATTTTATTCATCTTTATTGTTATTTTCACAACGTTTCAGCCGATATGTCCTCCGGCCTTCTTTAGGTGTTTGTCGAACTCTGGAACCTTTACAGAACTTCGAACTACGTCCTTTATTGAATCCACAGGGGTCGCCTGTTCTGATTCCGTTAGCCATAACCGGGCACAAGTGTTAAGTATTCCTGTATTGTTACTCGCCTGCAGTCAGGATTGAACCAGCAACCTCCATATGATTGTCTCCTTAGAAGCTCAGGGAACCAACGCCTATAACCATTATGCCATGTGTCCTATTGGACAAACACCTGAAGAAGGCCGGAGTACATATCGGCTGAAACGTTGTGGAAATAACAATAAAGATGAAGACAACAGTCCGAAAACCCTTAATGATAGATTGGTGTGGTTTCTTTGTTTAATTGCATCTCAACTCTTATGGGTTATTTAATGTTAAAGCCATTCTGGTAGAAAAGAAAAGGTACTATTCAACCCATAGATGAAGTGATTAGGGGATTCATTCCTTTCCTAAGGGTATTGGTCTGGAAGTGAAACTAATAGCTCGATGTGCGTTCGAACACGCTTATTAAGATGTCCCAGTCCAGCACATTAGCCTCTACACAGTGAAATATTTTGGCTATTTAGTATTAGCAATTCTATTGATCAAGTATTCCTATGTAATATAATTAGCACACATCTTTATAGTTTCCTATAACTAATGATCCTTGCACCACTCCGAGTTAGTGAGGATTTGCGTGTAATGCCAGTAAATGGTCACTCCACATTCCCTAAATCTTCAGGAGTGGAGCCTAACCACCACACTCGATTTCGTGTGATACAAAGGACCGCCATGGGGACACCCTCTTGAAATGTTGATTTATGTGAGAGAATTGGAGCTCAACTTTAAATAAAGCTCTTTTTGTCAGATTGTCTTTTGGCAGCAGAACCCCTGCGACATCTTCTTGTCACTGGTTTCTGTTCTATTGTAGTAGTCTGTGACAGTTTTATGGCATCAACATTTTATATAGATAATAGTTTAATTTCATGGAAACCTTTAAGGCTTTATCACAAGAATTTCTTTTTCTTGGGAATTTTTAACCGCATACGATTAATTTATTTTTCTTTAAACTTTTTTTTTCTTTTAAAAGTGTTACGAAGAGGGGACATATTATTTTGGCGGAAGGGTCTCTAAAATCTTTATCTGGCACGAGCACTATGTGTGATAATATTTCGTTGTAGCCTGTAAAGTTTAACTTGGTAAACGACTCAACCCCACGTTGTGTAGTGGGAGGAGTCTCCGTGCCGTAGCGTCTAAAGTGCCGCAGCTTCAAAGTGAGTTCGAACTCCAGATGCGCGATAACGTTCACTTTTGGATTAATACTTTCGAGAAAGTTATGAACCGCCTAATCCCCTTACGATGGGTTAAATAGAGAGAGACTGCTGTTCTTCTACAAGAATGGCTTTAGCATTAGAAAAAAATCACGAAGGCTGATATGCAATTAAACAAAGAAACCGTAATGAACCATCGTTGTTCCGATTCTTCCAAGATAATACCAGTCTGTGTCAAGCCTCGGTCAAAATTGTAAAAGACTTATGTCAGCTTCACAGGGGGAAAAAAAAGGAACGAAATCGACTTCGGGGAATATCTACGTATGGCTGTTTTATTGAGGATAATTTTTCTGGTTCATCTTAATTGGAGAGCAGGGGGCCATGAATCACTTTATAAGGACCTAAGCGCTGACATTAAACCATCATGATTATTCATTCTATCCAAAAGCTAACCCCTACTTCTCTTTTGTTTCTCCAGTGAACAACCTTAGAGGATCTGGAGGTGACAACAAAACTGGTAGAGCTCCTGGCTTCAACTTGTCTCTCAGTCTCCTCATTGCTCCCTTGAATAAATCCGGTCAAAGGTTCCAGAAAAGAAAACCAGTTACCTGTAAAAACCACCTGACTAGAGTACTTAAAAAACATACCCTTTTCTACAAATCATACTAGCGCTGAAAATTTAAATTCTTATAGACATTAAAAAGACTAACCCATTCATCTAATTGAAAAATCCTCAATCTATCTTATCGTCTATTAAAATCTATCGCCCTTCCAACCTGGTTTACCTATTCTTTTGATACTACACTACACATTTATCCATGTATACACATATACAAGTTATCTATGCCCACACTCTCAAATACAGATATAACCACTCCACATGCATATACGCCCATATATACTCCACATGAATATACACACATATATGGTACGCTTTGGGGACGCTCGTGGTTTGATAGTTACCATTGTTAGAAATAGACACTATGACCAGATTTCAAATCCTGGACAAGGCAGTTTGCATTTCACATAATGATAATATTCGTGAGAAAGGTATGAATCCATCTATTCACCCTCCAGTGATGGGTAAACAGTAGGACAGACTGATTTTTTTAGCTCTGGTTAGGCAACCATTCTAGGAGAAGGAAAACTCTGAATTTAAACCTGGTAAAAAAATTGACCTTGTGACACATCCTGCCCATGTGGAAATGTTGGTCCATACATACATACATACAGTTAGATACATACATATGAATAGACAGAAAGATTCACAGGTTGATAGATAGGTAAACATACATACATATATACATACATGTAAGCTTTATAGAGATGTTCGTGGTACGATGATTATCGTCTTTGGAAATGAAGACGACGATTCGGATTCAAATGCTGGACGAAACCGCTTATACGCTTGGGAAAAATTATTCTCCAGCTATTTGTAAATAAGAGAGTAGACTGGGCTCTTTAACCTCGGTGCGGAAATTGATCTAAGTAATTAAAGTTGGCGATCGTAGTTGAGGGAGACTCGAGGGCTCCCTTTTCAATAGCTACTACACTGAGGTGTTGGGCAGGGTGCTACTCTTTTCCCAGGATTGATCTAATTTACCCTTGATCTGTACCTCATATTGCAAGGCGGCACCAAGTACCACTTTTTGAGTCTTTGGTATGTCTCGACCTGGGATTGAACCCCGTTCTCCCGGGCCATTGGCGAACTACTCTTCCAATTAAGCAAATGGGCCGGTTAAACACTCTGAATACAAACCTGTTAAACACCGCTTAAAAATTGACCTTGTGTCACGTCCTGTCCGTGCGGAGGGGCTGGTAATTACATACATACCCACATCAACACGTTCCCACTTAGATGCATATGCTTTATTGCACCAACATTCATGTGCATTACTGCACCGCAATATAAGCACCCAAGGACAGAAGAGCAAATAGTGTCATATATGTTCACGCGGTTGCACTCTTTAAAATTTGAACCCCTTTCTTTAAAATCAATTTAACTATGAAAGTAGTCAAGTCTTTTTACAATTTACAGTAACTGAACAGATATGAAAATCTGTCCGGAAAAGATAAGGATATTTTTAAAAATCCGATGAGGCCACTCAATCTTGGTCGAGGAGCTCATGCAGCGATTTAGTATTAATGAAAGAAAGTAGCAAAAGAAATCATGTTGCTTTGAACGTTAGTTCGTAGAAGCACAAGTACAGGAAATAGGATCTACTCATGATTATATTTTCATTGAGTTCAGTGGAGAAAATCTCCGGCGGGTTACAAACAGTTACAAAGAACAGCCTGACTGGAGGTTGTAGCTACATGGTTAGAGTTGTGGATTAGACAGAAAGTTTGTAGTTCGAGCAACTTTAATGAAACATGTCGAGAAAAACAGAATTAAGGTTTTAATTTATTTATTTATATACATAAAATAAACAAACACACAAGCAAAAATACTAACTCATCAAAAAACTTTCACGAAATCTTTCCCCAAAATAAAAGTTAATTAAGCTTTTGAATTATATATATATATATATATAACAAAAAATTAACATATAAAATAGCTTTCTCGAAACCTTTCTAGATAAATAAAACTGAATTAAGCTTTTAATTTATTCATATATATATGAATTTATTCGTATATATACATATATATATATATATATATATATATATATATATATAAACCAGGCAAACTAAAAACCTAACACATGAAAAAGTTTCAAGAAACTTTTCCAGAAAAATAGAATTTACTTAATTTTTAATCTGTTCATTTATATATATATATATATATATATATATATATATATATATATATATATATACCAGGCAAACTACAAACCTATCACACGAACAAACTTTCACGAAACCTTTTTTCCAGAAAAAAAAAATGAAATAAAACATTTTCCTAGAAAATTTTCTTTTAGCAATTACGCAAGAAAAAAATATATCTTCTTGATTGCCGCCATTTTTACACATACAAAGTGGCTCCCTAATTTGAGTCACTCTGCATGGCTTAAAATGTGTTAACTGTATTCCCAGCTAAAAGGATGTCCTGGATATGATAGTAAACTGCATCTGGTGACTAGACTGTAGTTTCGGAGCTCTAAGGAGTGTAGAGTATTCCTTTATTGCCATTAGTCCCAGACAAACTCTGACTCGGAGTGGTCGTACCTGTTAGGGTCTCATCTATAAATCAAATATATCTGTTTGCAGATTATTTGTATTAGATAGGAAGACTTGATATCATATGACCATATGCAAGAAAGTCTTAAGAAACTAAGCAAAAAATCGAAAAATAAATGAACAATGTAGGCAGTCTCCTATTTTCTTTATTTTTTAAATTTCAATTCACTTATGAATAATATGTATAAACATTAAATTGTATGCAAGTAAATGAGCTTTGGCTTGTTTAAAAATGTTATCAATAAGGTATGCGTTTACAAATCATATATATGTATAAAGAGGATTTGGTATTAAAATAACCTATAATGGTTAAAACCCAACCAAACTAAACCAAACATATGTAAAAGATATTTTTAAAAAATCAAATTAAAAATAAGTTACGGATTTTAAAAATGTCAGTCTGTACACCATCCTGTATAATATATTTGATTACATATCTTATAGCAAAACAATAAGTATAGCTCGGTCGTAAATTATTCGCAGTTTCTCCATAAAAAAATCATGGTATTATTTGCAAATAGATTAATACATCCTAAACAGATATTTACATGTCTTACTATAGATCAAAGTGTCGTTCTAACATCACTGTAGTGCTCTGCTTAACTAAGTGTGTCTAACTTAATTTTTACCGTGCAGATATTTACTACCCATCTTAATAAACATTTGATGAACAACACAGAAAGAATGCATTATTTCTGGTTATAATTGTATCAAACAAAATCCTGGGTTTTTCAACTTAGATGCTTATTCAGTTAAATTAGTTCTTGTTACAATATCCTAATCTAAGTTTTCATCTATTATTAAAGAATTCTAATTATTTTCAATAGTTTCGATATGATTTTTAATCAAAATATTTTCTTGACTTGATTACAAACTATAACAAAGATGTTTTGTTGATATTGTTGTTTGGTTTTATAGCATATCAACCTTTGTAGGTTATTTAACGCCAAATCCATTTTTATGTAAATAATCAGTTCTATTTCAAACAAATCAGTTTAGCATGAGTACACAGTTTGTCAAAAACATTTCTATTTCAAACTATTCAGTTTATTCAAGCAGTTATATATAACAATTCAGTTTAGTGTAAGTACAGTTTCAATGTCAAAAACAGTTCAATTTCAAATAATTCAGTTTAGCTTCAGCACGCAATTTAAATGTAAGAACAGTTTAATTGTGAAAAACATTTCTATTTCGAGCTACTCAGTTTAGTTTGGATTGTTGGGTTTAATGGCATATCAACCTTTGTAGGTTATTTAACGCCAAATCCATTTTTATTTAAATGATCAGTTCTGTTTTAAAAAATTCAGTTTAGCATAAGCACACAGTCTAAATGTAAGTACAGTTTAATTGTGAAAAAGATTTCTAATTCGAGCTATTCAGTTTAGTCGAGCAATTCTAATTCAGCTAATTCAGTTTAGTATAGATTTTGTTTATACACAGTTACATGTCAGAACAGTTCTATTAAACAATTTAGTTTAGCGTAAATACAGTTTCAATGTCAAAAAACAGTTCTATTTGAAATAATTCAGTTTAGCATAAGCACACAATTCAAATTTAAGCACGGTTTAGTTGTCAAACATATCTATTTCAAGTTATTCAGTTTAATCAAGTAATTCAGTTTAGCATAAGTATGCCGTTAGTTCTATTTAACCCGTAGATAGGGCCCTATCAGGTGCTACCACGCCGGACCAGAGTGGACCTGGGAGCAATGACAATAAAGGGGTACTCCGCATTCCCCAAAGCTCCAGCATCACTGGAACCTCACCATGAGATTGTTTAATGTCTTATCCAGGACACTCATTGGGGTGGTGTTACCCCTCTGCAGAGGTGCAGTCAGTGTATTCTTCTGCCCCAGCCGACTGGGCAAATGTTTTGTTGAAAATAAGAATTAAAAATTAATGAAGACAAAAATATTCTTTAAAGTTCAAAAAATTTTCTACATGACTTACATAAACATTATTTTTACAAATCTTTTTAAAAATTCTTAATTCTTAAGAAAATTTAAAATATTCGATGTATGAATTACATATTAATTCTTTGCTTGTTACGATTGACTTAATATTCAATATGTTAGTTTATTCCTAATTCTAAAAATAATTCTTACGATGATTTTGATAATTAGGATTAGTTATTGTAAATTAATATCTGCACTGAATAGTTATTTCCTGATAACGTGAATTATGATATTTGATATCTATAAAATATAATAGTTGTAACGGAAGTATGAATGCATATTTTATCCATAATTTAGATAAGTCTCATACCATTATTTAATTTTTCCGGGATTATATTTTTCAGTAGTCAGTAGTATTTAAATTACAGGTAAGGTTCTTTTGTGTTCTTTATAGGGCTGTATAAACATTGTATAAATAAGATTAACAATAGATGTAATATCTCCAAGGTAAAAAATATGATAAAAGATATATTTAAAAGAAAATTTAATTTAAAAAAATTATACTCTAAATAGGAAATTGAAAAAAATTTCAAATCCCATTCTCGCCGGAAGCAATATAAGAACACGCAAATAATTTGTTTTTCGATTTCATCTGATGATGGTCATCACGACCAGAAATGAATTTATAATGATACTAAGGAAGTGAATTATATATATATATATATATATATATATATATATATATATATATATATATATATATTAATCTTTATATCTAATCTATAATTAAATAAATAGAGAAAAAAACACACTGTATAATTTGCAAATTCTACAAACAGATATCTTGGGGAAAAAATCAGTAAAAAAAAGAAAGACGAAAACACACGTGCTTTTTGAAAATTATCAAGAAGCACGTATGTCTAAGCAAAAGAAAAAAAAAACACCGACAGAATTAACTAAGCTAAAACATTATAAAGTTCTCAATTCACGAGAAAGGGCTAATATTATGAAAATAATACCTATATGACCAAGAGGGAGTCTACGTAGGTTTCACCTAAATGGATCGTCAGGATCGCTATATATATATATATAGAGAGAGAGAGATACACTCATATTTATGTCAGGTTTCAGGTTCTTTGTTTTATAGCATATCTTGCTTGGTTACTGAATGCTAAAGCAATCCTTGTAAATAAATAGAAATGCTACTAATTGACCCATAGCTACGGGGGTCAAGGAGTTCATAAATTTCCCAATGGTATTAGTCCAAAAAATGTAGTGGCATCACAGGAGTTCGAACTCGTTTTCTTTGTAACCACATTGCATCCATTAGGTCACAGGCACTCTCCTGTATAAATGTAATCCCGCACACACATACACATACACATATCTACATATATTATATATTTAAGCATTCTTGCTTAAATAATAAAGACGAATTTTGTCTGTATAATTTTATTAAGATCCTTTCAAATTTCCTAATAAGTGTCTTGGTTTCAGGTTGGAATTGGTGGATGAATTTACCAAAATTGTCCCGAGTGCTTTCGAACCTTGCAAAGGCTATCATCAGGGATTGCTACCATGTATCTTTGCATTTTGAGTTTATGTTGATAATGATTCTTTTCAGTTAGGTACAGCGATACTTTTGGGTGTCAGTATCGTAGTGAGCTGCAGGATCATGTATTTTAAAATATGTGTAGTTGGGCAGCAGTCTTTCATTTAAGCATGTTTGATTGAATAATAAAGACACATTTTGTCTATATAATTTTATTAAGATCCGTTAAAGTTTCCAGATAAGTGTTTTGGTTTCAGGATGGAATTGGTGGATGAATTTACGAAAATTGTTCAACTACACATATTTTCAAATACATGATCCTGCAGCTCACCGCGATACTGACACCCCAAAACACGATATATATATATATATATATACTCCCTCACACACACTTTACTTGTGTGTATATATATATATATATATATATACTCACTCATTATGAAATAGTTGGCGACTGTAGTCGAGGGCGACCAGAAGACTCCCTTTTCCATAGCTACTATACCAAGGTGTAAGGGAGGACGCTACTCCTTTCCCTGGATTGCTCCACTTTACCCTTGATACGTACCTTATATTACTGAGTGTTAAGCAAGGAGATATCAAATACCATTTTTAAAATCCTTGGTATGACGCGACCTGGGATTGAACCCAGGTCTCCCGGACCATTGGGGAACACTCTACCCACTAGGACAACTCTTACTATATATATATATGTATGTATTCATACACAAACTTAATATATACGCATATGGATATATATATATATGTATATATATATGCATGCATATATCCATATATTCACACGTACACACACACTTTATATATATATATATATATGAAGAGTAAATAAAGGATTGTAATCCGACAATATGTAGAAAAACTGATAACAACGATCCAAGAGGAATTATAATAAATAATAATAAATAAATAATAATAAATCATTCCTTCCTCTTGGATCGTTGTTATCAGTTTTTCTACACACACACACTTATATATATATATATATATATATATATATATATATATATCAACAAGCGTATATATATGTATACATATATACATAAACAAATGCACACACACCCACTATATATATATATATATGTGTGTGTGTGTGTGTGTGTGCATATATACATACACAAATGCACTCACACACGCAGTATATATATATATATACTGAGATAGAGAGAGAGAGAGAGAGAGAGAGAGAGAGAGAGAGAGAGAGAGAGAGAGAGAGTAAGAGAGAAAGTCTAGTGTCTTTTTCTGTCTTTGTTTTTGTCTTAAAAAATGAATCCTGTAAGGATATGAGTATAAATTTTTTGCCACGAGAGTCTGTTATCTTTGTTAGTACACACCGATACCAGTATAATGTTTCCGGTTTACTTAACATAATACATATTGTTGGCTCTATCCTAAGAAAGGGCATAATTATTACATAACATTCATAAGATGTCAAAAGAAATTTCGAACCCCTCCACATCTGCGTCTGGAGATGATTGTTCTCCTTTCCACCTTTTTGCTATGTCTCTATGTAGATTACGGCACTAGTGTAGGGAATTCGGTCCTCACTGGGCCATCTCCTATCCCGGCCTCTACGCTGCTCAGGGTATTGGTTGTCACTTTGTTGTGTGTTATGAAATGCAAATATACATTGAATGAAAATAATTTGCTTAATGCAGATAACAAGGCGAATATGGGAGCTCGTGGCCACCAACGATGACATTATGAATGACAGATGGAATTAGTCAGCAAGTTAAATCACCTAAAATGGCCGAAGAGACGCCACAGTTTTCCGGGCTGTTGTACGCGCATGCGTGCGTACTTCCTGCTTTGATTAATGAGGTTCAGCCATGCATTGCATAGTAACGAGATTTTCAAAACGTGAATTTGGAACGAGATTTTGTGAAGGAATTCGATGAAAGTTTTGCTTGCACTTTTTAAAAATTCAGAATGAAGCTAAGAATATTTTTATATCGTTAGTGTTACGCTTAAAGTTAGAAAATGAGCAATGGTGTTCATCTATTTCTCGTAAATTGATTAATTTTGAATGCATGGAAATTCGTTAAGGGTTATTTTATGCCTAGAAGTTGTACATTGTACATTTGTCTTTACATTTTATAGTATTTTTTTTCCTATTTTGGTAAACGATTATAGGATTTCAAGCATTGTTTTCTATAAATGATTTAGCTTCGGTTAAGTTATTTGATTTAAGAATTTTGTTTATATATCTAACTGTATATATATATATATATATATATATATATATATATATATATATATATATATATATATCATTTTGTGAGTGAATAATTCGTAGGTGACTTTAGTTTTAAACGAGTTAGAGCTTATTTGTTTGTACTCAGTTAAATACTTTCAACAATTGCTATTTGTTGTTTGCCGAGTTCTATTTGACCTATAGATAGGACGCTAACGTGTACAACCGCTCTTGGACAGAGTAGACCAGGGAGCAATGCTAATAAATTAGAACTACACGTTTTCCGAAAGTTCATAACTTGAACCTTACCATCAAATGGTTTAGTGCCATAATCAGGGCAATCGTTTGGGACGAGGGTTCATAGAGGTACAGTTGGTGTATTCTACAGTCCCTTGCTTAGTGCATTGATGAATTAGTTGCAATTAGCTCTATTTGACCAATTGCTAATACCCTAATACGTACAACCACATAAAAGGATATTCCTCTCTTCTCAGAGTTCAAAATCGAAGCCTCGACATCACAGTTTTGCGTTATTCTTAGAAGACACTTTTTTGGCCGGGGAAAGCGGAGTCTTACTTCTCTGCGGGTAATACTGTCAATGTATTCTCAGTCTCGCCAACAGTGTTACTTCATGAATAGTACCGGATTATTTGAGAAGGATTAAGGGTTAACTTTTGCCTGCGAAAATACACGGTGTCCATATTGTTCGATATGAGCTGACAAAAGGGAACACCAGTCATCTTTTAAACACTTGTCCTTGACTTCTTGTTTGTAATAGAAAAGATTTGGTTTGGTTTCTTTGTTTAATGGCATATCAACTTTTGTAGGGTATTTAATGCCAAAGCCATTCTCCTAGAAGAATAGTAGTGGTACTATTTAACCCATAGCTGGGAGGATAAGGGGGTTCCTACCTTTCCTAAGGGTATTTGCCCGAAAGTGGAGGTAATAGCGCGACTGGAATACGAACTCACTTACTACGATTTCGCAGTCCATCGCTTTAGCCATTACACCACGAGGACACCCCCCCGTAATAGAAAAGAGTAATTTTTTAGATAAACCATTTGTTAGGGATAAAAAAAAGAAGAGGGGCAACAAAACTTGCGCTCCATCAATGAAAATAAATTCAGGATGCATTACCCGCACCCCACCCCCCCAAAAAAGGCTACGATCAGTGGTTGAGTAGAATATTTTGATGGAGACATGTCTAGTGTTTTGAGTTTCTTTGTTTATTGACAAATCAACCTTCTCGGGTTATTTAACACCAAAACTATCCTTGCAGATTTAACTTTTTTTGACGTTTAAAATGCGTAATTAAGCTAAACTGAATTGTTGGAAATAGTACTGTTTTTACATTTTACTGTGTGCAAACAACAATTGTACTCTTTCCAAGCTGTTTTGATATTTAAACTGTGTACATGAGTTAAACTAAATTGCTTGAAATAGAATGGTTTTTACATTTAACTGTGTGTAAACAAAAACTGTAATCATGCTAAACTGAACTGTTTGAAATAGAACTGTTTCGAAATTTAAACTGCGTACTTATACTTAACCGAAATGTTTGAAATAAATAAAAGGTGTATAAAAATGGATTTGGCATTAAATAACATTCAACGGTTGATATGCCATAAAACCAAACCAAACCATCGCACTACATAATCATTAATATTCGGTTGGAATTCTTGAAACCATACGACTATGTGCGAATTATTTACATTAAATAGGCATGCTTGATAACATATAACAGTGAATTACAATGGATTATTGTTAGTTACTAGAAACCATATAATTATTATCATTAGATAAGAATACTTGAAACTATGCAACTGCATCAATTATTATTATTATTATTATTGTATACTAATACTGATATTATATAAATGATTGAAAAAAGACTCTTAAGAACAACTATACAAAAAAGTAAACGTAACTGTATAATGAACGCAATTCCTAACTTCTAGGCATAAAATAACTCTTGATAGTTTGATGGACTATTAAGATTGATCAATCATAAATTAATCCCCACAAAACTGCTTTAGTGGAACCGCTCAATTAATTTAAATGATCAATTCATTCAATCGTCATATGGTGGTGAATGATTATAGGTGAATTCCCCATGGTATATTGGCTTACATGCTGGACTGTTGGTCATAGCATTTAAATAACCCACGAAGATTGATATACCATCAAACAAAGAAACCAAACATAATGATTGCGGACATAATGTATTGTTCAGTCCTATCATTAAATCGTTTAACACTAAAGAACATTTGTGTATAGACAAAAAATGCAACAATTCCTTGCATAAAGCAATTTACCTTTTGGAAACTTGATGGAAACTGTTCAAATTAATACTGTTCAAGGTCTTATTATAATGGATTTCAATGTAATTCATTCTGGACAGAATAGAAAAAGAAACATTAATTTTTTTAGAATATTATACTTCATAATTGAGAAATAATCCTTCAGTATTTAGCAATACCGAGATAAGTGAGGTTTTGATTTATGTGGAATTTTGATGCTGTATCGTCATAGTGAAGGATTATTCTTCCTGGAAATTAGATATTTTTTGCAAATTGCATGCAACGTTGATTTTGTTTTCTAATTATTTTTTAATGATTGTTACGCATTAAAATCGTTCTTAATTACGTATGTCAATTATGAAAGGAAGATTTTTTCTTTCTTTTCAATAAACTTACTCGGAAAGAATTTTATTGAAACCCATAAGAAGACGTATTTGAATAGTGTAGTTTTTAACGGCATGGATAAAATATAGAATTAAACGCACTATTTTAGATATTGCTGCGGAATGAAATTAATTATTATAATACATGAAAAAAATCGATTCGGTTATAGTATGGATATAATTTCGATATGAGTTAACTGCACTGTTCAAAGTATTGCTACATCAGGAACAAAGGATAATCTAAGTAACTTACTATCAAGCCACGCTTAAAGGAATGGTTAACGTCAAATTATATGTTTAATTCTACAAAAAGCAGATACTGTGGGACAGACGAAGTAAAAATTAATAAATAAGGTTTGGTTTGTTTGGTTTTATGGCATATCAACCTTTGTAGGTTATTTAACGCCAAATCCATTTTTATGTAAATAATCTGTTCTATTGAAAACAGTTCAGTTTAGCATAAGTACACAGTTTAATTGTCAAAAACATTTCCGTTTCAAACTATTCAAGCAGTTATATGTAATAATTCAGTTAAGTGTAAATACAGTTTTAATGTCCATAAACAGTTCTATTTCAAATAATTCAGTTAAGCATAAGAACGCAGTTTAGATGTCAAAACAGTTCTATTTCGAGCAATTCAGTTCAGCACTAGTACGCAGTTTTAATGTCAGAACAGTTCTATTTTAAACAATTCAGTTTAGCATAAATACGCAGTTTAAATGCAAAAATCAGTATAGTGAAAGAAGCACTGTTTTGTTCTATTTAACCCATAGATAGGTCCCTTATCAGGTGCTACCACTCCGGGCCAGAGTGGACCTGGGAGCGATGGCAATGAAGAAGTACTCCACATTCCCCAAAGCTCCAGCATTGCTGGAACCTCACCATCAGATTGTTTAGTGTCATATCAGGACACTCGTTGGGGTGGGGTCTTACCCCTCTGCAGAGAAGCAGTCGGTGTATTCTACAGCCCCAGCCGACTGGGCAAATTAATAAGTAATTTAAGCAACTTGTATACCATATGAAGCAAAGCTTAGTAAATAACAAGTACTGTGAACAGCTTGAGGCCAATGTGATAGATGAAGCAATGCTTAGTGAATAAGAAGTACTTTAAATGATCTGAGGCTAATGTGTCAGTCTAAGCAACATTTAAAATATAGTAAATACTGTAACATGGAGTCTATGGGCCAGACTAAGTAAAGCTTATTAAATAAGTACTTTAAACATAATGAAATCTATGTACCAAACTAAAAAATCTCTGTAAATAACAAGTAATGTGAGCAACCTGAGGTCTAAGACTGCCCAAGCAAAACTCTGTAAATAACAAATTCTGTGAGGTTTATGTGACAGACTAAGCAAAACTCATAATAACAAGTTTGTTTGTTTATTTGTTTGTATTTTATGGAATATCAACCTTTTTAGGTTATTTAATGCTAAATACATTTTTATTTAGTAAACAGTTCAATTTCAAACAATTCAGTTTAGTATCAATAAACAGTTTAATTGTCAAAAACATTTCTATTTCAAGCTGTTCAGTTTATTCAAACAGTTCTATTTCAAATAATTCAGTTTAGTATGAGTATAGATTTTGTTTACACACAGTTAAACGCCAAAACAGTTCTATTTCAAACAATTCAGTTTAGCGTAAGAACATTTTCAAGGTCAAAAACTGTTCTTTTTCAAACAATACCGTTTAGAAAAAAAAAAACAGTTCCTTTTTCAAATAATTCAGTTTAACATAAGTAAGTAATTTAAATGTCAAAACATCCTCGTGGTGTGATTGTTAAAACGCTGGACTGCGGAATCGTAGTAAGCGAGTTCGAACTCTAGTCGCGCTATTACTTTCGCATAAATAGCCTCTGATAAGATAAGTAAATAATATCACTGCTGTTCTCCTAGAAGGAGGGCTTTGGCTTTAAATAACCCGCGAAGGTTGATATGTCATAAAAAAGGAACCAAACCAAAGAGTTGAATTTTATATAAAAATACTTTGGCCCTGCGCGTGTGTTTTGATGTATTTTTAATCCTAAATTAATTATGTAGTCAAAAGCCGTTGTCACTGGGCACTCAAGTTGGATACTCCTACTCCTTTGAAATGTTTCCTCGGATTATATATATATATATATATATATATATATATATATATATATTCATTGCTATTTAACTTTAATGGTTTTATCTAATATTAATCGTTTGTTTACATGTAGTTATATAATTTCAAATATTGCAATTTAACACGAATATTTCAATTTAGTATTAATGATTGGTTTTCTCACAATTTAAATGATTTCACGTGTTGATATTTATCACTAAAAATTCTATTTTAAGTATTGCTATGTAACACTAATAATTTTATTTAATATTCATCATTTGCACACAGTTTAAATTTTTTTCTTTTTTAAGTATTTTTTTTTTTTTTGTATGATTAACTTCCAGTTATCATGTTTTAATACCATTAAAATAAAATTGGGTTGGGTACAAGTTTGCTATCAGAGCAATTTGAAAAATACGGTCAGGGATATCTTATAGATAATAGGGCTTGACATAATCATCCGACTGGTCGAATCGGGCTCCTCAGACGGCCCGTTTAGCACAGTAAGAATCCAAGTGGTGTGTTGCAAGCCACGTGTCCACTTAGTTGTCAGGTCACGGACTGTTCAGCCATCAGGATCTCGTCCTCAACAGGTAACCTTGTTGCAGTAGGGTATTTTATAACTCCAGATAACAGATGTTAGGGTCTCATTTATGGGTCATATTGATCTGATTGAAAATTATTCAATAACGCCATGTGCAAAAATATTCTCAAGAAACATTTACACAAAAAATTATTAATATGAATGAACAATGTACGCGATTCCCTATCCTCTAGGCATAAAGTAAATCTAGACGTGTTGACGCGCCGTTAAAACCAATCAATCAACCATAACCTTGTACATCGCAAAGCTACAGTGATGGAACTACTTAATCAATGTGAATGAGTAAATTTAACGAATTATCATTTGTTAGTATATAATGATAATATAGTTCAGATCTATGATTAAATCTTTTTGAAGTAAAGAACTTTTGGGGCAGGGGTCCTCGTGGTGCAATGGTTAAAGCGGCGGAATCTTACGTAAGCGAGTTCGAACTCCCGACGTGCTATTACGTTCACCTTCGGATAAATACCTTTGGGGAAGCTATGAACTCCTTTATCCTCCCAGCTATGGGTTAGATAGCATCACTGCTATCTATTCTTCTAGAAGGATGGCTTTAGCATTGAATAACCCGCGAATGTTTATATGCCATAAAATAGATAAACTAAAGAACTTTTGTGTAGATTAAAAATTCTTCAATTCCTTGAATAGTTCAATTTATTTGATCTAACGTTAAAATTCATATTATTCAGGGAGTTATCAAAATGGATTTCAATGTTGTAATTTACGAAGCTCTTTGCTTCAATGTAGCACAAGGCCAAATGAATGGGGCACCCAATGGATTTCAATGTAATTCTTTCTGTTTCGGTTTCTTTGTTTAATGGCATATCAACCTTTGTAGGTTATTTAATGCCAAAGCTATTCTCGTAGAAGAACAGTGGTGGTACTATTTAACCCATAGTTGGGAGGATAAGGGGGTTCATACCTTTCCCAAGGGTATTTGCCTGAAAGTGAACGTAATAGTGCGACTGGAGTACGAACTCGCTTACTACGATTCGGCAGTCCATCGCTTTAACCATTACACCACGAGGACACCCCCCCATCGTAACTCTTTCTGATTAGAATTGTATTTGATGGAACAGCCAGGGAAAAAGTCTCTTCAGAAATAACTACATAAAAAGGGTAATAGGAATGTAGAAAATACGCTATTCCCTATCCTTTTGCATCAAATAACCCGAGATTGGTTGACATACTATTCAAATCTATCAATCAATCAATTGCATATTTCCCGCATTCTTTTCTTCTTTTTGTGTCCATTTATAAATTTTTTTTATAATTCTTTATCAAAACCGCTGAAATAAAAATCGCGCAAAAGTACACAAATCAAATCTACAATATTCATGATGTTGCTGTACATGTAATTCATTAAGAAACAAGAGATTTTTTTTTCAGTGTACATTCCTGTAAAGACACTCGTGAATTTTGCCCCAAACTGTATTGATTTTACCGATAACAACTCGTTTCGGTCGCCATCTTGGTTCGGGTCACCTGAGCTCAAATAGCCAACGATCGATATCATACTGAAAAAAATGGACACCCGAGCCTACATCAGAAGAAAAAGTTCGGTCACAGTCCCCATTCGTGAACATCAGATTACCTGATTTTCTTCTGATATGATGCCTTGCGCTTTTGCAATAGAAAACGTGAGAGAAAACTTCCTAAATCTTTTTTCAGGATACAATTACGAAGGGCTGTGGCTTGAATGAAATTATTGCTTGGAATTTTGTCTTTGATGAAGCAATAAAGAAAATGCTAATGAAATTCACATACTTGGGTGGACGATTTGAACCGTACAAATTCAAACGTATCTCCTCGGGTTGGCCTTAGTGGACAGATCGTTTTCTCACTGTCGGCAGCTGAAAAGTAACACTTTTAAAGGTTGAATTTCTTTGAAGGACCGCTCACTTCCGCAAGTTTCACGCTGCACAGTCTTTTATAAAATATCTTTTATTTTTGATAACCCATAAATACGATCACTCTGTCGCAGGGGCTTAGAATACGTTGTCTGTATCCTCCTGCAGAGTGGTAAACTCCCACCCACTGACAAACAGGCAAAATTTGAATAGGACACCAACCTGAATCTGATACTAAGGCTCTAGTTCTGCAAATCTGGGGAATGCAAACACGACTTTATTGCCATTAAATACCGGTTCACTGAAGGTCTCATTTGCTAAGGTCTCATTTATGGGTCAAATGAATCTATTCACTTCGTCTGGAACATAGGATTCAGGTTCTTTACAGTACCCGCTGTCGTTATTTATTAAGCTTTTCTTCGTCTAGAATACAGGATTTAGTTTTTTTTTACAGAACCCCCTGTCGTTATTTATTAAGCTTTGCTTCGTCTGAAACACAGGATTCAGGTTCTTTACAGTACCCGCTGTCTTTATTTACTAAGCTTTGCTTCGTCTGGAACACAGGATTCAGACTCTTTACAGTACTCGTTGTCGTTATTTACTAAGCTTTGCTTTGTCTGGATTCAGGCTCTTTACAGATCCAACTGACGTTATTTACTTAGCTTTGCTTCGTCTGGAACACCATCCATAGATAACTTACAATAATTTTTATTTGCTAATCAACATAATTTACTTGTTTCAACTTTGAGTTTTCAAGTGGAAGTACAATGCCACTATTTTTTCACATTGTCGGTAAGGATTGAATTATGCAAACTGTATCCTCAACAGCAGGGGAAGATCCCTCGAAAAGTTGTGTCCTTAGTATGACACTAAACTACATTTGGTAGAGAGACTCTAGTTCTGAAGGGTGGGGTGTACATCTTTGTTGCCATTACACTCAGGTCAATTGTGAACCAGAGTGGTAGCGCCAATTACGATGGCTAGAGACCCAAAAAGCTTGAAGACGGGATCCTCGTGGCTGAGGATTTAGTGAATTAGCTGTTAAACATTAATAACTTTATATTACATTCAGTTTAGAGAAAAGAAATGAATGAAAAAAGGACGTGCTATTAGCATTTAACATTCATCTCCCTTAAGAAATTATGATGAGCCGAGTGAGCGCGAACTCTATTTTAAATATTTCTTGTTCTTTCTTCTTTTGCAAACATTTCAAGTTTTTTTCTTGACATACCCATGAATATATCCCATATATCTGACGATAGTAAAACATCGTGCTTGTTCATCCCACTAATTTGGGTGTAAGAAATAATCTTTTTTCTAAAGTCTCCACTCTTTTTTGTAAGAAATTACACATTTTGCCATCGAATTACTCAGAAGTCAATTGTATCAGAAGGATAAGAGCCCTACCACCTAAAAAAAAAAAAAACGTTTACCTGGATATGACACTAAAATGAATCTGGTAGTGAAGCTTCAGATCTGGATTTTTGGGGATTGTAGGGTACCTCTTCATTGCTATTAATCCTGGATCCCCCTTGAGATTGACGGTGAGTACCTGTTAGGCTCTCATTGATATGTTTAAAATGAATGGTATTCGATATTACTTCTTGCCATATAACTTAATTATTTACGGACCCAGTCGGCTGGAGCTGCAGAATACACCAACTGAATCTCTGCAGAAGGGTAAGACTCCCCCAACTTTTGTCCTGGATTTGACTCTAAAAATCTCATGTGGGGCTTCCGTAATGTTGGAGCTTTGAGGAATTTGGAGTACCCCATTATTGCCATCTATCCCAGGTCTACTCTGGCCCGGAGTGGAAGCACCTAATAGGGTCCTATCTTTGGGTAAAATAGTACTGAACAGTGCACTTATGCTAAACTAAATTGTTTGAAACAGAACTCTTTATACTTATAAAATGGATTTGGCATTAAATAACCTATAATTATTGATATGCTACAAAACCAAACCCAACCAAACCAAACCTAAATTATTTATATCAATAATTCTTACTTAAAGAGATAATTGTTTGGTCTGGATTATTATTTGTAACTTGAAACAATATTACAGTGTACAAAAATGACTGTTATTAATAGAAATGATTCTTTGAAAGCATTAGTATTAGATATGAATACTTGAAACTATACAACTGTGAACAAATTATTTGTATTTGATTGGAATATCTAAAATTATATAACTGTGTGTAAAAATCTCTTCAGAAACAACTGCACAAAATGAACGCAATTTTCTAACCTCTAGGCATAAAGTAACTCTCGACGGGTTAGCACTCCGTTAACATCAATCAATCAATCAATCAATCAAATCTTGAGTAATTAGATTACAATTAGTTCTACCTGCTGCAAAAAATTTAATCACTATTCATTTAAAAAAAACAGGACAAACTGTATTTTCGTAATTATGATAATTGTATTTCAAATAAAAATGTTACGCTGCTCTTCCCATATCTTTAAATATGTTTAAGGATGTTTATAGGGTGTCTCAAAATAGATGCAACCCATTAATATGATAATGATTTATGATTGAGATAAATGCAAGAGTATTCAAATGGAACACATCCTGTAAAAAATGCATCTTTTGAACTAGAGACATCGAATCAATGTTTTTTGTTTTTTGTTTTTTTTAAATTATCATTATATCAGTTTCCAAGACATGCAATTTTTTTCAGTTTCTTGTCTCAGTAATAAACCATTATCCTATTAATGGTTTTCATCTATTTTGAGTCAATTTTTAATGATTTTGTCACCAAGTGAGTAGTGACACAAAATATTTTTCCTCTCTTGTCCAAGCCATTGTGATCGAAGATTAATAGTTGTTATAGTACACTATTTTCAAATCTGAAACAAAAAAGAACACAACATTATTATTTGTAGAGTTATTAGCTGTCACATGGGTCCTATGTATATTAAGACACCCTATATTAGCAGTTACATGTGTCCCATGTATATCAAGACACCCTATATGATAAAGGAGAACTAATTTTTTTTCTGGCCACGTGTCGCTATATTCCGGATGTCATGACAAAAATTAAGTTGTATCTGTGGTGCAGACAAAATAATGTGCAACAAATTCTGCTTTACGCCGCTACATAGATATAACAATCTACCACTGGAATCTTCGTTTACTTATGGCTCGTTTTTCCTTCAATTTGAACTTATTTTCACCTCAGGTTTGTTGAGTTTTTGTGTGAATGTTTCTATACGTTCGCCCTAAATACTGTGTAAATTTTAAACTATACATTTTTTTTTTCTAGCCTATAGACATCCAATGAAAAGTTATACAAAAGTTGAATTGTGCAGCCGAATATTCTCAAAAAGTCAATATGTATTATCCATGATATTTTTAAAGGAATTTCGTTGCCGAAAGTGAGATTTGGTTTCTTTGTTTAATGACATCGTAGTAAGCAAGTTCAAACTCCGGTTGCCTTATTACGTTCACTTTCGGACTAAAACCCATTCAGAAAGTTATGAACCCCGTTATTCACTAGCTATGAGTTAGTAGTACCCCTACTATTCTTCTACAAGAGAGGATTTGGCATCAAATAACCCACCAAGGTTGATATGCCTTTAAACAAGGAAACTGAAAAATGATGCTTTTTTGTTTCAATATTACTATTCTTTTCTTTTGAACCATAAAATTTGCAATCAATTTAGTACAAACGCCTGCCAACTATTTTATTTATTCATTCATTTATCTAATTTTGTTTTCATTCATTTATTTACTTGGAAAGCTTTGATCTTTCGGACAAGATTATTCTATTACGAAGAATTTAAAAAAAAATATTTATAGTATGCTACCAAATATCTTGTATTTTGTTTGTGCAAAATGGGTTACAGAAGTTGGTTACCTGTTTGGTATTTGTCACTTTGACTATCGCCAATGACCCCCCCCCAGCTCATAAGCGTGTCGCTTGCCATCGCACTCACAACCATTTTATCTCCTCCTTTGAAAACATCAGAAAAACCGCTCTCAAAGGACAGGAAGAAGAACTGCAACACTGCCATCAAGCTATGACTAGAACTTTAGCTGCAGCGCTGCAATCATACCTGCCCCTCTCGCACCTGTGTTATCAGCTACGAACATGCCTGCAGTGTGCGTTGACCACTCCATCTTGATCTTTTTTTCATGAAGCCTAGTAATAATGGTAAAAGAATAGATAAAAGCAGTTGGTAGAATATTTTCCTCTTCACAACTTGAATCTGTCTAGCAATCGATGTATACTAGCTAAGAAGTTTAGCACCACCCAAATTATCCTCAAATAATGTTAAACTGTTCAAACGAAATGATGTTTGCATGTTTATCATGTTTCAAAAAAGAGGCAAAAGCAACAAATAGAAAAGTCTTTCTATTTATACAATTGTCAGCAGCGGACTAACAGGATTTTCCTTTAGTTTTTTTCTCATTTAGCAGTAAATAAACTAATAGCACATAAGACACAAAACATTTTTATTTAACACCTGAGCACTGTGGTTTTATAAAATATTCCTTAGATAAACCAGATTAGATTATTTAAATCAAAGGCATAATTTTTTCTAAGCCATTTACAGGAAAATATTAAGGAATAACTTAATGTTGAGGAAAATATGATGGAAGGACCCAATATTGAGGAAAATATATTGGAATAATCCAATTTTGAGGAAAATATAATGGAATAACCCAATATTGAGAAAAATATTATGGATTAACCCAATATTGAGGAAAATATAATAGAATGACCCAATGCCGAGGAAAAAATTATGGATTAACCCAATATTGAGGAAAATATAATAGAATAACCCAATGCCGAGGAAAAAATTATGGATTAACCCAATATTGAGGAAAATATAATAGAATAACCCAATGCCGAGGAAAATATTATGGATTAACCCAATATTGAGGAAAATATAATAGAATAACCCAATATTGAGGAAAATATGGAATAACCCAATTTGAGGAAAGCATAATGGTATTCCATTATTGAGGAAAGTATACCCGAAGCATTGATATGCGAATCGGTCGACAGTTAAAATTCAGTTATCGCAGATCTCAACGCACGGTTGTTCATACAAATTGAAAGGAAACATAACTCCGACAAAAGAACCGTCACTTGAAACCACAGAAAGAATTGCAAATCCCATTCAAAAAAGCAATCCCAAGTGGAGTTTGGCGACAATAATTTAATCCATTTTGTTGAACGAATATCAGATGAAAGTTTTGCGTTTTATCTGTTAATAATTAATTTACTGCTAAAAAATCAGAAGCGAACTTTATCTAAATGTGCTAATTTCGTACTTTTGTCTTGGTTAGTAGTGCTATTTGTATGTTTTTCCTGTTGCAAGAGAGAGGAAAAAGGAAATGCACCGCCTGGCATTGCGCATGCATCGTGACAGTTTTATGCAAACAGCATATTCATGCATTGCAAATTTGTCGTTTAACTTTTAAGAAAGCATTTCAGAGTTGGACTCTGCCATAAAGACGCATAGTTTATCTAATCTAAAGTCATACATATATAAATGAATAGTGATAATCAACAAAGAGAGATTATTGATATACAGAGACAGCTTCACATAAGTTATTATTTAATCATCCAGTACAAAAAGAAAGAAAATTGGTGCATATATATGAATGAATAGTGATAATAAACGTAGGCAGATTATAGAGATGCCATGACAGCTTCACATAAGTTACTTATTAATCGTCCAGTATAAAAAGAACGAAAACTCATGCATATATAAATAAATAGTGAAAAATTATTAGGATGCAAAGACATCTTCACATAAGTAATATAGTATTTACCGTATTTGACAACATATAGGACTCATGGTTATAGAAGATGCATCCCAATTTCAGCAGGACACATCAAGAAAAAAACAAAGTACTAAGATTAAACGCGATAGGATTACTTAATCTTCATAATAGCTTTTTAAATAAGGACAATATATATATGAACGTTACTCTTAAGTCTAAGCTAATAGGAGTTGGCAGGTAGCTTATTTCGACCGGCTATCGCAAATTTAAAACCTACATATAAGATATAAGATGCAGAGAGATTTTAAAAGATATTTCTTAGAAAAAAAAAGTGCGCCTTATATGCCGTCAAAATCCGGTAATCGTTTAGTACAAAAAGAAAGGAAGAAGGAAAAAGTAAGAAAAACAACCCAACAAAGAAACAAAAGAAAAGAAAACAAAAAATAATGACGTAAAGAATTGGCTGGGTTGAGATTATTTTTTACGGCATATCAAATTTTTATGCCAAAATTTGATTCATTTGTAAAAGCTTCATTACATTTATCATTTCGCTTTTTTTGTCTATAATTATTTGTTTGCACACAGTTACATGATGTAAATTATTCCTATTTAACACTAATGATTTATACACAATAATATGATTTAAAGTAAGGATTACTATTTGATAATAGTAATTTCTTTGCTCACCCAGTCGACTGGGGCTGTTGAAAACGCTGACTGCACCTATGCAGGAAGGTCATACCCCTTCGATGAGTGTCCTGAGGATGACACTAAACCATGAAATGGTGAGGCTCTAGTCATGAAGCTTTGGGGAATGTACAGTACACCTTAAATGCCATAACTTCCAGGTTTGCTCTGACTTCAAATAGAACTATTTAATCATTTTCTATATTTAGAACATTTAACTGGGTTCAAACAAATGATTTATGTTAAATAGAAATTATTAGTGCTAAATAGCAAAACATGAAGCCATTTACTTGTATGCAAACAAATAATTTATAATAACTAGAATTATAAGTGGTAGATAGTAATATCTGAAACCATCTGTGTTCAAACAAATGATTACTGTTGCATAGAATTATAAGTGTTAGCAATACATGAAAAACCTTAACTGTAAGCTAATACATAATTAATATTAAATGAAATTATTAGAGCTAAATACTGAAAACCGTTTGACTGTATGCAAATAAATTATAAACTTCATTTCCTAAAACATAAATAAAAAAGTACATGTTTTAAGTTGGCACAAGGCCCAAAAAGTTTTGGGGAAAAGGGAAAGGGAAGAAAGCTATATTATTCTAGGGAGCCCTAGCTAGCCACAATCATCGTCCGGCCACTCTGTACAATACATTCACTCTAGTTGTTGAATAGGATACTTGATAAATACAATTAGTAATGTTAATAGCAATACCTGAACGCTTTTAAGTATCAACAAACAAATACGTTTAAAAATAAAGGTACTAAAAAACTATTCACTAACTAATCATATATATGTATAAAGACGATTTGATTTTGAATAACCATTAGGGTATATACGATGAAATAACCTAACCTAATTTCATTCCTTTTCTCATAGTTATTTAGCTTCGACTAATATTATCTAACAGCAATAATACGTAAGCAATTATATGGTTTCAAATTACAAACAACAACAAGAACTATCATCATCATCATCATATCGCGCTGGTAGCACGTATATCCCTGACCCTCTCTCGCCACTCCTCCCTATCGTTCATCGCCCTTGGTAGGTCTTCAGGACTACATCCTGTATCCTCACATAGCTGCTGAATGTATGTTCGTGCTGGTCGTCCTGCTTTTGCACGGCCATATGTGGGGGTCCATAAGAGTACATCTCTTATGAGTTCATCCCTGCTTCTCCAGCAGTGTCCTTCATGTCTAGTTCGTCTAACTTGAATAGTTTTCGTGATAGGAGGCAGGTGGCCGTACAGTTGGTGTCTTGTGGGGTGTTGCCGCCAGGACTTGTTTAAGATTGCACGTAGCATTCTTGTGTAATTGCCGCCTAGCTTCTTCTCCAGCCATTTTGTTAGCGTCCATGTAGTACAGCCATATAGCAGTATCGATGTGACCGCTGCCTGGAAGAAACTGCGTTTCATTTTATCGGTTAGGTCTGATTTCCATATAATCGATAGCGACTTCTACAAGCACTATAAGACAAGTGTAACCTCACACGAAAAGACTTGGATATATAGCTACGAAAGGGAAATCGTAAGACAGAAACTGAATCTCTTCTAATAGCATCACAAAACCAAACCATAAAGACAAACTATGTTAAAACAAAAATTAATAAGAGGCAACAAAATAGCAAATGTCGGCTATGTTGTGATTGAGATAAAATGTTCAATCGTATAATAAACGCGTATTGTAAAGTAGTGCAAAAAGATTATAAGACTAGACACAACAAGGGGTGGGGAGTTATCCCCGGGGAATTGTACAAGAAATTGAAATCTGACCGTACGAACAAATAGTATTTGCACAACACGGAATCCATCCTGGAGAATGAGAAGCAAAGAGTTCTCTGGGATTTTGAGATAAAAGCGGATCACTTAATCTTGGCCGGACGACCAGACTTAGTGATTGTCAACAAAAAAAGAGAATCTGCTGAATAGAGGACTTTACCGTCCCAGCAGACCACAGAGTAAAATTAAAAGAGATAAATATCTGGACCTTGCAAGAGGACAAAAAAAATTATGGAACATGAAGGTGGGGTTGATACCAATTGTAATTGGTGCACTTAGGAAGATTTGGAAAAAAGAGAATAAGTAGAGACCATCCTGACTACAGCATTATTAAGATCGGCCAGAGTACTGAGAACTGTCGAGGAGACTTACGATACTTGCTGTCACTTAAACCATCAGCCAACACTGGTGTGCAAAACTCTCAAAAGATAAAAATTGTGTTGATAATAAACCATTATACACAAATATAGTTTTGATTACCTATTCCTAATACAAATAATTTGCACTAATTTTATATTAACAGAACTATTAGAACTATTTAACGCAGTTTTATGTCAAACTCTTTACAAATGTTTTTTTCTGGATTGAAGTATGTGGGTCTGCAGCATGTCAGAGAAGCTATATGAGCGCACACAAGTTTAATGTAAACGTCAAAGAGAGTTTCTTTGCTTGTCACATGTGTGGTGGAGCTTACAAAGACGAAGCTAGCTTGAGAAGCACTTGCTGTTTTGTGGAATTGAGATCGCCTATAAATGTAAATATGAGTACATATGTATATATATTTATATATATGTTCATATATGCGTATATATTTGTTCATGTATATATACTGATATGTATTTTGTGTATGTGTATATATATATATATATATGTATATGTTGATATATTTATATATATATGTATATACATTCACATATGCGTGGACGTATATATATATATATATATGTTCATATATTTGTATATATATATATATATATATATATATATATATAAACGTTTTAAATCAGAAATGCAGTGTTCTATGCTGAAAAGATGTCGAGCAGTATCACAGTATTTCAACAGTAAAACATGAAACGACTAAAACCAGTTGGTGGCTAAATAATACTTTACATTTTGTTAATAAACGGTATTTTTTCTGGAAATGGGTAAAATTGTGTTTAATCAACAGAATTATATGAACAATCTACCATTGCTTGCAATTACTAGATTTGTTAGCTTTAGTAATATGGCAAGTTGTAAAATAGCACATGCCTATGACAAAGAGTCATAGTAATCTCAGCAGTAGTATCTCATCTGCTTAAATGATGTTAACTTATGTCTAGTGAAGATATGAACTGCAATCAATAGGTTATCAATCATATGGAAATCTGATCTACCCGATAAATTAAAACAGGATATATTCCTAGCTGTGGCTGAGTCATTACAGCTGTATGGTTGCACCACATGAACGTTAACAAAAGGCATTGAGAAACTACACAAGAATGCTACAAACTATTTTGAACAAATCCTGGAAACAACACCCCAACAAAACAACAGCTGTACGTCCACTTATCTCCTATCTCAAAAGCCATCCTAGTCAGACGAACTAGACATGTGGGATACTGCTAGAGAAAGAAGGGCAAACATGAGTGACGTTTTCCTATGAACCCCAACATCTGGACATGTCTGTGTTGACCAATCAGCAAGAACTTACCTATATCAGATCTGTGCATACACTGGATGTAGTTTGAAAAACCTGCTGGGAGGGGGGATGATTGGCGCAGATGTAGAGAAAGTTAGGGAAATCCGTGCTTTCAGCGTGAATTGATGATGATTGCTTGGATCATAATCAACTGCAACACTGAAAGCAAAAGAAATAGCAAGGTGGAATGCATAAAAACAGTTTCAAATAACTTTGTACAACTGTCTTAGATGAAAGATCAAAACTAGAAATTTTGTTCAGAATTGGACGGTCAACAGCAGCGCTGACAAAGTTAAAAATCATATGGCAAAACAAAAAATCTCCCAGACATCAAAAATCAAGCTCATGTGCACACTTGTTATCTCAATCTTTCTGCATGCTTGTGTATCATGGACCCTCACTGTTGACCCTCAGAGATGCATTGATACTCTTAAGATGAGATGCTACCATGAAATCTTGAACATCTCATATGGAGACCAATTTTGGAGGTGCCCGTGGTGTAATGGTTATAGTCGTAGGAAATGGACACGGCGACACGAGTTCAAAATCCTGGACGAGACTGATTGCATTTCACATAGCACTAATACCCTTGAGAAAGGTAAAAAATCCAATTATTCTCCCTCCAGCTATGGGTAAATAGTAGGGCAGACTGGGTTCTTCAGCCTTGGTGAGGCAACTAGTCTAAGAGAAGGAAAACTCTGAATTCAAACCTATTAAACTCCGCTTAAAAAAAATTCACCTTGTGTCATATCCTGTCCGAGCGGAGGGGTTGGGTAAATAGGATCTCATACGGAGACCAGATCACAAATGAGGAAGCCAGAAAAAGAGTAACAACAACATTTGGGTCAGGCAGCCAGTTTAGCATTGAGAAGGAAAGAAAAATTATGCGGTATGGATATGTAATGAAACCATCGGGTCTGAAAAATATCTTTCCGGAAGGCACAATGCCGGAAGGAAGACAAAGAGATTGACAGAAGGGTATGTAGGAAGATAACATCCGTGAATTGACTGACCTATCTTTTGCCAAGTTGCAGAGTGTATGTCACGATCGAGATAGCCACTTATCATTAGAAACTTGCCAGTGATTATTCTATAACCACGCTTCCTGGGGTCACAAAACTGGTGATAATGATAAACAAGTTAGGTGAGATGGTAAGTGATGTGACGTTTCTTGGAACGAAGGTTGCGATCGACGAACTGATCTTGAATTCTTGCTAAAGTTGTTTGCTTTTACTTTGAACGAATGCTCTTGGAAAAGGCATAAAACTACCTTTTCCTTCAGTTATAAATAAGTAAGTAAAGTTGGCGACCTTAGTCGAGAGTGAACCGAAGGCTCCCTTTTCAATAGCTACTACACCGAGGTGCAGGTGAAGGCGCTACTCCATTCCCTGGATTGCTCCACTTTACCTTTGATACTTACTTTATAATCCTGAGTGTTAAGCAAGGCAGCATCAAGTACCATTTTATCAGTCAATGGTATGGCTCGAGCTGGGATTGAACACTTGTCTCCAAGACCATTGGCGAACACTCTACTTATTTGGCCAATGACCCGGTTCAATTATAAATAAATAACAGTGATTAGAACTCTTTAGCCTAATAGAAAACCAATTTCAACGTGTGATATTAGTTCAGTTCTGAGACAATATCTTGCAACTAGAACCATCTGACCAAATATAATCTGTTTCATGTTACTTGAAGAGATGCTATCCTCATTGCTCAAAGTGATCCTTTTACAGGAAATTCCTTGAATAGCACCTTCCCTCGAAGTCTTTATGAGTGAAGGAAAAATCTATCAATCAATAACAAGCTATAAACGAGAAGATCGTGACTGATCGAAGTGACTAGGGCGCTTTTTGGACTTGTCCATATATATGGACATGACTTCTCTCGTTAAATCATATATCATAAATATCCTTGTGTGGAGGTTTTTTGATATCGGTAGCAGGTTGGAGATGTTTACCAGAACCCTCCGCTGCGTACAAGAAGAGATACAAAGCCAATTTGTCTGTGGGATACATTTGGTTTGAAGTCAGAGTTTGCCTTCTTTCAGACTGGTTACCTTACCAAGGTGAAAGAACTCAGTCCGCCCTATTATTTACCAATAACCGGTGGGAGAGCTAATGGATTCATGCCTTTCCAAAGAACATTAGTGCGAAGTAAAAAGTGAATAGTGTCGACCAGGATTTGAACTCAGTTCACCGATTCTATTTACCGCGACGTTAACTGATACGCTAAGCACGCCCTCTAATGCCATTGCAGGAGAAAAGTCTTAAACCCTTAAATATTAAATTATGATCCTGTGTTATTTGTTCCGATAATCTGAATTTAATCCGTCTCCACAATCATCAGACTGTAACTCTGCTAATTGTTATGTCAAATTAAACCCGGAGTAACGGAACGAGTGTCACGAGATTATATATATATATATTTGGGCGGGATGTTCATGATATAATATTTACTATCGTTGGAAATAGACACGTCAACAAGAGTTCAAATCCAGGACGAGATTGTTTGCAATTTACATAGCACTAATACCTTGAGCAAAGGTATGGATCCAACTATTCTCTCTCCTGCTACATGTAAATAGTAGGGTTCAATGGGCTCTTCAAACTTAGTAAAACAATCGATCTAGGAGAAGGAAAAGCCTGAATTCAAACTGGTTAAACCTAGCTGAAAAATTGACGACGTGTTGCATCCTGCTTGTGCTAAGGGTTGAGTAATATGTATTCACATAGGTCGCTCAAAAATTTATTAACCCCACCCAGAAAGAAGAGATATATCTTAACATTTTTATCGTGGCTGCACACTACCATTTGTTGTAAAATCAGAAAAAAAAAAAAAACTAATTCTGATTTCTGTCTAAATCTTTGAGCTGATGAGGTCCATAAAAAAGCGAAAAGTGTACAATTAATCTAAAATCTAGGTGAGGCTTAGAACTTTTTGAACAATCTTAATATATATATATATATATATATATATAGTTATATGGTTTCCTATTATATCACGCTAAACAGGCTTCTAATCCAAAAGAAGTTCTTGTAACTAAACAAGTCTATTAAACTTGATATCAGATTATTGTGTCCTTGTACCATTCTATGCTCATCACTTTAAATAATACTCTTCAATTTGACCTTGGACGTCAAGGTCACCTGTTCGATGTTTTCACGACAGAGAAATAGCAGCAGGCATAATAGGAACGAAGTAATGAAGAATAAAAATAAAACAATGTCTACAGCACAGCGTGATTCTTTACGATAATCAAAAACTTTGCGATATGGAGTCGGATGCATGGCTTTTACGCTGAATCAAACATACACCTGTTCTAGCTTTGCTCACCAACGCCTGTAAAATGCAGCTGGAATCAATATAGCCACAGGCACCATAGCGAATGAAAATTGCCCTACGCATCAAACACATTCCATGGATATACCACTTTTCAAGATCTCGTTAAAGATCTCGTCACCTTGTGCAAGCATCGCGAGATTTTTTTTTTTTTTGGCATTCTTCAAACACGTCGATCACAATTAGATTAGTACTACAGAGTTAGATTAGTTATACCCTGCCTATAAGGGATCTTGGAAAGGGGATTAACGGCTAAACAATCTGTCTATCTGACAGTCTGTCTATCAACCTATCTCTATTGAGTAGTTTTCATGAATGACACTCTCTGACCATCACAGCTACAAATCTGATAAGTGATATATATCGGAACGAATAAACGAATGGAATCCCGGGTTCTTTTCAACAAGATCTTTTGTACGTGAGATATCATTGAACGAATAAACAAATGATATCCTGAGTTCTTCTCGACTTCAACTCTGGTAGGTATCATATCTCTGAATGAAGAAACGAATGTCTTCTCGGGTCCTACTACAGTTCTGATACACAGCGTATCTATGAACAAATGAATGAATGACATACGGGGTCCTTCTCAACAATAACTCTTGTGCCTGACATATTTCTGAAGAAACAAACTAATGATAACTCGGGTCCTTCTCAACTACACCTCTAGTACGTGACTTTTTTCTTGAACAAACAAACCAATGATATCCTTTGGACTCAACTACATCACTTACATTTGACATACTCCTGAACGAATAAACAAATGAAATCCCGAGATCCCCCCCACAACAACTCTGTTTGGTGACATATCACAGAAAGAACAAATGTCTTCTCGGGTCCTCAACTTCAGTTCTGATACGCAACATATCCCTGAAGAAACAAACAAATGACATACCGGGCGCTTCTCAACTACAATTCTCGTATTCGGCATATTCCTGAACGAACAAACAAATGACATTCCGGTTCCTTCTCAACTACAAATCTGGTATGTGACATATCCCTGAACGAGCAAACGAACGACATCCGGAACGATCGTAAACGAGAATAAAATCTTTCTTTTTTTAATCACATCTCATCTTGTCTCCATTGTTGGGTTACTTTTCACTCACTTCTGGTTCACGAGTGTTATGTTACCCGAAAACTTACAAGGCCTGTCCCCACTGGTCGGTTCTATTGCTCCCTCTACAAAGTCTCAGAAAATTGGAAGAGCAATGTAAAATATTCACAGCAGTCGGTGAAATCCCCAGAGAAATAAGATGTCACAGAATTTCCGATGTTAAAATGCATAAGAGCACCAACGCACGCACGCACGCACGCACGCACGCACGCGCGCGCGCACACACACACACACACACACACACACACACATGCACTCGCATACAACGAGACAGAGACAGAGAGATACCGAATGTTAAAACTGGGAAAATGTGGCAACCATATGAACTGAGGGAAAGAACGAAATACAGAAAACTACAAAGCAGGAAAGCAAAAACAAAAAAATATGAGATAACTGAATTAGAGTGAGAATATAAACAGAAAAAGTTACCTAGCTAAATGCATTGATATGAACAGATTTTTAGATATGAACAGGAAAAATCTGACTTGATGGTAAGCTATTTGCAATGTGTCAAAATTCACAGCAATACTTAAAAAGGAAACTAAAGACATAATATAAGTTAGAAAAAGGATTTGACAGCAAGGAAAACATCCTGGAAACATTTGTACCCACCAACAAAAATGGTTTCTTTATAGCGTTTATCAGTCTTTTTTTTTTTCAAATTGTCTAATTTCTCAGCCTCTTAACTTTCGGCCTCTAAATTTTTAGATAAGAAAATTCAAATCAAAAAAAAATATTGCTACTAAAATATTTCCCATGACCATATCAGACAATTATGAAATAATTTTATTTTAGAGAACATTTATATATATTTTTTGAATTTAAAAAGAAAAAGATCTTTAAAATACAAGAGAAACGGTTGTCACAACGGTCCATAATGATACTAATGCTACTATCTAAAAAGAGTTAAGGATACTTATAAATATTTCATAGTTAACAATAGTCCATGGTGATACTGGTACTTCTATTTAAAAAGGGTGAAAGATTCTAATTAACATTTCATAGTTAACTACGGTCCATTATAATACTGATACATCTATTTAGGAAGGATGGTCTGGTTTGGTTTGGTAGGTTTTATGGCATATCAACATTTGTAGGTTATTTAACGTCAAATCCATTTTTATGTAGATAATCTGTTCTATTTGAGACAATTCAGTTTAGCATAAGTACACAGTTTAACTGTCAAAAACATTTCTATTTTAAACTATTCAAGCAGTTATATGAAACAATTCAGTTAAGTGTAAATACAGTTTTAATGTCGAAAAACAGTTCTATTTCAAATGATTCAGTTAAGCACAAGCACAGTTTAAATGCACAGTTAAATATCAGAACAGTTTTAAGTTGAACAATTCAGTTTAGTGTAAATACAGTTCAATGTCAAAAAACAGTTCTATTTGAAATAATTCAGCTCAGCACAAAATGTTCAAAATGTAAGCACGGTTTAATTGTCAAAAAATTTTCTATTTCAAGATATTCAGTTTAGCATAAGTATGCCGTTAGTTCTATTTAACCCATAGATAGGGCCCTACCAGGTGCTACCACTCCGGGCCAGAGGGGACCTGGGAGCAATGGCAATGAAGGGGTAATCCGCATTCCCCAAGGCCCCAGCATTACTGGAACCTCACCATCAGATTATTTAGTGTCATATATCAGGACACTCGTTTGGGGGTGGTCTTACCCTTCTGCAGAGGGGCAGTCAGTATATTCTACAGCCCCAGCTGACTGGGCAATATCTAAGAAGGAGTGAGGGATTCTGATTACCATTTTAAAGATAACATCAATTGATTATGATACTGATCCATCAATTTCGGAGGTAGTGAGAGATTCTAATTCACCCTTAAACTCTACATGATGATACTGATGCTTCTATTTTGGAAGAGGTGAAGGATTCTGATGTGCATTTCATAGGGACCTCCAATTTATGTAGAATATAGATGATAAAAAATCAAGATCACTTTGAAAACAAATCACTTAGAATTATTTGCAGGAAGGTGAATTGCAATAGTCGTTAAGAGCATATCGATAAAATCAGAGAAAACGGCATCGAGCTGACAAAGAAAAGAAGCAGAAGGTACCCCGCAAAAATGATTACTGACGCCGACTACGCCGATGACATAGCGATACTGGCAAATACACCAAAAACAAGCCGAAACTCTACTGCATAGTTTGGAACGAGCCGCCGCAGGCATTGGCCTCCATGTCAATGCACACAAAACTGAATATATGTGTTTTAATCAGACAGGTGACATTTCCACACGAGAGGGAACATCTCTGAAACTGGTGGATAGATTAACCTACCTAAGAAGCTGTGTCTCATCAACCGAAAAAAACATCGACACGCGGCTAACGAAGGCATAGGCAGCTATCGATAAGCTATCGATCGTATGGAAATCAGACTTGATCGATAAAATGAAAAGCAGTTTCTTCCAGGCAGCAGTCGTGTTGATACTGCTGTATGGATGCACCACTTGGACGCTAACTAAACGGCTGGAGAAGAAGTTACACGGCAATTACACAAGAATGCTGCGAGCAATATTGAACAAGTCCTGGCGGCAACACTCCACAAAGCACCAACTATACGGCCACCTGCCTCCCATCACGAAAACTATACAAATTAGACGAACCAGACATGCAGGACACTGCTGGAGAAGCAAGGACAAGCTCATAAATGATGTACCCCTATGGAACCCCACATATGGCCGAGCAAAAGCAGGACGACCTGCTCGAACATACATACAGTAGCTATGTGAGGATACGAGATGTAGCCATGAAGACCTGCCAGAAGTGATGAACGATTGGGAGAAGTGGCGAGAGAGGGTCAGGGATATCCGTGCTAGTGGCACGACATGATGATGATCATCATCATATTTACCAACCCCTCCACTCGGGCAGCTATGACACAAGGACAATTTTTAAGCGGAGTTTGACAGGTTTGAAGTCAGATTTTTCCTTCTCCTAGACTAGCTGCCTTACCAAGGCTGAAGGACCTAGTCTGCCCAACTATTTACCCATAGCTGGAGGGAGAATAATTGGATTCATACCTTTCCCTTTAGTGCTATGTGAAATGCAATCAGTCTCGTCCAGGATTTGAACTCGTGTCGCCGTGTCTATTTCCTACAACGATAACCATTACACCACGGGCACCTCCTCCATGATGATGATGATGATGATGATGTATAAATAGTGCTAGACTGCTACCTCGAAGTAAGCGAGTTCGAAGTCCATTACATTGAATTTCGGACTTCTAATCTTGGGAAAGTAATGAACCATCTTATTTCTCCAGCTGTGGTTTATATGGAATCACTACTGTTCATTCATGAGAAAAATTAAAACAAGCGTTTTTAATTTTGAAAATATTTACTGTGCTATATCCATGAAAATGCACCCCCGTCGGCTGGGGCAGTAAAATAAACCGATTGCTTCCTGTAGAGGGGTAAGACAACACCAACGAGTGTCCTGGATATGACATTAAACAATCTGATGGTGAGGCTCCAGTAATGCTGAAGATTTGGAGTATGCAAAGTACTCCTTCATTGCCATCTCTCCCAAATCCACTCTGGAGCAGAATGGTAGCAGCAAATATTTGACCTAATCTATGGGTCAAATAGAACTGTTTGACATTTAAACTGAGTGCAAAAAATACCTTATTTGAAAAGGAATTTTTTAAAATAGGTTTGATCATTTAACTGTGTGTAAACAAATGATTTATGTTTAATTCAATTGTTAGTGACATATAGCAATACTTAGAACCATTTAAGTGTGTGCAAACGAATGAATAATGCTGAATAAAATCATCATCATCATCATCATCATCATGTCGTGCCGCCAGCACGGATATCCCTGACCCTCTCTCGCCACTTCTCCCTATCATTCATCGCCTCCGGCAGGTCTTCAGGGTTACATCCTGTGTCCTCACATAGTTGCTGTATGTAAGTTCGAGCTGGTCGTCCTGCTTTTGCACGGCCATATGTGGGGGTCTATAGGAGTACATCACTTACGAGCTCGTCCTTGCTTCTCCAGCAGTGTCCCGCGTGTCTGGTTCTCCTAACTTGTATAGTTTTCGTGATGAGGGGGGCAAGTGTCCGTATAGTTGGTGTCTCGTGGGGTGTTGTCGCCAGGACTTGTTCAATACTGCTCTCAACATTCTTGTGTAATTTCCGTCTAGTTTCTTCTCCAGCCGTTTAGTTAACGTCCATGTAGTGCATCCATATAGCAGTGTCGATAATTAGTGTTAAATAGATATACTTATAACCAATTCACTGTCTACAAACAAATTATTCATATTGAATAAAATTTTAAGTGTTAGATAGCAATAATTGAAACTATTTAACTTTATAGAAACAATATCAATACGAGTGAGCAAACAAATTAGTTCTAACTTATTTAAAAAGAAATCTCCAACAAGCTATTCACTTGCAAATCATATGAATATCCATTTAAATTTGCGCTAACAAATGATTGATTGTAATTGAATTATTCGAGTTAGATAGAAATGCTTGAAACTATTTAACTGCTTGCAAAAAAAGAATAAGTTCAGACTCATTTAAGATTGTTATGTAAAAAGGTTGTTTACAAACTATATATATATATATATATATATGTATAAAGAAGATTTGGCATTAAATAACCAACAATAGTTGATGTGCCATAAAACCCAACCAATCTAAATCCTATATATTTAATATATATGTACAAAGAAGATTTGGCATCAAATAACCAACGATGGTTGATATGCCATAAAACTAAACCAAACCAAATCCTATATACTTAATATATATATATAAAGAATATTTGGCATTAAATAACCTACAATAGTTGATGTACCATAAAACCCAACCAATCCAAATTGTATATATTTAGTATATATTTAAAAAGAAGATTTGGCGTTAAATGACCAACAATGGTTGATTTGCCATAAAACCCAACCAAACCAAATCCTATATATTTAATATATATGTAAAAAGAAAATTTGGCGTTAAATAACCTACAATGGTTGATGTGCCATAAAACCAAACAAAACTAAAGCACGATAAAGGAGAGCAATATAACAACATTTTTCATGTATATAATAAAATGATGATAACTCATGTCTCCGACTTTCACGTTGTTGATCCTCGGAGGAACTATTATTTAACTTGTATAAAATTCTAGCTGACTTGAATATCGACGGCGTGAAACAGAGTTGTAAGTTTTTATCTTAATCTATAATTTTATATTTGAAATATATATATATATATATATATATATATATATATATATATATATATATATATATATATCACCGCGGTTCGACTTCATTCTGTTTTTGAAAAGGCTCCTAAAATCCTAGGGTAATTTAGTGAGTCCCCTGAAGTTGATGAGGGATTCACGAAATGGACTCGTAACTCATGGGCAGATTTCATCGCTTGAGCCCAATGTAATCACAGAAAAAATCATATTTCTTTTTTTTCTTTTTATCTGAGAGTATTTTAAAAGTCATTTTAAGTCTACTGGTCGATTAAGAATCACGCTATGATGTGCCGTCATTGCTGAGTTAGAATCTCGCTTACACATACGAACGCAAGTATACACACACACACATCTGTGCAAACATACATACTCGTACACACTCATGCACACAGATAACACACATATAAACAAAAATACGTAATAAAATAGAAGAGTATAATAAATATTCATATTTCCTTTTGACTATATATATATATATATACATATATATTGTATGCTTAGACCGCAAATCATTATCTAAACAGGTTTCGATGAATACTGTGGATTGTTTCTTTTTTAAAATCTTCCTGTGAAGACGTTCGAATCTTCTTGCTATTCTTCTTATGTCTGGGTCAAAATGATGAAGAAAGTTTCCAGCACGAGCCCAAGCACTTTCGACCAATGAGACTCGAACTCATTCGTGTAGGTTTATTAGTCGAATGTTTTTTCAGGTTTTGTATCGGTTTATATAGAGGTAATTGCTGTGTATTAGATTTCTCTTCCTCCTCCTCTCTTTTCCTTTCTCAGAGTGCGTCTACAGGTCTGTCTTTAGCCTAATTAGTCTTTATAACTTTTCAAATATCAAAGACTAATTAACTAATATCCCTGAGCTACGGGTTAAATAATACCACATCTTCTGCCCTGATGGTTTTGGCATTAAATAATCCAGGAAAGTTGCTATGCTTTTGAAAACAAAGAAGCCAAAGAAACCCACTTATGTTTCGTGAAAGTTTTAATCTGGGATAAATTGAAACTTTCAGAGTGCTGCAGTTTTATATTCCGTCAGTGTATTTATGCCCACACACAGAGCCTAACACACTCTCTCCTTCTGACTTATTAATTCTCTCTCTCTCTCTCTCTCTCTCTCTCTCTCTCTCTCTCTTTAACACGCACCTGTGTAAATGCATTTATCTATATATTGTTAAAGTATAAAGAAAACAGAAAAGCAGATCGGGTCGATTAAGAAAAATTGAATTTACAGAGATGCCTACTATAATCCGCAAAGTCCTGTAAATATCTTTATCATTAGCAGATTTGAAGAGGCAATCTCATTTTTGCCTTTCAACATCTTGTTATCCTTTACGTTCGTTAGGCCACATAAGTATATCTATTCTCATCATCAAAGTCTGCCAACAGAACAGATTCACTGGGCTCTCTCTCTCTCTCTCTCTCTCTCTCTCTCTCTCTCTCGCCATCCGTCCCTCTCAGTCATCGCTTTAGGAAAGTTCTCTAGTATTTGCACAGAACTGAAGAATGTAAGATTTTGCTGGTCGGCCAACTCTTGTGTGTCCATGTTAAGTAATCCATTGGAGAACGTCGCTTATGAGTTTGTCCTTACTTCCACGGCAAGGCTCAGCATATCTTGCTCGTCTTTCTTGGATGATTTGCGAGATGGGAGGTAAGTAGTTGTGTAGCTCCCGTTTTGTAGGGTATTGCTTCCACCATTAAATTGACCTGGGAGACCTGCTTACTAACGATAGAGATGTGGTATATGCTCATGCTTGATCACCCTCCATTGGGGGCAATGCTCACTAAAGAGTGTTCCTGTGGCCTAATGGTTAATATACTGGACAGCGAAATTGTAGTGAGTGATTTTGAACTCCAGTCACGCTATTACATTCACTTTTGGGCCAATACCCATTGGAAAGATATGAACCTTCTCATACCTCTAGCTATGGTTTGAATAATATCATTGCTATTCCTCTACAAAGATGAATTTGGCATTAAATAACTCATGAAGATTGTTAAGCCATTTAAACAAAAGAACTCTTTCTCTCTCCCTCCCTCTCTCTCTCTCTCTCTCTCTCTCTTTCAGAATTTCTTTAATTCTGTATTTCTATGTTTTTTTCCTCACTCTCTTTATTGCATTTTTTTCATACATTTTAACTTCTCTTTCTATTTTCGATTCTTCTTAAAAATCTTGAACGTCCATTTTCTTTTCTTATTTTATGGTTTCCCTCTTAAGGCAAAGACCTGTTCCTCTCTCTCTCTCTCTCTCTCTCTCTCACTCACACACACACACACACACATCCTCGGAACTTCTCCTAATTTGTATTTCTGTATTTTCTTCCCACTCTCTCTTTATTGTATTTTTCTCACACATTTTCATTATTCGAAATCTTTGAATGCCCTTTTGTTCTTTTGTAGTTTTCTTCATAAAAGAAGGGCTTTTCTTTCTTTCTTTCTTTTAATTTTCTTTCTTTCTTTTTTTTCTATCCTTCTTTTAATTTTCTTCGTAACTTTCTTTTAATTTTCTTTCTTTCTTTCTTTCTTTCTTTCTAAAACTAAAAACCTTTAATTTTTTTCTTTTGCTTTCTTTCATTTTCTACATGATGCACTAAATTTTCTTTCTTTCTTTCTTTCTTTCTTTCTTTCTTTCTTAAAAAAAAACTTTGCATCAAACAGCTCTTTTCTATCCTCTTCATTATTATTACTTATTGGCTTTGATCAATAGTCAGAAAACTAAATACTGTTACAGATCGAATTATAATTGCATCACACGAGCCCCAATTAGAAAGAAATCTTTGATTGGAAAGTGGAACAAAAGAATTTTCTTGAAAATCATAATGACCTTCTTTTTTCTTTTTTTACTCTGAATACAACCACAGTTTTTTCTAGCGCCCAAAGCGGTAAGCATCCAAACAATTACTATTATAATCGATTCGATTCGAACTGGATATCTCAAACACGTGACTTTGAGCGAGATTTAACTGAGCTTATTAAATATAAAGAAAGCGCTAAAACCATTGCATCTCTAGTGAATTGCATCTCTCCTTACCCCTTCCTCTGGTGGCCATCTGCCAGGCAAAACTCAGCTTACTAAGCACATACAATACGTTTCTGTTATGCACTTGCCAGTGTAGCTAAGTGGTAAAAGTTGCGCATCTTCTATCACCCTTCTCTTTTAATAGCCCCTTAATTTCTATTCCATATTTGACTTACTCATCTCAAATTTGAAATACGTACCCTGTGATATTTTAAATCTATTTTGCTTAGCCTTTTATCTCACAGTAAGTTTCCTCTCTCTCTCTCTCCCTCTCTCTCTCTCTCTCTCTCTCTCTCTCTCTCTCTCTTCCAGAGACTGTTTATGAAGTAAAGTATTTTATCTGTTCATCTCAATTTCCTTTTTACCCTTTTGTCAAAAAGCAATCTTTTTTCTTCTTCACAGTTTGCCATTGTTTTGACAGAATCCCACTCTTTTTCTTTTTCTTTTTCTTTATTTCTTTCTTTGATTTTTCCTTTGTTTCTTTCTTATTTCCTTTATTTTTTTCTTACTATCATTAAAGATGAATGCATTTGTTTTTCTCATGATCACTTTCTTCACATTCTTTCTTTCTTTCTTTCTTTATCTATTTCTAACCTGAATGAAATTAACCTTTTTTCAGGTTTTCATGTCATCTTCATTATGTAGAATTCTTTCTTTCTTTCTTTCAAATCTATTTTCATTCATTAAATATTTCAATTATTTTGTATTCGCTTCATTTTATGTGCCTTTTCGCACTCCTTCCATTTTCTTTATTTGCTTTCATTTTAATTACCACTTAGTTTTTTTCCTTTCATCTTTTTCTTTGTTCCTTCCTTCTTCCCTTCCTTTGTTCTTTAATTTTTTTCTGTGCTTCTTTTAATTTTTTTCTCTACTTTCTTTTCGCGTGTCCTTTCATGTACTCTTTGATTTATATTTTTTTCTCTATTTCCTTCTTTCGTTCTTTCTTTCTCTCTTTTTCATTCTTTTTTCTGTTAGTATTTTTGCTTTGCTTTGCTTTATTTATGTACTTTTATTGGCCACCATCTATTGTCTTTTCTTTCCTTTCTTCTTATCCTTCCTTTCATCTTTTCTTCATCCATTCATCCTCGCGCTGACGAGTAAACGATTCTCAACCTTCGCCTGTTTCCTGAAGACCGTTGAAGTGATCAAGGATTTCGGTTTCTTTCTGGAATGCCTTTCAAGGCTTTCTTCTTGGGAAGAAAGTCTTTGAATGGTAGAACCAACAAGAAAACCTGTAGGTTAACCTTCCCACTCGCGCACTTGTCCGAAAACAAAAATACTCAGACAGCTAAACAGTCATACCTACGATCATTATCTATGCACATCGACACACAGATAGACATACACTTTTATCTATGATTCAGTTCGTCTTCTAAAATAGAGAATTTGTCTCCTGTGAGAGTTGCAGATATTCAAGGTAAAGTAAATACCAGTGTTTTCTATTGCAGACTTTTAATGCAGAGGTTGTTATAAAAGAATTTTTCTATGAAGTTTTTATGAGACAGGGTTTGAGTTGTATGCCAAGTGAATGAATTGTGATAGATTATTTGGTGAACCTGGAAGCAGTAGTCCTCTATTTTGAATCTATTTTGTTCCCACGCTGGATTTCCATTCATATGTACTTATCAAACTTCTCCGACGATAAGAGAATGCGACAAAAGACTGGTTGCATATGCCAAGACTAAAGAATCTAGTTAGCAAAGTGAAACGAAAATAGCCTCTTCAAGGAGTTGAACTCAGGTCAACATTTCCATTTCCTACAACAATAACCGTTACGCTAAGCGCGTCTCCAAGCAACATACTTATATAAAACACTTATAAACCAAAAAAAAAAAAAAAAGAAAAGAGGAAAAAAAAAGAAATAGCACTTCATTCTGTTATGTTATTTGGTTTTTACGGCATATCCACCCTTGATGGTTATTTGAAGCCAAACCCTGTTAACATATGCAACATTCTGTTTATAAATATATATATATATATATATATATATATATATATATATATATACTTATATATGTATATTTGTGTGTGTGTGTGGTTTCAAGCTTAGCAACGTATTTATATTTAACATTAATAATTCTACACCCATTTGTTTGCACACAGTTTGTTAGTTTCTTTGTTTGATGGTATATCAACTACCATAGATTATTTAATGCTAAAGCTCTCCTTGTAGAAGAACCGCGGGGATACAATTTAATCCATAGCTGCGGGGATTAGGAGGTTCCTAACTTTTCCATCAGTATTATCTCGAAAAGGAACACTATTGCGTGTCTGGACTTGCACAAAGTTAAATGGTTTAATGTATTGCTATTTAAAATTAGTCATTCTATTAATCAAGTTGTTTGGTTGAGTTTTATGGCATATCAACCTTTGAAGGTTATTTAACGCCAAATCCATTTTTATGCAAATAGTCAGTTCTATTTCAAATAATTCAGTTTAGCATGAATACACAGTTTAATTGTCAAAACAATTCTAATTCAGCTAATTCAGTTTAGTATAAGTACAGATTTTGTTTACACACAGTTAAATGTCAATACAGTTCTATATTAAAGAATTCAATTTATTGTAAGTAGAGAGCTCAATTTTCCTTGCCCAATCGGCTGGGGCTGTAGAATACATCGAGTTCACCTCTGCAGAGAGCTAAGACTTCCCCAAACGAGTGTCCTAGATATTCCAGAAATACAGGATCTTTGGGGAATGCAGAGAACTACTTCATTGCCATCACTCCCAGGTCAACTCTGGCCCGGAGTGGTGGCACCTGATAGTGTCCTATCTATGGGTCAAATAGAATTAAACTGCTTACTTATGCTAAACTGAATTGTTTGAAATAGAACTATTTTAGGCATTGAAACTCTATTTATGCTAAACTGAATTGTTTAATATAGAACTGTTTTGACATTTAACTGTGTGGGGACAAAAACTATACTTATACTAAACTGGATTGCTTGAATTATAACTGTTTGACTAAACTGAATAGCTTGAAATAGAAATGTTTTTGACTATTAAACTGTGTACTCATGCTAAACTGAATAGTTTGAAATCGAACTGCTTTTTGTATAAGAATTGATTTGGCATTAAATAACTTATAAAAGTTTATATGCCATGAAAACTAAACAACCAACCAAAGCACAATCTGTTCTACTATTTTATCCATGATTAAAGGAACAGGGGTAAATACCTTAACCCGAAGTGAAACGTAAACAGAATCGTCCTGGATTTGAATTCTGTTCACCAAGTTCATTTTCTTCAATTACAATACTTTTCAGACTTCTAGCTTGTGTAGTTTCCTTAGACTAAATAAATAGAAAACACAAAGAACTACATATTTCGGAGCCTGTTGGAAAGAAATATATAAACTGACTCTTAAAACCAGATATTTATTACTATTTAGGTACATAAGTAATAATACCCGCTGCTTACCGATCACTTTCCTATTTCGGTGAGTGAGGCCACATACTTCACAATAGACACTGCACAACGATACCCAAGATTTTAATTTCCTTTTTTGTAAAAATCTGTTTTTGATTTTTAATGTGCGTTTATCATATTGATTAATTCATTGTCTCTTTTCCAGGTTCTTAGGGACTGTTCCAAAGGGCCAAATCACGATTGGTATCAATGACACTCCTCAGCATTTTCTGTTTTCTAGCAAGGTTTAGGTATTTATCCAATCATTTGCATTCCTCCGCTTTCACTCAGTGGGTACAGCGAAATCCATTGTATGACAAGTTGGTTTCTTCTAGTTAATTAAAACTAGATATTGTCTTCTGGCCAGAATGGGGTGATCCATTTGTGTCTCAAAGTCCCAGAGAATTCTATGTGTCTCATTTTCTTGGACAGATTCTGATTTTTGCCGATATCATTTGCGACTATAGAGAAAATTTGACCCAGTCGACTCGGGCTGCAGAATACACCAACTGTATCTCCGCAGAAGGGTAAGACTTCCCCAACCAGTGTCCTGATATGACACTAAACAATCAGATGGTGAGGCTCCAGTAATGCTAGGTCTTTGGGGAATGTAGAGTAACCCATTATTGCTATTTCTTAGGTTTTTGGAATGCCATGACGAGTATTTCCCCTTTATGGCCTCTCTTTGGGCAATGAGAAAATTACTTGGGGCTGTGTAACATAGTACTACTTTTAACAAGCGGTCGCTGACCTGATTGAAGCAGCTGATTTGAATTTAGAGTTTTCTTCTCCTCAAAAAGTTGTCCTACTGATGCTAACGACCTCACTCTCTTCTGTTACTTACCCATAGCTGGGTAAGAATGGTGAAAAATATGTGATTAATTGATTGATTTATTTTAACAGCATGTCAACCTATATATGGTTATTTTATTACTAGAGGCTAGTGAATTGCGTTCATTATACATTCGTATCTACTCTGTGTGTAGAGATGTTTCTTAAGAATTCTTTTTTAACCAACGATCTACTCGAATAGGAATAACTTTTAAACAGATCTATTTGACTCATAAATGGTACCCTAACAGGTTCTACCACTCCAGGTCAGAGTGGACCTGGGAGTAATGAAAATGAAGGAGCACTCCAAACTCTTTTGATCTTCAGATCTAGAGCCTCACCAGCAGATGCAATTGAGTGTTATACTCAGTACACCCTTCTTTTTGGGAACTGAGTCTTACCTCTTTGGAAGGGACTGAGAGTTTTCTTTGGTCTCGTGTTTGACAACGAGTTTATCCTTTTGCAAGGGCATCAGTGTGACTTGAAAACCAAGTAGATTCTTTCCAGAATTTCATCTCGGCTTTAAAGGAGGTGAGAAGTTCATTTCTTACAAGATTCTTTTTTAACCAAACAAATATAGATTTAATGAAGCCAATGCTAATAACATTTATGCACTTGTTATTGCACTAGTGATTAATCAGTGGCGTCTGACTGCAAAACGAATTTGTTTATGCATAGCAAATTTACTGAGTGAGTTTCTTTCTGCATCGGGTCGTCGATCACATAGACTTGCAGGCACTTTGAGGTTTGACAACCAATATATACATTTAACTTCAAAAACACTTTTGTACGGATCATATTGCAAGCATTTGTGAAAGAGATTTTAATCGAAGTCACGCGCTCAAACTTCCGCACTACTTACATAGCTACCCACTCAGAAAGCGTAGATGCTACCCTATCAGCAGGCTTTAGAATATACTGCCTGAATCCCCAGCAGTGAAGTAAGACCCCTAAAAAAAGAAGTATCCTGGATATGACACTAAACTGAATCTAATGCTGAAGTTACTATTCTGAAAATCTTCGAAGTGTATAGTAAGCCTTCAATGCCATTTCTCCTAGCTCTATACAGACCTGGATTGGTAGTGCCTCTTAGGGTCTCACCTATGTGGAAACAGATGTGTTTGAAAATTATTAGTATTAGATAGTGTTGTGTTCTGGTTAGTGAACTGCTTGTAATATTAAATAAAGGACAAACCACGATATGAGAGGAAATAGAGATATATTCTCAGGAAAATGTATATACAATAGAGAGACTATTAGTAGGCAAGAACATAGGATTAGTGAATACAGAATAAAGATATAGTCCAACGATAGTATTGGCTTCCGTTATTACGGTAGCGAGTAAGATGATCTAGTGCAATCTCCAGTCTCCAACGCTCAAATACTATTCCTATAAGAAGCTGCTCTTCACCTTCTAGTCTGCCCTGGTATTAGTAGCTACTAGTCCATCTACCATATGGTAGATGGACTAGTTCATTGTGTGGAAAAAGGTGGGTGATACCCAACAGATAGGGATACTTGATACCATATAACTATAAGTCAATAATAAAACTAATTAGTAGGTTGGCGACCTTAATCGAGGGTGACCCGAAGGCTTCCTTTTCAATAGCTACAACACCGAAGTGTAGAGGAGGGCGCTACTCCATTCCCTGGATTGTTCCACTTTACCCTTGATCCTTACCTTATAAGTAAGTTCCATTTTTTGAGTCTTTGGTACGACTCGACTAGGGATTGAACCCCGGTCTCCCAGGCCATTGGCGAACACTCTACTCTATAGCCCAGTGGCCCGATCAAGACTAATTAATGGCTATTATTAAATAGAAATAATTATTTAAAATTATATAATTTTAAACAAATTATCAACATTAGATAGGTCTCTAATTGAACACAAATAAAACAGGGTACATGAGTATTAAACAACAAGGAGTCATCTCCACTAAAAGTGGCAAACCTCTGAAATTTTTCGACCACTTCACATTCCCTGGTAGCAATATCTCATCTACTGAAAGGGATGTTAATATACGCTTTGTGAAGGTGCGGATTGCACCTGACAGGTGATCTATCATACGGAAATCTGATCTCTCCGATTAGTTAAAACGGGATTTTCCCTGCTGTATGTCTACTACTGTATGGATGCACCACATGGACGCGTACTAAATGCATAGAGAAAAGCCTAGATGGAAACTACACATCAATACTGCATGCTGCTTTGAACAAATCAATCCTACAAAACCGCTGCTGCACGGCCACTTTCGTCCCATCTCACAAGCCATTAAAGTGATACAAACTGCACATGCTGGTGAAGATAGTGACACCTCATAAGCAACCTTCTCTGATGGACCTCTATGCATTGGCGCCTCAGTGTTGGCCGACCAACAAAAACTTATATACTTGAGCTCCCTGTGGACACTTGATGCAGTTTAGAAGACCTCCCAAGATGGATGAATGATAGAGATGGATGGCTACAGAAAGAAAATCAAGGAACTCTGTGCACTCAGTTAATGATGCAGAGGAGTAATAGTTACTTGAAACCGTATAATTGTGTATGAATATCTTTTAATAGATGGGAATATTTCAAACCATATCGGTAATGGCAAATCATTTGTATTAGATAGGAATAAATGATATCTTATTACTGTGCAAAACAAAGTATTATAGATAAGTGAGGAAGTGAAATTATAAATGCAATGGAACATTGAAAATATAATTATGAAAAGATTTACAAATGAATCAAATTTTCGCATTCAATAACCGATATATATATACATATATATGCCATGAAAAAAGCAACCCAATTCAAACTATGAAATAGTCCTATTCAGTTTGTCAGGAACTATTGCATTACTTCCTGACAATTGACATTTTTTCTTATGATTTTCAATTATTGTTGAATTAATCCCGTATACAGGTACTGGATCAGAAGTTCAGAAAATTCAGAAATTCAGAAAATCCTCAAAATTCAAAAATTCGGAAAATCAAAATATCCTAAAAATTCAAAATTCAGAAAATTTAGATATCCAGAAAATCCTTAAAATTCAGAAATTCGGAAATTCAGAAAAACCAAAAAATTCAGGAATTCAGAAAATTCAGAAAATCAGAAAATTTAGAATTTCAGAAAATCCTCAAAATTCAGAAAATTTAGATATTCAGAAAATCCTCAAAATTCAGAAAATTTAGAAATTCAGGAATTCAGAAAATTCAGAAATTCCAAAAATCCTCAAAATTCAGAAAATTTAGAAATTCAGAAAATCCTCGAAATTCAGAAATTCAGGAAATCCTTAAAATTCAAAAATTTAGAAATTCAGAAATTCCGAAAATTCAGAAATTTAAAAAATCCTCAAAATTCAGAAAATTTAGAAATTCAGAAAATCCTCAAAATCCAGAAATTTAGAAAATCCTCAAAATTCTGATAATCCTATTTTTGAAATCGGCTTGTTTTGAACCCGCTGTTGATTAACTCTACATATAGAACTGTTACATCTTCGTCGATTAATTTCATCCTATTCGTGGTATTCTTATTCTTGATATTTTATGAATTGTAACAGCATTAATTTCTACCAATACTCTTCATCATCATCAGGTCACGCCATCAGCACGGATATACCTGACTCTTTCTCGCCACCCTTCTCTATCGTCCATTGGTTCCGGCAGGTCTTCAGGATTACATCCCGTATCGGCACAATGCTGTACGTAGGTTCTAGCTGGTCGTCCTGCCTTTGCTCATCCATGTGACAGGGTCCACAGCAGTACGTCACTTATGAGTTCGTCCTTACTTCTCCAGCAGTGTCCCGCATGTACAATTAAAATTTCCCGCCTTTTTTCTTCAATATTTATCCTAAATATTATACGATATATTCCCTACAAGAATTTAAAGAATTTTAAGTGTATCAATTGAGTTTTTAAAAAATCCTCTTTTAGAAGTTTATAACTTTGTAACTGTAATTATAGTTTTGTTCTTTACTCTTCATTTCATTACACACACACACACACACACACACACACACACATATATATATATATATATA
>OY757911.1:43100012-43112512 GCA_963585895.1 Sepioteuthis lessoniana
AAATAAAAGAAATATGACTTTTAAAAAAAGGTGATGGGGAATAATAGAACTACAAACGACGAAAGAGAAAGAAAAATAAGAATGAAAAATGAGTGAAATAAATGAGGGAAGAACATGAAGAAAATATCAAAAGAAAGAAAGAAAAAAAGAAAAGAGAAAGAAAGAAAGCTATTAAGAAAGAAAGAAAGAAAGAAAGAAGGGTCACGAAAAGAAACACAAGAAAGATAGAAAAGAAAAATAGTAAATGCAGAAGAAGAAAAAGAATAAAAAAAGGGATAAATAGTTAAAAGTAGCACACACACACACACACACACACACACACACACACACACATATATATATATATATATATAATACTCGACAACCAGACCAGGGAAAAATTTTTAAAAAATCAAAAATATATTTGGTATAATAATGGAATCATATGTCGTCGCTGAACCTTGTGAATTATATATATATATATATATATATATATATATATATGTGTGTGTGTGTGTGTGTGTGTGTGTGTGTGTGTGTGTGTGTCTTCACTATTCTAAGAGTTATATGCGAACTATAACCGATCAACACTTTTAGTTGACTGTATCGCCGGCAGATAGGGGTAATGATCTATCTACATCTAATGGTGAAGCTCTGATGAGAGAAGTATTCCTTCATTGCCATAACTCCCAGGTCCACTCTGATCCGAATTGATAGTACCTGTTCGAGTCCTATTTTTGTGTCAAATAGATTCGCTACGAAACAAATAAACCAAACTGTAAATATGATTGTACAATGAATGTGATTCCTTAAGTTCTAGGCATAAAATAACCTAAAAGAATTGATACGCCGTTAAAATCAATCAGTTAATCATTAAATACCTCATCTAACTTCCCAACGCCATAAAACTAATACCGCTATCCACAAATAAAGATATTTACAGGATACTCTTCAGGAGAGTTTTACCCAGTCAGCTGTGGCAGGAGAATAGACCGACTGCTTTTCTGCAGAGGGTTTAGGCCCCCACCCCCACCCCAACGAATGTCCTGTGTATGACATTAAATAATCTGTGTCCTGTGTATGACATTAAATAATTAAGTAATACCGGAGGTTTGGGGAATGCAGAGTAGCCCTTCATTGCCATCTCCCCGAGGTCCACTCTGGCCCGAAGTGGTAGCAACTGATAGGGTCCAATCTAAGGGTCAAATAAAACTAAACTGTATACTTATGCTAAACTAAATTGGATGAAATGGGACTGTTTGGACATTTAAACTGTGTACTTATGCTAAACAGAATTATTTGAAGCAGAACTGTTTATATGTATAAAAATGGTTAGTTGGTTGGTTGGCTAGGTTTTATGACATATCAACCTTTGCGGGTTATTTAATGCCAAATCCATTTTCATGGGAATAATCAGTTCTATTTCAAACAATTCAGTTTAGCATGAGTACACAGTTTGTCAAAAACATTTCTATTTCAAATTATTCAGTTTAGTCAAGCACTTCTAATTCAGCTAATTCAGTTAAGTACAAGTACAGATTTTGTTTATACACAGTTAAATATCAAAACAGTTCTATGTTAAACAATTCAGTTTAGTGTAAATACAATTCAAATGTCAAAAACAGTTCTATTTAAAATAATTCAGTTTAGCATAAGCACGCAGTTTAAATATAAGTACGGTTTCAGTTTAGAATGAGCACGCAGATCAAATGTAAGTACGGTTTAATTGTCCAAAACATTTCTATTTCAAGCTATCAGTTTAGTCAAACAATTCAGTTTAACATAAGTATGTAGTTAGTTCTATCTAACTCATAGATAGGGCCCTATCAGGTGCTACCATCCCGGGCCAGAGTGGACCTGGGAGCAACGGCAATGAAGAGGTGCTCTGTATTTCCCAAAGCTCCGGCATTGCTAGAACCTCACCATCAGATGCTTTAATGTCATATCCAGGACACTCATTGAGGGGTCTTACCCCTCTGCATATAAACATGGATTTGGCATTAATAACCAACAATGGTTCATGTGCTGTAAAACCAAAACCAAACGAAACGCCAGAAGAGTGAATATCCAACATAATGAAAAAAACTGAAATTAAAATTAAACGATGATAAAATCAATACAGAAAAAAAGTAAAGAAAGAATAATTGTACGAAGCGGCATTAAAGACGACAATATATTTAAGATTCTACGTGCATAGTAAATAAAACCAAAAGAAAATGAAACATGATTTAAACTCTACCTTATTGTAACGTCTTAGGTAGACGGGAAAGTTTACATTTTACGCCCAGTGTCTGAAAACGTTAACCAACACAGATTTGTAATTTGGTTCCCATGTTTATTGACTTCTCAGTACATCTCAGTAGGTCTCCAAATTGAATTTCATAGCGAAACACCCGGGCATTTTCTAAGTTTTCTCTTGAAGACTCAAAAAAGGGACTTCTAAAACGTTTCAAAAATACACTAAACTTATATTTAATGTAATGGTCTTTACTTCATGCGATAGTCATTTACAAAAAGATAATCCTGCGTCTGGCTGTGCCGTAGGTTTTCAGCGTCTAATACTGCATCTGAGGCACCATATCTAATACTCTTGTTTGGCCCGGTACCACTGTGCCATTTTTGCAGCACCAATTATAATACTATCACTTTGGTCCGGTACCAAATGTGATACTACATTTTTGGGTCGAATACGATTTGTAACGCTATTGTTTGGGGACGGTACTAAATGAAACAATATCTAGGCACGGCACTGCTGTAACAATATTATGGTCACGACTACCAACGCCGATACCGGACCCACATGTAATACCGTTGTGCACGACAACACTTGTGGCACCAAATGTAATAATAATAATTGATCTTATCCCGGTAACGGCGCCAAATGCAGTATTATAGTAGTCACTGTACTTTTAATTTGGTTTTATCCAAGTAACGGCACCAAATATGATTCCAAGTAATTTGTTTATCAATTCTTTCTGTGCCCACGCTGTGTTTGAAAGATCTACAGATAGCGAATCACACAATCCATTCAGAACTTCTGACGGTCGGAGTAATCTGTTCGAGCAAAGTTGCCTGGGTGTTGGCCTGGTGTTGGCAACGCAAAGACAAGAAGAACTCTCCGTCAACAATCAACCATCAATTATTGTTCGATGTTCAGACTGCATACAGTAGCACGAGAGAGAGAGAGAGAGAGAGAGAGAGAGAGAGAGAGAGAGACAGACAGACAGACAGACAGACAGACAGAGAGAAAGAGAGAGTGAGAGAAATCTGTAAGGGTCTATGAACAGACATAAACAGAAGAATGAACTCGCTGAACGTCAACTTCTGTCTGACAACTGACTACTGAACGACTGACAACTTTTTTCAAAATTCGCTAATTTTTATTTATGTAAATTCAGGATATTGGTAGGGTGATGTCATCCTACTAAGTTATTGCGTCATCTCACATGTGTCTCCAAATGTTTACCACGTTTTCATTTCCCCAATCAAACTTGTGACAAGACATAAATCGATTTCATTTACATTTGGTCTTCCCGTGTTGAATGACAGTTCTCTGGACGAGGTGCATTAGCTTGAACTTTCGAATTTGACTTACATTTCCACTCAAAGATTTCAGCTAACTTAACAGCTAACTGAAAAACTCGCGGCCTAACCAAACCAGATGATAAAATAATCACCATCATGTCAACTGGTTCACATACCACTCCGGGCTAGAGTAAACCTTGGAGCGATAGCAATAAAGGGTTACTTCGCATTCCTCAAAGTTCCAGTATTACTGAAGCCTCACTATCAGATTTTTTAGTGTCCTTGTCAGGACACTCGTTGGGGGATTCTTACTCTTCTTCAGCGATGCAGTCGGTGTATTCTACCGCCCCAGGTGACTGGGTCATGACGAAATCTGGTGGATGTGGTAAAACTTTCATATTTGCGTCTTGCAACGTGTGATCCTCTGTTTCCGTAGGAATGGAAGACATCTTTTCGAGTGACCAGTCTTGCATCTTTTTTTCTCACAATAAAGATTGGTGTATATCTGCTGCAATAACTTTACTGACTACAACCTATTGTAGAGGCTTAAAATAAGCTGACTGTATCCCTTGCAGTGGGGTGAGACCCCCCGCTCGCTCAAAAGAGGCATCCAGGATATGACACTATAAAGAATCTGATGTCGAGGCTCCTGTTCAGGATATCTGGAGAGTGTAGAGTAATTCATTATTATTACTCTCAATGGATTGGTATATTGATAAACAAATAGATATTTCAAAGTACGAGATAGATAGATATTTGATATTTGATAGCTTTTTCAAAATAGATTGATGGATAGATAAAGAGAGAGACAGAGGTAGGGGGAGAAGTAGAGAGGGAAATGTAAAGAAATAATTATAGAAAGAAATAAACATATGAAGACAAATATTGCAAAATAGATAGAGATGAACAGAATGAAATAGTCAGATTAAGAGGGAAAGAGAGAAACAGAGAAGGAGAAGAAATATAGAAAAAAGATAAACATTTCAAGAAAGACCGATAGAGAGACCGTGAGAAAGAGAGAGAGAAAGATATATATATATATATATATATATATATATATATATATATATAGAGAGAGAGAGAGAGAGAGAAGAAATGTAAAGAAATAAGAAGAGAAAGAAATAAGCATTCAAAGATAGATAATTCAAAATATATATGAAAAAGCACAGAGAAGGAGCATTTTTCTTTATTTAAAGTAGGTGATGGACAAAAAATAAGATTACAAAAATGATAGCGAGCAAGAGGGGAAAACGTGAAATCGAAAGCGAAATATAAAATGAAGGAAAATAAGACAGAAATGTGAGAAAAAATTTAGGCATGATTGAACGAATGCTTGGTTCTATTCAATTTTTCTTTTTTGTATCCCTGTTGTTTGAGAGTCAGCTGTAAATGTCTGTAATAGAGAGCCTCACTTATACTTTGAGGGAATAAGAGACAGAAAGAAACGGTAAACTTACGATGAGAGGATATATATATATATATATATATATACAGAGAGAGAGAGAGAGAGAGAGAGAGAAGAAATGGAGAGAGAGAGAAGAAATGGAGAGAGAGAGAGGAGACAAAAGAAAAAAAAGAGGAAAAATGTAAAGAATTACAATATTAAGACATAGTCATTTTAGAATAGACACATATTTCATTGATAGATAGATAGATAGATAGATCAAAATAGACAGAGAGGTAGATATTTCAAAATAGATAGAGAAATAGATATTTCAAAACTGATGGACAGAGAAAGATAAAAAGAGAGAAGGAATGCAGATAAATAGCAATAGTAAGAAATAAACATTTTTATAGATAGATAGATAATGAGAGGGAGAGAGAGAGAGAATGATTCTAAAGAAATAACAATAGTTAGAAATAAACGTTTTCATAGATAGATAGATAGATAGATTGAAGGAAGGGGATTGAGAATAAGAAATGGAAAAAAAAAAAGAAAGCAGACAGTCTTTGTGTAACATAAGTTGAACGCAAATAAGGCCAACACCGGCGACAAGCGGTCACAATGCAAACTTGTTCCCAGTAGAACGTCATATCCCAAAGGGACCCATAGAGTCTGAAGAACTCGGTGAAATCATAAGCCCAACAAATTGATAAAATAGAATAAAGTAAATGTTTTTAAAAAGTCCAAAGTAACGAAATTGAAATCAAACGACCGAATAATGAAATCCATTAACAATTTATCAAAAACGATGACAAGACAAACAAATATTCTTTATGAAAGCAACATAAACATCTGAAAATCTTGAACTTTTTGACCCCCATACCAGAAAATGATTGTAGCTCATTTCTTCATGTAGGTGTACCTGTGGGGAAACGGAAGGTTCTATTTGGAAAAGCACAATTCCATAATGGAAACTGTCTTACGTCAACCATAAATGAGTATACACTAATTTTTTTAAAAGTTGATTTTCTTCCAAGCTAGAGATACCAGAATTTTAAAAAATTTCTTGCGGAATATAATACAAACAAAACAGGATATTATAACTGCTACTGAACCGGCTCATTGGTCTAGTGTGTAGAGTGTTCACCAATGGTCCGGGTGACTGGGGTTCAATCCCAGGTCGGTTCATACCAAAGACTTTTAAAATGGTACTTGATACCTCTTCGCTTAACATCCACCTTGCATCATAAAGTACGTACCAAAGATAAAGTGGAGCAATCCAGGGAAAGGAGTAGCGCCCTCCCCCACACCTTGGTGCAGTAGCTATTGAAAAGGGAGCCTTCTGGTTGCCCTTGACTACTTATTACTGAAGCCTGCAAAGTCTTGTCAATGGTGGACGGGGGTTTTGCATAGCCCCGGAGCTTAAGTTTTTACTAGTCGCTTTTCTGGTAACTGACTGCCTAATTTTGAAAAATCTCCAAGTCAGACAGTTATTTGCGCACATAATGAAAGTTCTCGTTATTAACTCAGAGGTTGTAGGGGCCAACTACATTAAATTATTACCCAAAAGAAATGGACATGACGAGCAGAGTTCAAAACCTGGACTAGGCTGTTTGCGTTTCATTTCACGCTAATGCCCTATGAAAAAGATTTATCATTTTATTATCACTCTGGATATTGTCAATGTAAAGTGGAGTATAGCCGGTTTACATTTAGCGGATTTCTTTTTGCAGATTGATTGCCTAAGCAAGGCTAAAAAAACAGTCTGCACAACTATTTTTCTCTAGCTGTTGAAGTGGGGTTGGACAGAAAGATTCAAGTCTTTTTCAAAGAGCATTATCTCAAAGTGAAATACAAACAGAACCCTTAGGCTTAGCGAGCGTCCATGTTCATTGTAATTGAAATCATTATACAAAGTAAGAAAAAAAAACATGAGTTTAACTTGGCTTTAGTATAAATAGCTAAGAGTGGGCTTTTTAGCTTTGATAAAGCAATCGGTCGAAGAGACGAAGCAATTATGAGTCTACAACCTGGGAAGTGTTGTTCGGAAGAATACGTTACACACTTGAACACCGTTCTTCTGTTATCAGCTCCTCCAAAAATTCTGGCAAGCTCGATACGATTGTTTACCATGATAAACAAATCACCTGTGTAAACCATCTAGAGGTACAGATCTGATCTGTTTGGCAGTCATGTATTGAAAGCAACATGAGAGCTTCAATACGTAAAATAAAATTGGCGATCTTAGTCGAGGGTAACTCGAAGGCTCTCTTTTGAATAGCTATTACACCGAGTTGTAAGGGACGGCGCCACTCCATTCTCTGGATTTCTCCACTTTACCCTTGATCCTTACCTTATCATGCAGAGTGTTAAGCAATGCAGCATCAAGTACCATTTTTGAGTTGGACCATTGGCGAACACTCTACTCATTAGGCCAATACTATGGTGTAATTTTCAAGGATTTTGAAATTGTCACACATTTTTATTTTCTTAATGGATAAGTATACAAAACTTTGCTTATTTCGGTACAAATGACATAGTTGTTCACAGTTCCAACTACTATTCAGTAACGAGACATTTAAATACTATATAGGGTTATAGTTGCTTTTTTTGTTGTTGTTGTTTTTATTACTTAAAAAAGAGGGTTAATGCTTTTTTCTCAGAAAGGGCATATAAAATCAATTATGTGGCCTGTAAACAGTCTAAATCCATATCCAATCTAAAATATATATTAGAAATTTAAAAACATGGTCCTTGAGAAGTGTCCAACCACCAAAGTAATATCTATCAACTGGCAGAAACACTCTGATAAAAAAATATTGATTTAAATTAGTGAAATTAATGCATGCAAGAATTAAGATTGTCATAAAAGCTAAATGAAGGGCAACTAAGTATTAATCCTAATATTTGTCTTTGAATTCAATAATTTTTTCCTCAAATTTGGGTTTTCCCATATTTTTCTCTGCATAGCTTGAAGAAGATGACATTCATTTTCATGATTTAATCTTTAAGGCATACTGAAGAACCCATACAGTTCAGCTATTACATAAAAATTGTTTTCGACTTATCTTTTATAAATTTATTGACTGCTACTGAACCTTGACAGATGTTCTAGCTGTGTAAACAAGTTTATTCTAGGACGCACCTGTGTAAACAGGAAGGCAGCGATGCGTAAGTGTCAGCAGCTCATGTGGGTTGAATTGAAAATGCGTAGACGTTATAAAATTATATATACACAGGTACCCACAAAGTAACGGTCAGTGTCAATCTTGAAGCCAGAAGAGATTCATTGCCATTGTTCCCAGGTCTATTCGGACACGAATTGGTTGCACGTAATAGGGTCCCATCAATGACTCAAATAGAATTGTTTGACATTTAAACAATGTGCAAGCAAATGACTTATGTTAAATTGAATTGTTAGGAATAGAACTGTTTGATCATTTAACTGTATGCAAACTAATGATTAAGAGTTAATAGAATTTTTCGAATTAGATAACAATATTTGAAACCATTTAACTGTATACAAAAAAAAAACATGTGTTCAGGTTCGTTTAAAAATGTTATAAAGAAAATGTTTACAAATCGTGAATATTTGATATATATGTATAAACAGTATTTGACATTGAGTAACCTACAATGTTTGATATACCATGAGACCAAACTAAACCAAATTAAACAACACTCTCTTCTCTTCCGCCATATTGTTTCGTCTCCTTATTTTATATTCTTCTAAGCTGAGATGAAGAATAACGTGACGACATTTATGTGTGCAAATCGTTTATCTATTTTTTCGATAGCATTTTCATGTTACCCGTTTACGTCGACGGGGAGCCATATCCAATAGAAATGGAAACTATTAACTGTACGCTTCACGATTCTCTCACTGATTAAAGTTATTACTAAACTTCGAACATTCTCCACTCATTTGATCACTTGACTTTCTCGTCTAAAAAAGCCAAGCCCTCAATTGACCTTAAGAAATTACTTACATTTAGCGACATGTTGGCGGTTAGAATCTATGTAAACTTTCTACACGACATGTCAAATAAAAGATTTTGCCGCTCTATTATTTAACAGAATGTATCTTCATGATAATGAAGCAATAAAAATTCTCTTAAGAAAACGTAGAATTTTAAAACGTTGAATATCTTTATTAAGCTATTGGCTGATGTTTGTGGTTTTCTCTGATTTTTTAAAATTCAACCCATAAAATAATATTACAAAAGTTACATAGTATGGACAGCTCGTTATAAAAGACCTGCAAACTCAAGTGTCTCTTATGGGCTAACAAGCAACGAAAGAAGTTGTTTTGTTTTTTTTGCTTTGATGGAAAAAGTTAAAATTTGGCAGAAGTGAGGAAATTATGAGATAATTTTTACTTTCGTATCTTGTTTGTTTTCTTTTCTATATTTGTATTTCATAAATTGTTTTATTTTTCATTTTTTATTTTTCATTTTTTTTGTTTGTTTTTTTAATTTTATATTTTGTTTAATATTTTCGTATTTCAAATTTCACTTTATTCTTTCTTTTCGTATTTCATTATTTTCTATTTTGATTTTCATGTTATATTATAATTGCTTTTTTTTTATTTTGATATTTCATATTCTGTCTTTTTTTAAAAATTTCTTTTATTTTCTAATTTCCTCATTTGCTTTGTCTTATTTTCGCATTTTATCATTTTTTATTTTTATTTTCGTATTTTTACAGTGTATCATTTGCTTTTTTTTCTGTTTTTGTATTTTATCATTTGTTTCATTTTTTTTTTCATTTGTTTTATTTTTATTTCTGCATTTTATAGGGTTTTTTTCTTCTTTTCCATTTATTAACTCACTAATCCTCATATATTTAACTAACTGATCACACCAAATAAATCCCAGATTTAATGATAAAAGATGAGTTAGGTTTAGATGTAACTCACAAAAAACACATGTGTACGCAAAGGTATACATTATATATTTATCTTTCTATATATTATTGTATATGCGGTGTGGAGAAGAGATGATACCCCTCTGTACAAAATGGACGATTTTTTTTTTTATTATGTGCATTGACTGTTGGCTGGAGCTTAAGCAAGACTAGCAAGCAATATACTCCTGTTCACACTTCCTTGTACGTCTTGTAAAATCATCCCTTTTCATTTATAAGTTACGATTTAAGTTATTATTCCACTGACAATCCCCGGTAACATTACAATAATTCGCACATACATAAATAAATGTATGTGAACACACATTCTGGTGCGCAGTCAGGCAGACAGACAAGTAAACACACACAGATTGGACACAAGATTAATTATAAAGCTAACTAAAGCTGGTATGAATTCAGAGTTTTTCTTCTCATAGACTGGTTGCTATAAAAAGGTTAAAGAAATCAGTCTACCCTACTATTTCCCAATAACTGGTGAGAGGAAGAAAAGATGGATTCATCTCTTTACAAGGAAATTAGCGCGAAGTAAAATGGCTACAGCTTTGTCCGGTATTTAAATTCACGTTGCCGATTCCATTACCAACTGTGATAACCGTTACACTAAGAACATCTCCACACACACACACACACACACACATTTTGATGTTAAGTTCGATCTTTTGAAAAGAATTCTTCTTTTCATTATTATATTACAGCATTAGCGTTTTTTTTTTATTTGAGTCTGAATTACAGCAAATCTCCTAAGGTCTTGAGGACTCCTTATTGCTCTGGTCGATCTTATCAGTGAAAGAATCGAGACCATGGATGGTTTCGATTTTTCCACTGATTTCCAATCCCCCCAGTACCCACTCCAAGCACTTTGGGATCGTTCTAAATGCTCCCAAGACAATTGGTATCAGCGTCATCCTTATGTTCCACAGCGTTTTTTAGTTCTCTGGCAAGATCTAAGTTATGTCTAAATTTTCGCTTTCTTCTATTTTCGCTCTGTGATCCGACTAAACGGCAAAATCTAGAAGATGAGTTCTGTTTTTCTTTAAAATGTTAATTACAGCTAGGTTTGGTCTTAGGGTTCTGATTAGGTGATCATTTTGTTAGTCGAAATCCCAAGAGAATCTTATACGTCTCATTTTCTTGGACGGTTTCAGGTTTGTGCATAAACCATTTGGTTGTATGATCAAGTTTTAATAATCTTGCAAAAGTTTCAGTGGATCATTTTTTCAACCAAGTTGCGTGTTTTATTGTACCCCTTTTGAGCATGTTTGCTGCATTCGATTAATTGCTTCATTAGTTTTTCTGCACAACCTACACTTGCTATGCTGCTGTGTGTTATTGACTTTTGCATTTATATAATTGGTCTTGAAGCGTAAATTTGAGCAGCTATTACTACTATTATTATCATTCCGATCAAATAACAAAAACGCTATGAAGATTCTTAGAGTTTGGAAAAGTTAATGGTTTATGTCCACCAGAATGTCCTTCCATGTACGTATTGTTACGAATACGTAGACAAGATAGGAATAAAGGTAACAGAAAAAAAACAAGACAGGAGACTTTTTAATAAAACAGTATATTCATAAGACATTTGCTATAAACGAGGTGTAAATTGTAATTCTTAGTGTAGGTAGTAATAGAGGAGTTATCAATAACAGCGTATAGGTAGCATTATAAGAATTATCAATAAGTATTGTGTAGGCAGCAGAATAAAAGGTTATCAATAATTAATTAAGACTGCAGGATAAAGTGTTTTAATAAGTACTAATGGGTTGCAAAATAATTGTTCTTACGAAACTTATCTTGTCACTCGAACTGTGTTCTGCCCTCTCGTAATTTCGACTTTAACGTTGTCAACGGCTCTCCCCAAAGTGGCAGGCTTTTTCCGTATTTCTTCTCGGACGGATGCAATAAAAGGTAATTTACAAAGCTCTTTGCTTCGATTTGGCACAAGGCCGAATGAATGGGGCACCCAATGAGACTCGAACTCACTCGTGTAGGTTCGCTAGTCTAGCTTGCTAACTGTTACACCACCAGAGGTGCCCGCGGATGCAGTAAAAGGTAATTTACAAAGCTCTTTGCTTCGATGTGGCACAAGGCCGAATGAATGGGGCACCCAATGAGACTCGAACCCACTCGTGTAGGTTCGCTAGTCTAGCTTGCTAACCGTTACACCACCAGAGGTGCCCTCCGCGGATGCAGTAAAAGAACCTGAGATTTCTCTCACAGTTGAATATATACTCAAAAACTAAGCCGAATGAATGTATGCCTTGTGTGTTCCGATTAGTCATCGACAATACCCATAACCAATCATACAAGCTCTCTTATCAGGTGATGGTAAGGAACCGTAACTGTGGAACGCCTTTCAATATTTCTTTTACAATAATAGATTCTGAATTTGATGCTTTGGTCGATCTTTTTGGAAGAACTTTTCTTTTCTTTTTACTATTATCATTACAACTATCATTATTTTGAAAAATATTATACGTCTTATATTGCATATGTAAGTAAAAGTAAGTTGGCGACCTTAGTCGAGGGCAACCTGAAGTATCCCTTTTCAATAGCTACTACACTGGGGTGGAGGAGAGGGCACTACTATTTTTCCTAGATTGCTCCACTTTACCCTTGATACGTACATTATATGGCTGAGTGTTAAGCAAGGAGGTATCAAGTACCATTTTTAAAGTCTTTGGTA
>OY757911.1:43117512-43295012 GCA_963585895.1 Sepioteuthis lessoniana
TATCTGCTTTTGATCACTTTTCGCCCAACTGGATCCAAGTACTGCAACACAGAATGAAGTGTGCTGCTCACAAAGAGGACTATTTTAAAAATGAACCTCATATTGTCACGTTCCATGAAATAATCTTGGTTAGCCTATGAACTTTTTAATTGACCCTCGTATCTCTGTATTCATCTATATATATATATATATATATATATATATATATAAACAGTGGTGTATTTTATTTTTGTTGTTTTGTCTATCATATTTACCCAACCCCTCCGCTCGGGCAGGATATGACACAAGGTCAATTTTTAAGCGAAGTTTAACAGGTTTGAATTCAGAGTTTTCCTTCTCCTAGACTAGTTGCCTCAGCAAGGCTGAAGAACCTAGTCTGTCCTGCTATTTACCCATTGTTGTTTTGTTTATAACTTCTACAAGGATCTGAGTGTGGTATCTTTCTGCCCTGCCTTGACTCAAATTATCCCAGTATGTGATTTCTGTCTCGTATCAGAATTTAGCATTTGTACCAGTTGAAATCTAATCAAATATTTTTTATATTTTTTTCATGAATAAAAGAAAAATGAAGAATTGAAATAATCATCAATACGTATTTATACATTTGGTTTTGCTTTCTAACAATTAAAAAATATCTCAAATAAATATCTAACTCAATAATTTTCCAGAGTAAGAAGATTGATTACTTTTCTTTGTTTTAATGGCCTATCAGCCTTCATGGCTTATTTAATGCCAAAGACATCCTCGTAGAAGAGCAGTAGGGGTTTTATTTAACCCATAGCTAGGAGGATAAAGGAGTTTATCGCTTTTCGGAGGGTATTAGTCTGAAAGTGAACGTAATCTCGCGGTTCAGCACATTAGATATTAAACCGTGGAAACTCACTCCCAGATTAGGAACATTTGTATTAAAGAAAATAGTTGTTAAAAGTTGCATTTCTAACCCCTTCTTTTTTTTCTTTTTTAGGCCGAGTGACCATTGAGAAGAAACCAATTCCTTCTTCGCTTGAGACCTGTCCGCAATAGAGAGGCTCTAAGCGCTTATGAGAGAAGAAGAAGAAGAAGAAGAAGAAGAAGAAGAAGAAGAGAGATCTGCTTCTTGTAACACTGATCAAGGGAGTGAGTACTTATTTCTCCAACACTTCCACCTCAAACAGGATGTGACACAAGGTCAATTTTTAAGCGGAGTAGATCCGGTTGAACTTCAAAGCTTTAGACTAAATAACCTTTTATGTCCTATTATTTACTCATATTTGGAGGGAGAACAAATGAAATCAAGACTTTCCCAGGGCATTAGTACGAAATGAAATGCCCACAGCTTCATCTAGGATTTGAACTCAAGGTACCAGTTCTATTTCCTATGGCATAAAACATTCCACGAAACATGACTCTTATCCAAGAGAGTGAGAAAGACCTGTGAGATGGACATCCTTTTTATCGCGAGGGCTCAATAAGGAATCCCAATTAAAGCCTGAATCGAATCTCCTGATACAGGTTAAAACCATAACACAAGTCATCAAAGTTTGGTTGAAATCCGACAAAAAACCGCCCTGTAGAGAAACCTTAGAATGCCAAGGAACAAGACCACCCCCACCAAAAAGAGGGTGTCCCGGTTATGATCCCTAAGCAGCATCTGATGTTGAGGCTCTAGAGTCGTAATAGCTAAAGTACTCGACTACGGTTTCCTAGTTAGTGAGTTCAAACTCTGTCATGCTATTTCATTCACTTTCGGACTAATACCCTCGGGAAAGCTATGAACTTCCTTATCGCTTCATTCTATGGGTATAATTGTATCGCCGTTGTTCTCAAAAGATAACTTTAGCATTAAATGACCTCTAAAGGTTGATATGCCATTAAACAAACAAACTACAATCAACTTTGCTTAGTCTGACAAAAAGGTCTCATATTGCTTAAAATACCTGCTCTGAGGGAATTAGGAACTGTCGACGATTTTTTAAATCTTCATCAGTATTTCAATCATTAGTTTCTGTGAAAGCAAAATCACAGCCTTCGTTTTTTGAGGTTAATTAAAGATGTCTTACAGAAGAAAAAAGTACCATGTCTGATATATTTTCAAGCAGTATTCGACTCTTTGAGCGGTGTAATGGTTATCGGGCAAGGCTAGGAAACCCCAACCAATGAGTTCGATTCCCACTGAGTGCTTCAAAATTCTAGCCTTGTGCCATTTAAGCTAAGTAATTATCTACATTTTGGAAAAAGGTATGCATCCAAGTATTCTCCTTCCAGCTATGGGTAACTAGTAAGGCAGACTGAATTCTTTAACTTTAGTATAGAAACCTACCGAGGAGAAGAAAAACTCTGTATTCAAACCTGTTAAGCCCTGCTTAAAAACTGACCTGATGTCAAATCCTGCACGTGCAGAGGAGTTGGGTAAATACGTTTCTACTTCAAGTTAGGTACATTGAGTAGCGTGATGATTAACGAGCTTGGCTACCAGGTCAGTCCCAGTGAATTCGATCCTCATGGAGTGCTTTATACTTCTAAGCTTGCGCTAAATTCACCTAACTACATTTCTAAGAGGATTTCGGCTTGGTTAAAATTCATTACTTTTATGTGACAAATGGTGTGCCTTACAAAAAATAACAGTCATTAAAATATCCCACGATCAAATCCATTCAACAAAGTATTCAAAGGAAGTAGTTAAAAAACTAATGGAATAAATAAAGTCCGAGCAGTTTCTTTCGGTAGCCACTCGGCTGGTCCTTAAATACTTCATTGAAAGGGTAAATCCAACGAGTATGGAAGGGCTGCCCTTATTGACAGTAGGTGTGATAGATAAATGGGTGTGTATATTTATGTTTCAAACGTCGGCTATGTCAGTTATGCTAGATAGTGTTTATCTAGGTGCGTGTCCAACGACATGGAGTTGCGGACAAGCAATAAATATGAGTTTCCAGTCATTTATGTATTCCCGTGTTTGTTTTTTCTTAATCTCCGAGACTCAAAGTGTGTCTCTGCTTGAATCTCAGTGTCTTTGAGTGATGTGAATGTATCATTTTGGTGTTGGAATTATATTTACTCAAAGTAATATTGATTTAGGATTGGTCGATTTAGAACTGAAGTGTTCGTGAAGTCCTGACCGTTGGAGTTTGGTATAATAGAATTTATATATTTAGCTAGCCAGCTGATTTTGTTCCAATTAATCAATCAATCAATCAGTCTTATTCTGTTCCTATCTATCAAAGTTCATATGTACGTATGTATGTCTCTAACTGTCGCGCCGAGATAGGGATGTCTCCGTGGCTAAAATACTGGACTGCGACATCATTGCAAGTAAGTTCGAGCTTCAGTCGCGGTATTACATTCACATTTGGACTTATACCAATGGGAAAGGTATGAACCCCATTATTCCCACCACTTATGGATTAAATAATACCACGACTGCTCTTCTACTCAGATGGCTTTGGCATTTAATAATCTACGAAGATCGATATGACAACAAAATAACTACTTATCTCATTCTATTTGTATGTGTGCGTATGTAACAATATATATATATATATATCAATCAGTATGTATCCATTTTGTTCATAGGTAACATATATCTGTCAATCTGCATATTAAATATCAAAATACAAACCTTCATTACGACTGTCAGTTTTACGTCTTCTTCGATCATCCGGGATAATTGAAAGTTTTTCTATGCGAACAGATGCAATGAACTGAAAATATCAAGATACGAAAACATAGATACATGGCTTTTGCTATCATCTGAGGAATCCTTTTTTTTTAAGGAGAGGTTGTTTCTACTTACATGACGTCACAAAGGACATTTGATTGCACATTTAAGGTCATTTATATCATCTATAATACCTAAGCAAATAATAAAAAAATTAATATATATATATATATATATATTGCCATATATATATATATATAAACAATTGTGCTCAATATCATTGAGAGAAAATATATATATCTATATAAGATAAGATCGCGAAAGCACAAAGTCAACAGGCGTTGGTAACTGTCAGTTTCACGCCTATACGATCATCGGACAAAGTACAGGTCTGGAATTTGATTTTTTTTCTTAATTTCATTTCTTAAAACGTTTGTTTGAAAAGCTTTACTCATAGAGTTAGTGATTTTAGTTATTAAAAATATTCAATATCTTGGTGCCTGTGTTATATGCTATTTTATTTATGCTTGTTTTTTTTTATAAATTTTTTATGCATATTACTTTTAGGATTTGTATTAGTTTTTTATTATTATTTTTATATGATTATTGTATTATTTGTAAGAATCTTCCTTACATCGGAAACAAAACGCTAAAAACTAAATGTATGTATATATGTGCACATATAGATATATATGTACGTGTATATATATATATATGTATGTACATATGTGTGTATATATATATATATATATATAATTAACTTAATTATCGGTGTTAGCGATGCAAAATCATAAGGGGCACATGGTCCCGTAGAACTTTGTCTTAAATACATTTTGTGGGTGGTAATGTTTGTGTTATTAGTGACACATGCCCAAAACTACTCTTCATCTCTCTCTCACTCTCCCTCTCACATACACACACAGAGATAGGCACACGCACATAAACACACGGAGGCACACCTCTATTTGTATGTGTTTAGGATATGAATTCTGGTTCTGTATACGTATGTGCGTGTATTGTTAAAATCTGGAGAGTTACGGAAAGCCTGACTGCGTATGATCTGAAACATCCTTCAACAGGTGCTTGCTTGACCATTGCGTTGCGATGACCGTGACGGTTGCCAGTACGGGCGGACGGAGTTGTCTGCCATTTTTACTGGCATCGCGTCCATTCCTGTCACTACCACTATATTCGCTTGACTCGGCACCTGTTTAAGACTATGATTGGTGGAAGGCCTAACCCTCTCATAACGAACGCTGAAACGAAGAACATTTCCTAAATATTTGCACCCTAATATATTTATTCTTGTGGTTTCGGGTTTTCGTTGATTTGACAGTTGGATTGGCCAAAAAGAAGGAAAAAAAGAAACGAAGTGTTTTTTTTTAACAGTAATCAGGGGGAATCCACGAGGAGAAGAAAGTACAGTCTAAAAGTAAAAGACGTTAAAAAAAACGGAAGCATTTTGAAATGAACACTTAAAGGAACATGGAGTTTCCTCGTGCTGTGGCGGCTTAAGTACTGAACTGAGTCATTGTAGTAAGCGAGTTCGAACTCCAGTCATGCTATTACGTTGACTTTCGGACTAATACCCTTGGGAAAAGTATGAACCGTTGTATTTCCCACCTATAGATTATAGATACCACTATTGTTCTTTTACATTGTTTTGGTTTATAAAATGACAATTGGCGAGTGTTCTAAAAATAGAAAAATGTGGACACACTGACGCCAAGAATTCAAAATTGGGCGGTAAAATAAGGAATAGTTTTTTTTAGTAGGAGGAGATCCTATTTACCCAACCCCTCCGCTCGGGCAGGATATGACACAAGGTCAATTTTTTAAGCGGAGTTTAGCAGGTTTGAATTCAGAGTTTTCCTTCTCCTAGACTAGTTGCCTCATCAAAACTGAAGAACCTAGTCTGCCCTGCTATTTACCCATAGCTGGAGGGAGAATAATTGGATTCATACCTTTCCCAAGGGTATTAGTGCTATGTGAAATGCAATTAGTCTTGTCCAAGAATTGAACTCGTATCGCCGTGTCCATATCCTGTGACGATAACCATTACACCACGGGCACCTCCTTTAGTAGGAGGAGATGAAGAGAATGAGTAGGAGTAAGGAGTTAGGGATAGTAGTTTTGGTAGCAGGTTCGAAAAAGGACACGCGAGGAAAGAAGTTAGTTCACAACTAGAATCCACGAGGCACAAGTCAGTTGACAACTAGAATCCGCAGTGAACATAACTCAGCAAATTTCCGCTCTTGTATCCACAAAATTTAAGAGGTTACAAAAAAAAACAAACTTTATTAGAAAGTGTCAAGTAAAACGAAAATATCTTATTGTATATCATTATTATGTATTTTGGTCTTTTAATATTAATTTTATATCAATGTCTATCTATCTATCTGTTATGACCGATTATCTGGGGTCAATAAATAAATAACTCAACACGGAGATAGGAGGTGATACACAAATGTATCCAAGTCTCTGAGGAGGGTCTCCTTGGTTCAACATACACGAAGACGGGCAAGGTGCTTACTACAGCTGCTGCTGCTGCTCTCTGCTCTCTGCTCTACCAGCTTAATTCTTAATTTATATTCTCTTTGGGTAAGTCCATTATTCTGTTCATAGGTGAGTCACACTATCTATCACTGTGGTAGAGTGTTCACCAACAGTCCAGGAGACTAAAGTTCAATACCAAGTAGACTCCTACTAAAGACCCAAGAATGGTACTTGATACCTACTTGCTTGACTATCAGCATTATAAAGTATCAAGGGCAAGTGGAGCAACACAGAGAATAAATTCGCGCCCCGTGTATTAGTTGTTGAGAAGAGAGCCTTCGGGTCACCCTCGGCTACGGTCAGCTAACTTACAACTTTATATATATATATATATATATAAGGGGCACTCGTCGTGTAATAGTTACTGTCGCAGAAAATGCACACGGTGACCCGAGCTCAAAACCTGGATAAGGCTGTTTGTGTTTCAAAAAATCGCTAATACCCTTGAGAAAGGTATGAATCCAACTATTTTTACTTTAGCAAAGGGGAAGTGTACAGCTGACTGGGTTTCGCATGCCATCCAGTCTTAAAGAAGGAAAACTCCAAATTCAAACATGTTAAACTCCGCTTAAAAATTGGTCTGGTGTCCCATCCTATTCGACCGGGAGATTGGTGTATATATATATATATATATATTCCGATTACGCTATTAAATTCACTTTCGAATTTATACACTAATACTCTTGAAAAATATATTAATCCCTGTTGTATCGTATTAAAGAAGAGATACACAGGGAAATAAGGAGTTAATTATTTATTAACTTAAGTGGTATAGTCCAACAAATATTATAAGTCTCATGCTGTGGGTGTTACGTCCGAAGTTGGTCTTACTACTGACCGAGATTTTGCAAAATCCTCCCCTGCTTAAGAAACACGACGTCTTTTATACCTCCGTGATACCAGAAATCACGTGATGCTAGCCACTATACAACAGTCCCCTTATCCCCACTCAACTATTAGATAACTAGTGCCATTACAGTTATTCGACAAAAATGTATTTGGCATTAGATAACCTACGAAGGTTGATATGCTGTCAAACAAAGAAACCAAACCAAACCAGTCATTGACCATAAAGTGATTGTAAGTAATGCAGACAATGTGCCGGATAAAGCATAACTTCGAAAATTGCAAGCCACCAATAATATGTTTATTAGTATGTTTATTAGTATTTCTGCTAAGGTTATGGTGCAAATGTAGTCTATTTTCATCTATCTCGTATCATTTTAGTGTAAAAGAAATACTATATAACAGGTAAAATCAGAGTTGTAATGAAATTATCTTCTGGAGATGCCAATGGCATTGATCGTTCCAGATGATGAAATAAAATGAAAAAGAAACGTCATCGGCTAGATTTCAGAAAATAAACAAGAGGATTATTCTTTGGAATGCAAGATTTTCTATCTCCCCTTTTGATTTGGTTATTATGCTCTGCATATTAAATCTTTTTGCGTAGTTTCAGAATATTTGAAACGTCGCAAAGAATTTGAGTATTGCAGTTACTTTTTTTGGAGTATGACAATGTTATACTCTTTATGTAGATAGGAAAATCACAAAAAAATACAGCACGAAGTTAATTAAAATTTGGGAATTTTTAATATTCTGCAGAAATTTCTTGTTAAATTTTTGTACATTTCACTTATTTCAATACTACTATCTCCCATATTTCACAGATAGAGAGACTTATTTTTGTACATTTCTCTTATTTCAATACTACTATCTCCTATATTTCACAGATAGAGAGACTTATTTTAATTTCCTGATTAAAATTCTAAGACTATTGAAATTTTTTAAGGATTACTGAATTATTGAATGAATTATGTAAGGGAATGTCTACTTCAGTATTTTTCTTATCATGCATGTGTTTTTAGAAATTTTTGTTTTTTGTAAAGTTTTTTTTTTTTTTCTCATGGATGGTTTATTTAATTAACACAATTCTCAGAAAAAAAAACCCCTCTGAAATAGCTTCTAGGAAATTGGAGCAGGATTTTAATTTGAAGGAAGAACGTTACTAGGAACGGTTGGATTGAATAATATTAACAGATGGTGTTTGAACAAGGACTACAGCAATTTTTTCCATCGAAGAAGACCAAATAAAGAAAGTTTTTTTTACCATAGAAAATGATTTCGAACTCTGTAGTTTTTGCTATTTGTATCACTATCTTGTGTTTTCAAAATTAATTGTTAATAATAATTGACACACAAACCGATCACCTAATCTCGGTCAGACGACCAGACCAACGAAAAGAGAACTTGCAAAATTGCTGTCCCAGCTGACCACAGAGTAATATTGAAAGAAAATGAAAAGAAGGACAAATAAATACCTCGAACTTTCTAGGGAATTGAAAAAACTGTGGAACATGAATAATATAATACTAAATTTTAAGCAAGAGGGTATCAAGTAGCATTTTTTAATATTTAGTCAATTGACGAACACTCTAACCACTATGGCAATGATATATATATATATATATATATATATATATATATATATATATATATATACATACATATATATATAAACACACACACACACACACACACACACACACACATATATATATATATATATAGTAGTTAGAGTGTTCATCAATTGTTCGTGAGACATAGGGCTCAATCCCATGTCAAGTCATCCCAAATAGACAAAAATGCCACTTGATGCCCATCTATCTATCTATCTATCTATCTATGTATTGATCACATGAGTAACAAGAGTTTATGAAGCCATTATGAGACCTACGTATTATTTACAGTTTTTTCTTAAAACTATTCTAATAGAAAATCAAATGTAATGATGGTCTTTTTTTTACATGTAATGACTTGTATTGTCAATTCTACTTTCTTGATATTTGATTATTTTTGTCTAGTCTAAAACACACAGATTTCACGTTTCTCACCGCACCTTCTTTTCCTCAGAAAGATCACCACTGACTTTTTTTGGTTGGGTTCCACGATAAATTTTTTACACAGTCACCAGGTACATTTCCAAGACAAATTAGTTAATTTCACGTCACATTCTTTTCTATGTTTCCACTTACTTCGTTTTGGATATTTCTTAAATGAATTTCACCATCAAACCACATTTTTTAGTTACCTCCTTCTCTTGATTTTATTTTTTTATTTTTTTATTTTTTTTTAATTTTTTTTTTTATTCCTCAGACCAACATTCACTCTTTTCTTTTTATATCTAACTTAAATTTTGTGCTTTTTGTTCATTCCGTTAAAAAAAATGACAGTTTTCTCCTTCCTGCTTTCTTCTTGTTTAAATTATTATTTCCGGTGGCGCAGGTGCGGTTAACCCTTACTAACCGAAAAAAGAACTCCCGAAAAAGGATAGCCTGATGAACGCCAAGTATTCTAAGAGAAACGCTCCGAACGTAAAACTCATATCTATTTCCTCATGAACTACTACAGATGTAGGGAGCATAATAACGCTGTTGGTAAGAGCAATGATAAGATTGATAGACTGATTTTACCGGCATGTCAACCCGTCTAGGGTTATTTCATGCAGAGAGGTGAGGGAGTCACGCTCATTGTGCGATATTATGAACATTTCTGAGGAGTTATTACTTAAGAGTATTTTTCTTTCAGAATACATTGACCGTATCCTCTGCAGACGAGTAACATCACCCCCTCCTAAATAGGGCATCCTGAATATGATAAACTAAACTGCACCAGATGATGAGGCTCTGGTTCTGAAGAGTTGGGGAGTGTTGGTACCCCTTCATTGCCATTATTCCTGGGTCCACTCTGAAACGGACATTACGGAACTGCGTTCAGTGTAAATTTATATTTACATTTTCGGTCCTGAAAGCTTTTTGCACACAAATCAAGTATTCCTATCTAATTCAAATAATTTGCTCATATTTGTATAGTTACACGTATTTATATCTAATGCTAATAATTATTTGTTTTCAAGTAATTATTTCTATGTAATCATAGTCGTTTATTTGTAAACAGTTTTCGCCAATAGCCGGGGAGATCAGGGTTCAATTCCAGGTCGAATTCTACCAAAGACTGAAAAAATGGTACATGATACCTCCTTGCTTAACACTCAGCATTATAAGGCACGTATCAAAGGTACGTATTAAAGGTAAAGTGGAGCAATCCAAGGAAAGGAGTAGCGCCCTACTCTACACCTCAGTGTAGTAGCTATTGAAAAAAGAGCCTTTTGGTTGTCCTCACCTGCAGTCACCTACTTTACTTACTTTTATAGCTTCAAATAACTATACTTGATATAAATGATTAACAGTAATATGATATCAAATATATCTATTAGATGTGAATAATTTCTAAACTGATCTATTTAACCCAAAAAGGTAGTACTACTTGTTGTAAGAGTAGACATAGGAGTAATTGCAATGAAGGAGTACTCTATACTGCCCCAGATCTCCAGAACTAGAACCTCGATATAATAGGCAGGCTAGTGTCGTGCCTAGGAAACCCACTTTTTGGTAGTGATGGTCTCGAGGAAACCCTAAACTGAGAGAAAAATGTTGATAGAATATATATATATATATATATAGCACTGACCATGAATAAGTACTTCAGTGAAAAATTTTAATAGTATGTTCATTTTCTGCAAAACAGGAATCTTACCATTTATATAGAACATTATACAATCAAAACGGGTATTGTTAGGAAACATTTATAACTGAACTCTACAGTATTGTAACCAAAAGCAAAAAAAAAAAAATGTTTGCTGTCTAGAAATAAGTTATGCCTTATATATATATATATATATATATATATATGCAAAGTTGTTTTTAGGTAGAGTTTGGTAATGAATATTACCTAATAATTTTTATGTTCATTGTGCGATATTTCACTCGAAATTATAAATTTCAGGCAATATTAGTTTAGAAGAAAATATACTTTTTATAAAAGAAATTCTTTGGGGTGTAACATTTTCTGGACGATACAGCAGTTTTGTTAAAAATGTAGGTACTTAGACATAGAAGATTTTTAAAATGTTTTCCATAAACACATGTGTACTCTTCTGGTGAATCGATGCATACATACACACACACATATACGCATACATGCATGAACGCACATGCATGCGCACACACACATTCACACACACATATATATATATATATATTCGGACTTTTCATCGTTGAAAACACCACTATAATAGCACACGAAATTAATGAGCTACGACAACAAATCCTTGAAATCCTACATATAAAAAGATTTGAAAAGAAAATTACCCTGATGATGGCCTATGGAAGGTCCGAAAGCGCTTGGGACAATTTCAGTAAATTCATCTACCAACTTCAACCTAAAGCCAGAACACTTGTGAGGAAACTTGAAAGGATCGTAATAAATTATATTGACAAAATGGCTTTTTTATTATTTAATCAAACATGCTTAAATGAAGTACTGCAACCCAACTCTACATATACACATATGTCTGTGGAGGTGAATTGCAGTGTGTGTGCGTGTGTGTGTGTGTGTGTGTATGAATGTATGTGCGTGTGTGTATGTGTGTGAGTGTGTGTGTTTCGATATGATATAGCTTCTTTGGCATGAATTCCACCTTGTTGGTATGTCTTACAATATTCTGATTGCATCCCCTGCATGAAGAAAGGCAAGGCTCCACCAAAAAAAAAAAAAAAAGAAAAAGAAAAAAGAGAGTGACAGATTATTCGGGGTATGACACTAAACTGTATCTGATGAAGAGGTTCCATTTCCCAGTTAAATTTTGAATTGGAGAGGTAGTACGTTAGGGTCCAATCTATGGGTCAAATAGATCTTAAAAATTAAAAATTGGTATTCGATTGGAGTGTGCACAAAAATAAACAAACTAACAAACAATCTTAATAAACAAGTCCACAAAAATCTAAATATGAACTTACACCAAATGCGATTCCCAAACGTATAGACATAAAATAGCCCTATACGGGTTGACAGGCTTTTAATACCAATCAATCGAAATTAATACCAATCAATTGAAATTAATCATATTCCAACAATTTTTACTCTAGACAAGCCGGGGAAAACATGCCATATGTGTGTGTGTGTGCATTTTAATTCCCTTGTCTTTGACTCAATAGATAATTAACTTTTAATAATGGACGAGATGTGTGTGTGTACTTGTTTGATGTTGCGTTCGTGTTTGTGTGTGAGCTTGTGTGCGTGCGTATATGTATGTGTGTGAATGTGCTTGTGTGAGTGTGTTGCACACACATTAATAATAAATAATATCGTGGAACACTTATGATATTACAGTTGTCGGTGTATTTGTCTCGCGAACATTTTATTTTGGAGCGTGTTCTCATTCTAATTCAACCAATAAACCTATCCCCAATAAATTTCTGTTGACTCTAATTGAAATCTCGTCTGGGTACTTTTTGCGCAGAGATTGATATCTTTAAAGAATCCTCTTGGAAAATCTTATACCGAGTTCAATAGCAAATTAAAACGTGACTTTATGAAAAGCAATTAACATTTTATTAGATGTTGGCCAACGAAATGAGGCTTGGTCGCACTTAAGCCGTGTGTTTTTTCTTGTCCACTCATCCGTCAATTCCTCATTCAGTTCATTTTAACTGGATCACAACTGTTTATTCTACTTCGTCCATCTGGACTGGTTTTAGAGGTCGGAATAATCTGTCAATCATTTGAGTCGGATACCTTGTCTGCTGAAGAACCCCTATCAAATTCTATCAGCACCAGTTAGCTTTCTAAATGGACATTGAAATACGAAAGAAGTTCTCTCATTTCAAACATAACTTAATTTCTAAATACTCAAAAGAGATAGAGTTTTATTTTGTATACACTATTTCTTTTCTGTTAAAACTTTATTTCTTCTTGTCAATAACTGGATAAATAGACGTAAATTAAAGACTTGCTGAAAATAAAAAGGATCTATTTGCCATATTGTTTCTTCACGCTGAATATATATACGATTAGTTAGTTAACTGGTTGGTTTTTAATGGCATATTAACCCATGTGGTATATTTTGTGGTATATTTAAAGTAAAATCTTTTTAAATTGCAAAGTTAGCGACTGTAGTAAATGATGACTCGAAGGCTCCCTTTTCAAAAGCTACTACAACAAGTTGTAGTGGAAGGCGCTGCTCTTTTCCCTGGATTGCTCTACTTTACACTTAATCCTTACCTTATAATGCTGAATTTTAATCAAGGCGGCATAAAGTACCATTTTTTGAGTCCTTGGTATGACTCGACCTGGGATTGAACCCTATGTCTCCCGGACCATTTGCGAACACTCTACTCATTAGGCCAATAACCCAGTTTTATATACATATATATTAATTGCAAGTAACTAGTTTGTCGGTAACTTTATTTTTAAGTGAGTTGTTTGAGATTATTTATTTGCACACAGTTGAAGGGTTTCAAGTATTCCTGTCTAACACTAATTATTATATTCAATATAAATAATTTGTTTGCATACAGTTAAATGCTTTTAAGTGTTGCTATCTAACATTAGCAATTCAATTAATCAAGTATCCCTATGCAATATATATATATATATATATATATATAGATTAGGTACCCTGATGAGCCGCTTAGGCGAAACTGTAGTAGGTTAGTTACTGACTCACAAAATAATTTCTTCCTTATTTTGCTTTACTTAGTATTGAGCACTTCTTTGTATTTGTAGCTTAGCAGCAGTTACGGTGGTTTTTCTTTTGACCAATCAATTGCGTATCTGTTGATTTTTTTTAATTGGTATGACAAGGTTGGCCTTTTCTTTTTTTTCGAATATGGCCCAGCGGTTAGAGTGTTCGCCAATGGCCCGGGAGACCTGGGTTCAATCCCAGGTCGAGTCATACCAAAGACTTTAAAAATGGTACTTGATACCACCTTGCTTAACACTCAGCATTATAAGGTACGGTTCAAGGGTAAAGTGGAGCAATCCTGGGAATGGAGTAGCGCCCTCCCCTACACCTTGGTGTAGTAGCTATCGAAAAGGGAGCCTTCGGGTCACCCTCGACTACGACTATATATATATATATATATATATATTCCCCCTAGACAGGGATTCGTTGTATATTTTTTATCTTCGAATTGCTTGCGGTTTTTTTCCCTTACCGTAAGTGCTATTATTCAGTAAGTTATTTAATATATATATATATATATATATATATATATATATATACCAACTCACCCCTCACAAGCAGGAGGTGACACAAGTCCAGTTTTTTAGTGAAGTTTAACCGGGTTGAATTGAGTTTTCCTTCCTGACCGATTGCCACATCATAATTAAAGAACTCTGTCTGCTCTACTATTCATCCATTAGTGGAGGGAGAATAGTTAGATTCCTACCTTTCTCAGTCGTATTAGCGCTATGTGAAATGTAAACAGCTTCGTTCAAGTTTTGAACTCGTGTCACCGTGCCCATTTTCTTACGACGGTAAACATTTGTGTACGAACAATGTAATGAATTATAATATATACATTTTGCATGGTTTCAAACGACTTGAAAGAATGTTTTTAAATAACTAATAAGTTCTTTTTATCCATTTATGAAATCCTACCATGTACTACTAATTCGGACCAGAGTGGCACTTAGAGTAGCTATAATGAAGGGGCACTTCACATTCCCTAAAAGTCAAGGGTTGGAAAATCATCAAATCCAGTTTGTGCTATATCCACGACACTTGCTGTGGTTTTACCCATCTGTAGAGGTGCAGTCAGCATATTCTACCGCCCCAGTTGACAGACCGGCCGAGTATATATATATATATATATACAAGTTCATGTCATACACACACACACACACACATATATATATATATATATATATATATATATATAATCTTTATATCTAATCCATAATTCTGTTGGTGTGAAAAAAAAACAGATTGTACAAGCTGCAATTCTACAAACTGATATCTGTGAAAAAAAAAATTGTAAAAAAGGAAAATACGAAAAATACACGTGCTACTTTAAAGTAACAAGCTGCACGAATGTCTCGTCAAAAGAAAATACACCGATAGAATTACCTAAGCTAAAACGTAATAAATAGCTCAATACATGAGATAGAGCTAATATTATGAAAATAATTCCGACATGGCCACAAGCGAGTCTATCTAGGTTTCACCAAACAGCTCTTCATAATTGCTCCGGAACAATCCTGAAGAGCCGTTTGGTGAAACTTAGGTTGACTTGCTCAAGATCAAGTAGGAATTATTTTCATAAATATATATATATATATATACACAAGTTCAAATCCGGGATGAGGTTGATTTCATTTCACATAGTACTAATACCAATGGGAAAGATATGAATCCAATTATTCTCCTTCCAGCTCTGAGTAAATAGTAGGACAGATTTTGTTATTTAGTCTTGGTTAGACAACCAGTCTAAGAGAAAGAAAACCGAAGAATTTTAGTGGTTTCAAGTATTGCTATCTCAGCGAAATTAAACCTTACCCACTCACTTCAAGCACCTTGAAGATTGGGCGGCTACTTGTTTACCACGAGAGCGTTTGGAAGAATGCGGTCAGTACAATCATAGGGCCTGGCATGACCAGTTAATTGATCAGATTGTGCTTCTCCGAGAGCCCGTCTAACCAAGTAAGGGCTGAAGTAGAGAGCTGCAGGTCACTTCAGTTGCCGGGTCACGAACTGTTCAACCACCAGGATGATTCCGTTCTCCATCATTACGGGCCGCCACCCACGGTCAACAGACGACGTATTCTTCACCCTCAGGCGACATAACGTTGACCACTTCGAAACTGAAATACCGGAAGTAACCTATTTCGTGTGACGCATTACTAAGCAAAGCCACGATCAACCTGTAAGTTTTCTGTTTTTGTATGTGTACGTTTTCTACCCCCTTTTTTTTGTGTGTGTGTACATGTATATGTAAGTCTTTTTATGTATTTGATGATATGTCTATTACTTTCTGCGTCTGCCTATATGTTTCAGTGTGTCTTTATGTCTTCACCCACTCACTTTGAGTATCAATACCCTTCGTCGTCTTCGTTTCCTTTTCTAACTTCTCCCATCAGTCTTCTTTACATTTTGCTCTTTTAATGTATCGCCATTACAGTAGCGGCCCTTTGTTTTCCACACGTTCGTTCCACCTGCTGTCACGTAGCGGGATGCCAGTTTTTCTGTTCAATGTATCATACCCAACTATGACACGTGATCACACGTGTGCGTTTCATTGCTTCAATGCCACTCTCTCGGAGGGGCTTAGACGAAGCTGATTGTATGACCTGCGGAGTAGAATGAACCTCCCATAAACACCCAAAAAGTGCCCGTGGTGTAATTGTTATCGTCGTAGGAATGGAACACGGCGACACGAGTTCAAATCCTGGACGAGACTGATTGCATTTCACATAGCACTAATACCGTTGGGAAAGGTATGAATCCAATTATCCTCCCTCCAGCTATGGGTAAATAGTAGGACAGACTAGGTTCTTCAGCCTTGGTGAGGCAACTAGTCTAGGAGAAGGAAAACTCTGAATTGAAACCTGTTAAACTCCGCTTAAAAATTGACCTTGTGTCATATCCTGCCCGAGCGGAGGGGTTGGTAAATAGGATAAACACCCAAAAAGTGGTGCGGTGTGTATAGCACTCAACGGCATCTGATGGTGAGGCTCCAGTTCGGAAGATCTGGGATGTGTGATGAATCCTTTCATTTAGCATTACTCCCATGTTCAATCTGACTTTGAGTGGTATTACAAGTTAGGGTACCAGCAATTAATCAAATTAAACTGTTTAAAAATTACTTGTATTATAGAGAAATACCTGATGATATATAACTGTAAATTATTTGGATTAAGAATAATTACTTGAATCTATACTTATTTACTTAGGATTATTACAACCCAGTTGGCTCTGAATGTAGAATACACTGACTGCATCTCTGCAGATGGGTAAAATCTGGCATCAACCAATGTCTTGGTCATGTCTTTGAGGAACATGAAATACCCCTTTATTGCCATTAATCCCATGACCCTGAGTCATCATCATCGTCATCAAGTCGTGCCACCAGCACGGATATCCCTGGCCATCTCTCGCCACTTCTCCCTATCATTCGTCGCCTCCAGCAGGTCTTCAGGGTTACATCCTGTGTCTTCAAATAGCTGCTGTATGTAGGTTCGAGCTGGTCGTCCTGCTTTTGCTTGGCCATATGTCGGGGTCCATAGGAGTACATCACTTACGAGCTCGTCCTTGCTACTCCAGAAGTGTCCTGCGTGTCTGGTTCGTCTAGCTTGTATAGTTTTCGTGATGGGAGGCAAGTGGCCGTATAGTTTGTGTCTCGGGTGGTGTTGTCGCCAGGACTTGTTCAATATTGCTCTCAACATTCTTGTGTAGTTGGCATCTAGCTTCTTCTCCAGCCGTTTAGTTAGCGTCCATGTAGTGCATCCATATAGCAGTATCGATACAACCGCTGCCTGGAAGAAACTGCGTTTCATTTTATCGGTCAGGTCTGATTTACATATGATAATGACCCTGAGCACCTAACAGGGGCCTATCTATGGGTCAAATAGAAATGTTTGACGTTTAAACTATGTGCAAACAAATGACTTACGTAAAATCGAATTTTTAGAACTAGAACTGTTTGATCATTTAACTGCGAGTAAAAAAATAGACAGGTGTTTAATAGAATTGTTAGTGATACATAGAAATACTTGGAAACATTTAACAGTTTACAAAAGAAAGAATTATTAGTTGGTTGGTTGGTTTGTTGGGTTTTATGGTATATCAACCTTTGTAGGTTATTTAACGCCAAATCCATTTTTATGTAAATAATCTGTTCTATTTAAAACAATTCAGTTTAGCATAAGTACACAGTTCAAGGGTCAAAAACATTTCCATTTCCAACTATTCAAGCAGTTGTATGTAACAATTCGGTTAAGTGTAAATACAGTTTTAATGTCGAAAAACAGTTCTATTTCAAATAATTCAGTTAACCCTAAGCACGCAGTTTAAATGTAAGTACGGTTTAATTGTAAAAATCATTTCTATTTCAAACTATTCAGTTTTACTCAAACAATTGATTTTAGCATAAGTATGCTGTTAATTTTATTTAACCCATAGATAGGACCCTTATCAGGTGTTACTACTCCGGGCCAGAGTGGACCTGGGAGCAATGGCAATGAAGGGGTACTCCGCATTCCCTAAAGCTCCAGCACTGCTGTAACCTCACCATCAGATTGTTTAGTGTCATATCAGGACATTCGTTAGGAGGGTCTTACCCCTCTGTAGAGAAGCAGTCAGTATATTCTACAGCCCCAGCCGACTGGGCAATTTGAATTATTAGAGTTAAATAGCAATACTTGAAAATATTTAACTTTGTGCAGAAAATAATTAATAGTTAATAAAATGATTCCTATTATATAGAGATGCTGAAACCATTTAAATGTGTGCAAAAAAAATGAGTTCATACTCGATTAAAAACGTTATCAACAAAACGCGTTTACGAGTCATATATATTCATATATATATATATAAAGACAAATTGGCCTTTAATTACCTATAATTTGCCATAAAACCCCAGCAATCTAAGGATTATTGTTATTTATTTGAAACCTTATAGCATGTGTGCGAAAATGACTATTTATCTTCAGTTTCTTTATTTAATGGCATATAAATCTTCGAGGGTTATTCAATGTAAAGCCATCCCTGTAGATAAATAGAAGTTGTACTATTTAACTCATAACTTGCAGTATAAGGAAAGTCATAACTTTTTCACAATTAGTCTGAAAGCGAACCTGTATAGCGCGGCTGGAATTCAAACTCGCTTTGGACGATATTGTAGTTCAGCGAGCTTGCCACCTCGTCACGTGGACTATTATTAAATAGAAATAATTGTTTGAAAACGTATTATTCATATTGAATAAGAATACATGAAACCATAAAACTGTATGCAATTCATTGGTATTAAATAGTAATACTTGTGATTATATAACTGTAAATTTTGTGTATCAAGAATAGTAAGTGGAAACCAGATTTGTTTACTAAGGATTATTATCAATAGTTACTTGAAACTCTTTCTGTGCAAACAGATGATTATTATCAAATAGAAATAATTACTTGAAACCATATAATTATTACTATTAGATAGGAATACTTGAAACCATGCAGCTATATACAAATTATCTGTATTACATAGGAATAGTTGATATCTTATTACGGTGTGCCAAAAAATCTTAAGAAATAACAACATAAAACATGTAAATATAAATGTACAATGAACGTAATTTTCCAATCACTCAGCATGAAATAACCTCTGAAGGGTTGACATGCAATTAAAACCAATCGATCATGTATTAAATGACGACTCACCTATATAAAAATACTCTATATCAAAACGGAATATTCTGATATGGAAATAAATAAAGGATTGTAATCTAATAATATATAGAGAAAAATTGATAACAAGGTAACCCATGTAAAAGGAGAGATTTATTGAGAAGCAAAGTTGACACTATTTTCACGTGATGGCTCACGGAGACGAAGAGGTAAGACTAATACTATCTTCCCGTATTGAATTAGAGTATCAAGCAGTCAAAAAGTGACCGTTAGGAAGGAATGTGGGTCACACAGGAGACCATATGTTCGCACTTAAGTGACCTCAGGTCACCGGACATCGGAAGGGGAAAGAGAGAGAAGCCAAATGATTGGCGGGGACCCCAAACGGAAGTGGGGTTCCCTTCCCCTCAGCGGAAGTAAAATAGGAAAAAAGGTAGTTTTTGAGCAAGGCTCGTGGCAGACGGACCATAGCCATATTTTACTCCGGGTTAAAGACAAAAGACTAACTGAGACACGAAGGACTCCAAAAATCCTTCAAGCCAGTACTAAAAACAAAACAAAGTCTATTAGCCCGTGAAAGAAGAAAAATTCTCCAGTGGAACCCCGTCGAATAAGATAAGTAACTTTGAGGACATTTTTCCTTTACACCCAAATTTTGTTTACCACTTTCTCTCTTTCAATTTGAAAAAGGATAAAAGCCAAGAAAAGACATTCATATTCATGGACTATCCAATTATATGTTTTGACACTTTGAACGTATATATATAACCGTAGTAAAGAACCTATGTATTTTCATTTTACCATGTGGTCTATGTTGTTATTCCATGCTTTCCTTTCAGCTTCTATTCGCCTTATGTTATCTTGCTTAGAATTGTCCTATTAATTCCTAAAGTATCACACGGGAAACCGGAGTTGCCGACTACAACAATATTAATATTATTACGACTAAAACCTATAGGCTCAACTCTTCCATTATCTCGGGGAAGGAAGAAAGCTGCCTGGTGGGTGTGTGATAGTGTGAAATTTGGAACCCCTTGCCAGCGGCGGTCAGTCTGGTCCTAAATTATTCCCTCACGTAACATGCCAGTTCTTATCTGCCTGAGAGAAGAACTCTGAACAGGACTTATTCTGTAGGGGATCAAGTGCCAACCTGCCCCGTCTTCACACGTGCGAAAATAAAGTCCCGTTTTGGGATTATAGTCAATTTCGCGTCACACTATAGCGTTTCGATTCTAATGAACCATCATCAGGACTGTGATAAACAAACTATATTCTGATATATATACATACTTTTCATCGCAAAATATTACACTCAGTATAAAAATCAGAAATTAACTGGTGAAATCTACCGGCATGTGTGTCCAATCTCAATTCACACACACACACACACACACACACATGTATATATATATATATATATATATATATGTGTGTGTGTGTGTGTGTGCGCACGCGCGTGTGTGTGTGCGTTTGGGTCTGTAGTTAGGCAATCCTACATTTAAGCATGTTTGAAATAACAAGGACAGATTTTAGGTAGGAATTGATAGAGGAATTTACCGAAATTGTCCTGAGTGCTTTCGGACACTTCAGAAGCCATCATCAGGTGTTGTTCGCAAGTGTAAAGCTTTTTATAGTATTGCAAAAATTACATAAATGTATAATTGTATTTCAAGTGAGATGCTGATGACATCGAATGGATTTAAGACAGAACGCTGTCAACGGAAATAGAATATTTATCAAAAGAAATAGAATATCTTAAAATCTTCTATCCTTTTCACTTTTCACTTAATAGCGATTAAAAAAATAGAGGCATTTTAAAACATTGTTGCTATTTTCAAAATTAATTCTAGGTTTTTTGCTTTTATATGTAGGGCTACTAGGATTTGTAAGTAAAGTTGGCAACCATAATTGAGGGTGACCCGAAGGCTCCCTTTTCGATAGCTACTGCACCAAGATGTAGGGGAGGGTGCTACTCCTTTCCCTGGATTGCTCCACTTTACCCTTGATCCGTACGTTAGTGTTAAGCAAGGAGGCATCAAGTACCATTTTTTGAGTCTTTGGTATGACTCGACCGGGGATTGAACCCAGATCTCACTTGGCCAATGTCCGGTCACTAGGATTTGTACTCGTAGCTTATTAATTTCATGTGCTATTTTAGCGGTGTTTTCGACTAGGATCTTTCAAAATTTGGATTCGGAGAGAGAATTGCTTTTAAAATGTAAGGTGCTCCCAGCGATGGGTGAAATAGTACTACTACTGTCGTTAGAATAGACTATTATAAAAAAAATGAAAGAATTCTAGAGAATGAATTTATCTATAATTGAATATTATGCAAACGTTGATATTTGTGTACCTTTTCATTGCTATTTCTCATTGATCCATTCTCACCTTGAGTGTTAGGGTCCTATCTCTGGGTCAAATAGAACTGTTTAATCATTTACTATACTTGAAACCATTTAACTGTGTATAAACAAATGATTAAAATTAAATTGAATTATTTGTGATTGATAGTAAAACTTTAAACCATTTAAGTATGTACAAACGAATAAATGATGTGGAGTAGAATTACAAGTGTTAGATAGCAATATTTGAAACTATCTGTGTATAAATAAAACTATTAGTGCTAGATCACAGTATTTGACGCTATCTGCGTGCAAATAAAACCATCAGTGCTAGATAGTAATAACTGAAACCAACTGACTATGTGTTAGCAATACTTGAAATCATTTAAATATATACAAATAAAATAAATTTGTTTTATATAGCAAAATTCGAAGCCGTTTATCTTTGTGTGAACAAACGAGCTCTGGCTCGTTCATAATCGTTACCTACAAATTATTCGTAAACAAATCATATATATTTTAAGCACACAGACAAATATATATATATATATATATATATATATATATATATATATATATATATATAGACATCCACAAAGGGAGTTTCGTTGTATCACAACTCAACTCTTCAGTGTAGTTAGACTCGCTGAATACTTCTGGATGGGATCGAAACCCTCCCAATTTTACGTCATACCGATAAAATACCGTTCTGCAATTCGGTGACCTTTATTTAAATTTAACGCATATGTATCAACTTTTCGTTTGTTTACATTTTGCGCTCTCGGATACCAGAGTGCTCAATTCTTCAGAAGAAGAGCATTGTATTACGCGAGTTATAGCTGTTAATTCCCTCGGCAGGGTGACCAACCCCCAGTTTCGGGGGAGCGTAAACAAGGTCGTATGAATAACCCATATTTGGCATTAAATGATCTCACAAGGTCTGATTTTATGTTCACCAATTAAAAGCTTTTTCTTTTCCTATGAATTGTATTTCGATACATGAAAAGAACAGAAAACATAGAATTCTGATAGTTGACTGCATGGTTTCTTTGTTTAAAGGCATGTCAATATTTGTGGGCTATTCAATGCGAAAGTCATCCTTGCAGAATAATAGTAGTGATACTAATTAATCCTCTGATCTCCCATACCTTTCCCAAGAGTATTGGGGTGGGTGTCTTCAAGGTGTAAGGGTTAAAGCGATGGACTGCGGAATCGTAGTTAGTAAGTTCGAAATCCAGTTGCGCAATTACGTTCACTCTCGGGCAAATACACTTGGGAAAGTTATGGACACCCTTATCCTCCGACCTATGGGTTAAATTGTATCACTACTGTTCTTCTAGGAGAATGGCTTTGGCGTTAAATAACCTACAAAGGTTGATATGCCATTAAACCAAGAAAACCAAGGGTGAAAATATTTGCATGATTGAAGTTTGAACCTCTTTACTTTACACTACCAGCCAAACGTATCTTGTATAATGAACGACCCCTTTGTTTTTGTGGTGAAAAATTGGTCTTAAAAAGTCGTTCATTACACGAGTTTATACGGTAAGTGAGAGGAAGATTTTAAACGCTCTCTTTCTCCGTCAAAATCTTGGGGAAACAATTGTAGTAACAATTCGTTGTATGCTCTTTTTTCTTTCTTTCTTTCTTTCTTTCTGATGTCAACCAGCGCAAAACCTTTTAACACAATACACACTTTGAATTATTTACGCTTGTAGAAGAATTATTCAAAGTATTCTTATTTAAGATATTCAGAGAAAATGTATACAGAATCCTTTTGTCGATTTTCTTCTTTCTCAACTCAATGAAAATACATCACATTTTAACAAGCCTCTTCTGTTAATTAATCATAGCCTTGAAGATACCGACGGATAAATCTTGTTTAGAGTTGGCCACCTGGCCTAGTCTGGGTTTCTGGAATTCAGAATGACAGCATAGAAAACACTTGGATGGGAAATATTTAAGCTTACCTCTTTAATACCAGCCAGGGAGTAGTGGTTATCAAGTATGTGTCATAGAACATAATTTTTATTGTAAGATTTATCCTCATTGGGAACCTTCCTTTCACTGTATCATTTCCGACAAAGCAAAGCTTAGTACATACAATATGTATATATCCAAACTCTCGGTCAGTAGAGGGAAGAGACTCAAGGGTAATTTTTAAACGGAATATAGCTGGAGTTTTCTTTTTCATGTACTAGTTGGCCACTTAAGGCTCAAGGACTAAGTCTGCTCTACTATTTACCCAAAGATGGAGGAAGAATAGATGGATTCATGCCTTTCCCAAGTGAATGTACTTTTATAGCGTGTCTCCAGGTTTACAACTTGCTTTAATTAAGAGTTTTCCTTCACCTAGCCTTGTTATCTATCTAATGTTAAAGAACTTAATCTGCCCTACTATTTTCCAATCGGAAAGGATCAGGTAGATTTATACCTTACGAACGGCATTTACACGAAGTGAAGCGCCTCACCCAGGATTTGAAAACCGATTGCTGATACCATTTTCAACAACGATAATCATTACGCTTAGTGCGTATCCATAAAATACAATAATATCAATGAAAGGAGGAGACCTATATCTTATGATAATACTAATACTGTAAAAAGGCATGATCCCATCTCTTCTCAGCCCTCCCCACTGCATATGTATGTACTTATATAGCGTGTGTCCAGGTATACAACTGGATCTAATTTAGAGTTTTCCTTTTCCTTGACCGGTTGCTTAACTTTTACAAAAGAAACTAATCTGACACACTATCTATAGTAAGCAGACTGGTTTCTTTACCTTTGATACGGTAACCATTCTACGAGAAGGAAAGCACTGAATTCAAACCACCTGTACTTCACTTAAAAACTGTCATTGTATCGCCTCCGGTCTGCGGTGGAGGATATGTCTGATAAATATACAAACACAGAAATCGATATAATATATATATACATATGTGTGTGTGTATGTGTGTGTGTATGCGCGCGCGCAGACATAAAAACTTACATTTTGAACTTGGATTTGCGATGGGGGAAATCCATATCAATATTGAATAAAGTACTGGGGAAGGTCAACGGACAATTAACAGTGAGTTCGATTATTTCTGGGTTCTCTATAATTGTGGTTGTTGTAATTGATGGTATATAAACCCTTGGTTATTTGATGCCAGATACTATATATATATATATATATATATATATATAACTTGGAAGATAATGGTTTGTTGGGAATTTCATTTTTATACTAATTAGGACTCATTTATTTGTACTCTCTTTTATGGTTTCAAGTGTAGTTATTTAACATTGGAAATTCTATTTATCAAGTATTCTTATCTAAAATATTAATCATTTGTTTGCACACAGTTATTCTACAAGGATGGCTCTGGCACTGAATTTAATAAAAAGTTGATATACCATTAAAAAAAAAAATTAGTTGTGATACAATATTCTAATGGTCAGATTAACTGACGTTTGTATGCTAGCCTATCACATAAAAATAGCACATCACTGTTAACGCAATAATCTAAGTCAGGTCTTAGAGAATGAAAAAATTTCCTTGGAAATGAAGAACTTAATAATAATACGTAGTGTAGGATTTTCTTTCGCGCTCACTCAGATCATTATACCTTCCCAAGGAAAACAAAAGTTAAAGGATTATGTATTTGCTCTTGTTAATTTGTTTGCGATTGATTATGATTTAAATTTCAGAAATAGAATAAACTTGATATTAATGACTACACCTCTCGCGAATGTTTGAAATAGTCTTTTTGATCCATGTCGTCTAAAAGTGAGTTCGAAATTTATATATATATATATATATATATATATATATCAAATATAGAAATGTTGAACTTTGTTTTAATTCAGAAAGCATCTATTGAAAATTATCACGGAACGTAATCTCTGAAAACCTCTCAGAATTAAAAGAAAATAACCTTTTACTATTTCATTCTGCTAAATCAGAATTAACTGCAAATTGAATTGCATGACAAACAATAGGGTTTTATTCGAAGATAATACTTGCGTTATTATTATTATCATTATTATTTAGAATTGTGATCATCATCATCATCGTATCGCGCCATCAGCACGGATATCCCTGAACCTCACTCACCGCCCCTTCTCTATCGCCCATTGCTTCCGGCAAGTCTTCAGGACTACATCCCGTATCTGCACAGAGCTGCTCGATGTAGGTTCGAGCTGGTCGTCCTGCCTTTGCTCGTCCATATGAAGGGGTCCTCGTCTCTACTTCTCCAGCAGTGTCCCACATGTCTGGTTTGTCTAATTTTTATAGTTTTCGTAATGAGTGGTAGGTGACCATATAGCTACTGCTTTGTGGGGTGCTGCCTCCAGGAATGTTCAAGAATGCTGTGAGCGATACTGAACAAGAAGCATAGTTATGATAATAATAAAAATCCAAACAACGCCATAAAGTAAGTATCATATTTAAGAAAAGTTAATACGCAAAAGAATAGTAAGTATAGACTATGACAGAGATCGAACTATAAATCACATTATAAGCAAATGTAGCAAACTAGGTCAAAGAAAAAATAAGACAAGACACAAGTAGGTGGGGAAAGGGTGATCCACTGGGTATTGCGCAAGAAACTGAAATTTGACCATACCTAATTGTACATGCACAATGTAGAATCTGTCCTGGAAAATGAGACGCATAAAATGTTCTGAGATTTTGAGATACAAATAGATCATCTAATCCCAACCAAAAGACCGAACCAAGTAATAATTAACCAAAAAAATGAGTATTTTGTGTCTAGTGGACTTTGTTGTCCCAGCAGAAAACACAGTGAAAATCAACGAAAGCGAAAAGTGTGACAAGTACTTAAACCTTACCAGAGAACAAAAAAAGCCGTTGAACTCGAGGATGACGATGATACCAGTTGCAATAAACGTGCTTGGAACAGTCGTCAATGGCTTGAAAAGAGGATGGAAAAGTTGGAAATCGGAGGACACATCGAGATCATCCAAATTACAACATTTTAAAACTAGCCAGAATACTGAGAAGAGTTCTGAAGACTAGGAGAGACTTCCTGTTATTCAGATTCCTGTGAAAAACCGAGACTTCCCCAACGTGTGTCCTGGATATGACATTAACCGTCAGATAGCGAAGCTTCAGACAGTGGAGTTCTGGAGAATATGGAGTATCCTTTCCATTTCTCCCAGGTCCACTCTGGCCCTAAAGTGGTAGTACCTGAAACGATCCTATGGGTCAAATAGAACTGTTTGATATTCAAACTGAGCGCATGCAAGTGACTAATGCTAAATAGAATTGTTTGAAATGGAACTGTTTGATCATTTACCTGTGTGTAAACAAATGACTGATGTTTAATTGAATTGTTAGTGATACATAGCCATACTTGAAACCATTTAACTGAGCACAAAAAATTAGCTCAAGTCCGTTTAAAAATTTATCTACAAACTGAGTCGTTTGATATGTGTAAAAACAGAATTTGGCATTAAATAACCAACAATGGTTGATATGCCATAAAACCCAACAAAATTAAGAAAAGCTTTTTAAAAATCAAGGTTTTTAAAATCATGAATAACTCTACCGATTTATTTCACAGGAAAATATTAAACTCATTTTCTTTCCTTGTCTTCTCTTTTAGGAGTGACGAAATGTTTTTCATTTTTTTATACATTATCGTAATGTTTATAATAATTCATTACCGTTAAGTTCCACAGAACTTTAGACAAAATATTGTTTAATAAGTTCATTTTATTATCTAAGTTGAAATGTTTTCAATTAAATCTTTTTTGACACAAAATCCAGCTTATATTTCTGTAAGATAATTCTTTTGTATTGCGCAAGTTGTGATTAACATCTTTTTTGAAGGAAATTAATGAAGTCAAAGTTCAGTTTCTCGGTAGCAATATCTCATCTACATAGAATTCTATCAACATACACATAGGTAAAGCCTGGATTGCTATTGATAGGTTATCGATTTTATTGAAATTTGATCTCACTGATAGAATAAAGCGTATTCCCAAGAGCAATAACACGAAGTGAAAAGCTGTCTCGTTCAGAATTTGAACCTGGGTCCATGTTTTAGGATTATAATTTTCACAGACGTTACCAATAGCAGAAGAAGACATGGATTCATGTCTTTCCTAAAAATATTAACACGAAGTGAAAAGCAAAAAGCCTCTACTAGGATTTGAACTCGAGTTGTCGCATTTATTTCTTACAACAGTAAACGTAATATAAAGGCACCTTCAGTCAATATAAATACCTGTAGTTAAATATTTGCACAAGGATGATTAACTTTATTTTTCTTGTTGGTTGGTTGTGTTTTATAGCTTTAACCCTTTTTAGGTTATATAATACTGAATCCTATTTATACATATGAATTAAATATGTTAGATTTGTAAATGTATAGTCTGTAGGTAACCTTTTAAAACAAATAAGAGCTCATTTCTTTACGCATTGTTAAATGGTTTCAAGTATCACCATCTAACGCTAATAGCTATATTGTCCAGTCGGCTGGAGCTGTAGAACACACCGACTACTTCTCTGCAGAAACTCCCCCTACGAGTGTCCTGATATATGACTAAAAACAATCTGATGGTGAGATATCAGTAATGCTGGAGCTTTGGGGGAATGCGGAGTACCCCTTCATTGCCATTGCTCCTAGGTTCTCTCTGGCCCGTAATGGTAGCATCTGAAGTCCTATCTACGGGTCAAATGGAACTAAATTGCGTACTTATGCAAAACTTAATAGTTTGAAATGGAAAAGTTTTTGACATGCAAACTGTACTTAGGCTAAACTGAATTGTTTGAATTAGAATTGTTTGACTAAATTGAATAGCTTGAAATAGAAATATTTTTGACAAACTGTGTACTCATGCTAAATTGAATTGTTTGAAATAGAACTGTTTGACTAAATTGAATAGCTTGAAATAGAAATATTTTTGAGAAACTGTGTACTCATGCTAAACTGAATTGTTTGAAATAGAACTGTTTGGCTAAATTGAATAGCTTGAAATAGAAATATTTTTGACAAACCGTGTACTCATGCTAAACTGAATTGTTTGAAATAGAACTAAGTGATGTACTCTTATGGACCCCCACACATGGCCGTGCAAAAGTAGGATGACCAGCACGAACATACATTCAGCAGCTATGTGAGGATAGGGGATGTTGTCCTGAAGACCTGTCTAGGGTGAACGATAGGGAGGAGTGGCGAGAGAGGGTCAGGGATATCCGTGCTACCAGCGGGACATGATGATGATTTGAATAAAAATGGATTTGGCATTAAATTACCCACAAATTGATATGCCATGACACCCAACTAACCAACCAACCTGTAATTGTAATATTTTCACGCATATCAATGTTTCCAAGACTTGCTATGTAATATTAATAATTCAATTTACCATCAGTTATTTGTTTGCACTCGGTAAAATATTTTCAAGTTTAGAAATGTGGCTCATAGTGGACCAGTAAATAATGGTAAATTCCTTAAAGTTCCATATTACCCAAAGCTGTAGAACTGGAGCCTCACTATCAGATGGTTTAGAGTCATATTCAGATCACCCGTTGGCGAGAGTCTTATCCCTCTGCAGAGATGTGATCGGCATATTCTGCAGCCCCACCTAACTAGGCTGTTGTTTTTTCTAGATATTAAATGTATTCAGATAGCTTAAAAGCTTCTCTTTATAAAACATAATGAAGCATTTACACGCTTTGAAATGTATAAAACGTGTCGTAAATTACATTTTAATTATGGTGTTTTAAATATTTTTTACAAGTATTTTCTTTCATCATTAATTTTAGTTATCTCTTTTTTCTTTTTTTAAAAACTAATACAGTCATCATTCTATAATAGCGGGAAACAGTACAGACCGTAAATGATTATTTACTATAGCTAAGCTCGAGGAAGTATATGTCACACAGTGGAAATCTGACTCACTCGTAATGGCTTTCTAGCCGAGCTCGCTAACAACCATACCATCCGAAATGGAATCAGCGATCCGAGTTCAATTCCTAGGCGAGGCTGTTTGCATTTCACATAGCTCTAATTCCCTTTGGAAAGGTATGAATCAGAGTATTCTACCTCCATCAATCGGTAAATAATAAGGCAATCTAAATTATTTTGCAGTGGTTATATAACCAGTCTAGAAGAACAACTCTAAATTCAAGCCAACTCAAAAATTGATCTTGTATCACATCCGGCCAACAACAGAGGGTTTAGGTAAATACATACCACAAGATACGTCTAAACTAAATTTAACTTAGATCAATCAAAACTGAAATTTGATAAAAGTTTACAAGAACTCAAAAGTAATTCGTCTTGGACACCAGCTTGCTAAGATACATCACGACTAGGTATCTTCGATTTCATTTGTGCTTCAAACATTTAAACATGAAAAGCTACAGTTTGAATCAGGAAATAAAAAGTCACAAGGTACTTGCGGCACTAACCACCAAACACAATGATTCGGAGATTGCCAGGTTCTTTAAAGTGCTCATGTCCTTTATGATCAAGTTCAAGAACAAGGTGTAGGCTACTTGCAGGGATTTGTCATCCGTTATCAAGAGAAAAGTCATCAACAACCACGAATCCTGAGCAAGTCAATTAGGGTCATCACCGAGCAGTTGAAAATGGTGGATCAGGGTTTTGGAATAACAGCGACTGTAGGAGTTCTAGTAGAGTTAAATCCCACTTAGCCCATAAGGTCTAGGAATTTTTACGTTCATTGATTTCAGCATGGGTTTTTATATCTCAGGATTAAAATCTTCAGTACTATTATGCCTGTGGCTTCATCAAGAGCAAAGTAAGCCAGCAACACCACAACAGGAACTTTATATATATATATATATATATATATATATATATATATATATATATATATATAAAATTTGATTCTTTTTAAAAGGTTCTGAACATGTATATATATATATATATATGTTTAGAACCTTTTAAAAAGATTCAATTTTTTTTTTACACAGCAAAACCTTGTAAAAAGGGCCTATTCGCATTCTTCTGAGACGTCTCTTCTCACCAAACATCGTGACATACTGTTCTATCGTGGTAAGGAAAAGATACACAATGAAATAGAGTGAAGTATTTATTAACTCAAGTGGTACAGTCCGACTAGAGTTATAAGTTTCGCGCTGTTAGTGTAACATCCGAAGTTGGTCTTACTACTGACCGACGTACTTTCAGAGGTGTCTCTCTTTCTGCTTCGCTTCTGCTTCTCCGTACTTGAGAGACACGGTGTCTTTTATACTTCTGCGATACCAGGAATCACCTGGTACGAGCCACTATACAACTCATTCTAAAACCGGACACTACGCGTAATATACTATTCAACACGAGGCACAGACTTACGTATATATATATATATATATAAGAACATTCTTTTAAATCTCAACCTGGGCCTGCCCAGTCGGCTGGGACTGTAGAATTCAACGACTGCACCTTTGCAGAGGGGTAAGACCTCCTTAATGGGAGTCCTGGATATGACACTAAACAATCTGATGGTGAGGTTCCAGTGATGTTGGAGCTTTTGGAAATGCGGAGAGGCAGCATCCCTTTATTGCCATTGCTTCCAGGTCCACTCTAGCCCGGGGTGGTAGCACCCTGTAGGGCCCTATCTGTAGGTTAAATAGAACTTACGGCGTGCTTATGCTAAACCAAATTGTTTGACTAAACTGAATAGCTTGAAATAGAAATGCTTTTGACAATTAAACTATACTTACATTTAAACTGCGTGCTTATACTAAACTGAATTATTTCAGATGGAACTGTTTTTTGACATTGAAACTGTACTTACACTAAACTTAAAGGCTTACACATATAATTCTTCACACATTCACAGATAACAAATAAATTGGTTTCGTTGAAGCCAAAGCCTTCCTTGTAGAAGAGCAATAGTAGTGCTATCTAACCCATAGCTAGTGAGGATAGAGGGGTTCATACTTTTTCTAAGGGTATAAATCTGAAAGTAAACGGAATAGAGGAACTAGAGTTTGAACCCGCTTACTACGATGTTGCAGTCCAGCACGTTATCCTCAACGTCACGAAGTTTACCGCGACAACAAATTAAGGAACACTTCGAATCAACCGAAAAGGACATCGAAACGAGGTTAACGAAAGCATGGACAGCTATCAATAGGCTATCGATTATATGGAAATCAGACCTAACCGATAAAATGAAACGCAGTTTCTTCCAGGCAGCGGTCACATCGATACTGCTATATGGATGCACTACATGGACGCTAGCAAAACGGCTGGAGAAGAAGCTAGACGGCAATTACACAAGAATGCTGCGTGCAATCCTGAACAAGTCCTGGCAGCAACACCCCACAAGACACCAACTGTACGGCCACCTGCCCCCTATCACGAAAACTATTCAAGTTAGACGAACCAGACATGCAGGACACTGCTGGAGAAGCAGAGATGAACTCATAAGAGATGTATTCTTATGGATCCCCACACATGGCCGCGCAAAAGCAGGACGACCTGCACGAACGTACATTCAGCAGCTATATGAGGATACGGGATGTTGTCCTGAAGACCTACCTAGGGCGATGAACGATAGGGAGGAGTGGCGAGAGAGGGTCAGGGATATCCGTGCTACCAGCGCGATATGATGATGATGAAACATGTATGCATTTTTATCACAAACACGTAACTATTTTTTATTATTTTAACACACGAACCAACCTACAAACGTTATTTTCGTTACACACATTATTCTTCTCTTGAAATCTTCGATAATTTTGTTGTTGTTGTTATTGTTTTTGTATCTTATTTCTTCATGTAACTTCTTTCCCGGCTATAAAAAGTACCAATTGTTTTTATATTTCTTACAGCCAGGAAAATCACTTTGACATGTCTTAGGTTTATCATAATCATTTCATAACCAAATACTAGTAGCGTTTACTCACAACAACAATTATGCCACTATATATATATATATATATATATATATATATATATATATATTGTATGTGTACTTAGGTAACAAATCATTATCTAAGCATGTTCGGTTAAAAACTGGATTGTTTTTTTTTTCAAATCTTCGAGTGAAAACGTTCAAGTTTTCTTGCTATTTTTTTATGCCTGGGTCAAAGTTGTGGTATATATAAGTAAAATTACTCTTACGTTGTTAATCTTCGTCCGTCTGTTATTATCAGTTTCACGTGTTTTATGGATCGAAAAAGAAAAATAATAATAGGATTCCAAGTAATTATTATATGATTAAAAGATAATAAAAATAACAACTAACTTCTAAATTTTATAATTTTTTTCTTTTTCCGGAGAGATGGAGAACTTTATGTAACTTGCTAGATTTATATGTTGATTGATTTTTTCACATGATCCACACACACACACACACACACACACACACATATATATATATATATATATATATATGAGAACATTCTTTTAAATCTCAACCTGGGCCTGCCCAGTCGGCTGGGGCAGTAGAATTCCCCGACTGCACCTCTGCAGATGGGTAAGACCTCCACAATGAGAATCCTGGATATGACACTAAACAATCTGATGGTGAGGTTCCAGTAATGCTGGGTCTTTGGGGAATGAGGAGTACTCATTCATTGCCATTGCTCTCAGGCCCACTCTGGACCGGTGTGGTAGCACCTGATAGGGCCCTATCTATGGGTTAAATAGAACTAACGGCAAGCTTATGCTAAACCGAATTGTTTGACTAAACTGATTAGCTTGAAATAGAAATGTTTTTGGCAATTAAACCGCACTTACATTTAAACTGTGTGCTTATACTAAACTGAATTATTTCAGATGGAACTGTTTTTTGACATTGAAAGTGTTCTTACAATAAACTGATTTGTCTAATATAGAACTGTTTTGACATTTTACTGTGTATAAATAAAATCTGTGCTTATGCTAAACTGAATCAGCTGAATTAGAACTGTTTGACTAAGTTGAATAGCTTGAAATAGAAATGTTTTTCACAATTAAATTGTATTTACATTTAGACTGCGTACTTATCCAAAACTAAATTGTTTGAAATAGAAGTATTTTCATGAAAATGGATTTGGCGTTAAATAACCTACAAAGGTTGATATGCCATAAAACGCAACCAACCAACCAACCAAATCAACCTTGACATTTAAAAAGGTTCCCAATTACAAAAGAGAGACCAGGTGCATCTTCCCGAGAATTTGGTAAACGTATTTTTTTCTTTGAGTTGTGTCAATGAAAATATACAAATGAAAAAAAAACCCCAAAAAACAACAGATTTCGCTGTATATTCATCCGAAATCAGCAAAATTTGCGTTTTCTTTACATACGATTACTGTCTTAGTTTTTCCCACGTAATTAAATAAAACTCTTTGTTTTGTATTTTTCTATCATATTTTATAAGTAACCTGAACGGCTTTCCAAGCATGATTAAGTTGTTTCTTGGACCGAGATGATAGACGTTGTTTTAATTTCCCGACATGTTTTTTACCCCCAAATCAGTGATGTCATGAACACGTGTTGTCCATGCAACGCAAAAAAGATGAACGATAAAAATGAAATAAAATAAAGGAATATATTTTACACTGAAAAAAAGAAGGAAAAAAAGAAAGAAAAAAAAAAGAAGTTACATCTGGAAAGAGTTGAATTTCTCATCGGAAACGAATTGGAAGAAAAAGAATGAAGAAAAAAGATGAGAGGAAGTAAATGACTGGTAGAAAAAGAGTGTCGAAGAAAGAATAGAGAAAGAAAGAAAAAAACATTGAAAAGGAAGAAAAGAAGTGCATAAGATAAGAAGAAAGGATATAAGGTAAAAAGGAAAGAAAAGGTAAATAAAAAAGAGGGAGAAAGAAAAAAAGCGAGAAGAAAAGAAAGAAAAGTGAAAGATTAGAAGATTGTATTAAAAATAAAAAGCAAAGAAAAGGAGAAGAAAAAACTGAGAACGAGAAAAAAAACGGGATTTCAGGAAGAAGAAACGGGAAATATAAGAAAGGATTAAAACTAAAAAGGAAAGAAAGGAAGAATAAAAAGAAAGGAAAAGGAAAAACACGGGAAGAAAAGGAAGAAAATTTATCGAGAAGTAGAAAGAAGAATGAGAAAGAATAAAATAAAATATACCGAGACTGAAACAAAGAAATGAATAAAATTACAGTAAAAACAGTCAAGAGTGCTAAGAAAAGAATTAAAACAAAAGAAAAAAAAGAGAGTAAGTAAATAATAGGTAGTAAAATGAAAGCAAATAGAGAATAGAGAAAGAAAGGAAAAGGAAAAGAAAGGAGAAAGAAATTTGAAAGATAAAACGAACGGATAAAAGCTAAAATGGAAAAAAAAGAAGAAAAAGAGAGAGAAAGAAAAAGACAAGAGAGAAAATAGAGATCAAAGATGCGTGGAAATAGATGAAAGTTATAAAAGGGGAGACAAATGAGGATTAGAAAAAGAAAGAAAAAGAGAAAATTCAATGATAAGAAGAAAAAGTTAAAAAAAAAAGAAAGTGCGAATAAAATAAAAGAAAGTAAGAAACGCGAAGAAAGAATTAGATATATTGAAAGAATGAAAGAAACGGCATAAGATAGGTTTGAATTGATAGTGTTTTGTGGCATATCAAACTGTGAGGGTTATTCAATACTAAATCATGTTTGTTTGTTTGGGTTTTACGGCATATCAATCTTTGTATGTTAGTTAATGCCAAATCCATTTTTATTCAAATAAACAGTTCTATTTCAAACAATTCATTTTAACGTAAGTATACGGTTTAATCGTCAAAAACATTTCTATTTCAAGCTGTTTAATTTAGTCAAACAGTTTTAATTCAAACAATTCAGTTTAGTATAAGTATAGCCTTTGTTTACTCACAATTAAATGTCAAAACAGTTCTATTTAAAACAATTCAGTTTAGCATACAAAAACAGTTCCATTTCAAATAATTCAATTTAGCATAAGTATTCAGTTTGAATGTCAGAAGTTCTATTTTATGAAATTCAGTTTTGCATAACTATGCTGTTTAAAGGTCAGAACAGTTCTACTTTAAATAATACAGTTAAGTATATGTATGCAGTTATAATAAAGTAAGCAGTTTATTGTAGAAACAGTTCTATTTCAAGCAATTCAGTTTAGCATAAATACACCTGGAACCGATAGCAATAAAGGGGTAATCTGCATTCCCCAAAACTCCAGCATTTCTGGAACCTCACCATCAGATATTTCGTACCATATCTAGGACACTCGTCGTGGGGGTTCCTACTCCCCTGCAGAGAACAAGCAATAAGTGTGTGTGTATGTCTGTGTGTGTGTGTGTGTGTGTGTGTGTGTGTGTGTGTGTGTGTGTGTGTGTGTTTCTGTGTAATTTGTACGTAAATAGTTAGTATGTAACATTTTTTTAAGCGGACCTGAGCTCATTTTGTTTACACAGTTAAATGGACTCATATATTGTTATCCAACGTAAATAATTCTATTTTGTATTAATCATTTGTTGGCAGAGTTAAATGGTTTCAAATATTGTTATTTAACACAAGTAACTATGCAATATTAATCATTTGTTTGCACACAGTTAAATGGTTCCAAGTATCATTATTTAAGTAGACTTCTTCTATTCAACCACTATTCCTATTTAGTACAAAAAAAATTGCATACAGCTGTAGTTTTTCAAAGGACAAATGCTGATAATAATCCTTAGTAAATGATTAAACAGTTCTATTTGAGCCATAGACGGAACCCTAACAAGTACTACCACTCCGGGTTAGAATGGATCAGAGATTAATTTTAATGAAGTGGCGCTCTATAATACCAAACCTCTAGGACTGGAGTCTCACCATCACATGCATTTTATCATCCTCATGAAACGGTTTCAAGTATTGCTAACATGGACAATTCTATTTAATATTTATCATTTGCACACAGTTAAATGATTTCGAGTATTGTAAATTATAAAATATTTCTGTTTGACTCATTGATGGGACCCTAACAGGTACTACCATCCTGGGTCAGAGTGGACTTGGGATTAATATTAATGGTGAAGTACTCTAAATTCTCCAAAGGTCCCGGGCTGGAGCCTCGCCATCAGATGCAGTTTAATGTCATATCCAGGACATTAAATGAATTCAAGTTTTATAATTTAACACAAATAATTCTATTTAAAATAATCATTGGTTTGCACACTGTTAAATTGGTTTCAAGTATTACAATCACAGTGGAATTGACCCTCAGCCATCAGTTTCAAGCATCTTTTAGATAAAATAGCGTTTGGTAGTTGTTTGCCGAAAGAGCAACTGAAGAATTCGGTCGAGACAATCAAATGAGATGCTAGACCTTGATATGATCAGGTGATTGAAGGTATCGGGCCACTCTGATTGCCTGTCTAGCCAAGTAAGGCCCAAAATGGAATGTTGCGAGTCACGTGACCACTCAGTTGCCGGGTAGTTGAGTGTTCAGCCACCAGGATGATCCAATCCTCAGGGATTACGGGTCACCAACAATGACCAACTGTTAGCCTCAGTAGGGAGGTCTTACCTCCACCACAACAGAGGCTACAGTCAGCATATTGTATAGTCCCAGCCAAGAGAGCCGGGAAGTAAGGACAAAAGAAAGAAAGAAAGAAAGAAAGAAAGAAAGAAAGAGGTGAAATGGAAGAAGAAAAAAAAAAGAAAAAAAAGAGAGGAGGTAAGTAAGTTATAAAAAGAAGAGACAAAGAAATAAAAGAGAAAGAACGAAAAGTGGAGAAAAAAAGAGTGAAAGAGAAAAAGTTAAAAGTAAAAAGTTAAGAGAGAGAGAGAGAGAGAGAGAGAGAGAGAGAGAGAGAGAGATAAACGAAAAGAGAAGAATAAAATAAATCGGGTGAATGCAATAAAGGCAATATAAGATAAAAATAAAAAAGAAATAAAAGAGGTGAAATGACAAAAGAAAAAAGAAAGAAAGATGAGAGAAGGTATATGAAAGATCGGAAATTGATAGAGGAAGCACAAAGAAATAATAGGGAAAGAAAAAAAATAAGAGAAAATACATTTTTCAATGGAAAAAGAGAAGCCGAAGGAAAATTATAAAATTCATCCAGAAAATGGAGGAATGGGAAGAATAAGATTTAAAAAAAAAAGAAAATAATGGGCTGAAATAAATAAAAAAAAGGAGGTAAAATGAGAATAAAAATATTAATGTGAATTGAATTATCATGACTAGAAAATCCAGCGAACACTTGCACGCGAAATATGGAAACACTAGACAGCTGTTTATTAGGTCTCATCAGTAGTGTATACCGAGATCTCCACCACTGGAGATCGAACCAGCAACCACAGAATTCAGATCCTAAACTCTACCACTGAGCCATCTGTCCACCTCGAAGACAAATCACTCCAAATTAACTTGTCATTGTAATTGCGCAGCCATTTAAACAGAATGTGTCTTGCCAGTTACATCCGTACTCTTTACTGAGGACAGTGGTCACCTCCAGGGCCACGTCTTCCCCGGAGGATTGGAAATACGCATCCACGTTGTTATTATAACCTCAAGGGCAAGATGTATATTTTTTAAGGAGAGGAAATATATTGTGAATTGAATTACCATGACCATAAAATCCGGCAAACACTTGCAAACGCATACAGAAACACTGGACAGCTATTTAAAACCTTATTAGGTCTCAGCAGCAGTGCATGCCATGATTTCCCCACCTGGAGATCGAACCAGCACCCACAGAATGCAGAACCGAAACTCTAACACTGAACCATCTGTCCACATCACACACACTAAAAAATTAATGGTTTAAACGAGAACAGCCATCCGTAAATCTCGTGAGACTTAAAATCTCGTTGCTCACCCGAGGATGGCTTTCTGGAAAGTCTACTTAGTTCATGAGGTTTTGTGTTTCTTTTTAAAGTTATATCACACATTCAATGGATTTTGCTTTGTATCTATCATTTTTAGAAAGAGACAATGACTATGTATTGCAGACTAAAATCAAGAAAACCAGAGGTGAATGCTGAGCTAAAGAGATTAGTAACAGATAATATTAAAAATTAGTTATCTTTACTTTTTATTTCAATGTTTATGAAAGTTTAGCGTCTACTGACGATGGACGAAAATTAGAACAGAAATCTGAAACCAGAGAGGAAATTGATGGGAAATACTATGAATGTCTCTGGTTGATAGGTAAATGAAAGAAGAAATCGTGGCTGATCAGGTAAAAATCTTTCTTTTACGTGGCCCAGTCGGCTGAGGCTGTAGAATACACCGACTGAATCTCAGAAAAGAGGTAAGACTCCCCAACAAGTTTCCTGGATACTAAACAATCTGATGTCTTTACATTTAACCGTGTGTAAGTAAATGGTTGACGTTTAATTGAATTGTTCATTATACATAGCAATACTTGGAACCATTTAATTTTGTTAACCAAACGGAATAGTTTGAAAAAGAACTATTTTTAACATTTAAAAGATGCCTCTTCTCTTTAAAACGTGTTATAACTTTTTAAAATATAAGGGTGAATCAAAAGTTTTGCCATATTTTGAGAGTACGTAAGGTACAATTCAGTAGATCTGGATGCTTTTGTCGAGGTTGTGAAGGTGACGAACAACACTGGACTGTAAGATACCGAACTCGCTTGATACTCTCTGAATGCTACTTTCCGGATTTGCTGATGTTGTGAAGGTGTCGAACCACACTGGACTGTAAGATACCGAACTCGCCTTATATTCTCTGAATGCTACTTTCCGGATTTGCAGATGTTGTGAAGGTGTCGAACCACACTGGACTGTAAGATACCGAACTCGCCTGATACTCTCTGAATGCTACTTTCCGGATTTGCCGATGTTGTGAAGGTGTCGAACTACACTGGACTGTAAGATACCGAACTCGCCTGATACTCTCTGAATGCTACTTTTCGGATTTGCCGATGTTGTAAAGGCGTCGAACCACACTGGACTGTAAGATAACGAACTTGCCTGATACTCTCTGAATGCTACTTTCCGGATTTGCCGATGTTGTGAAGGTGTCGAACCACACTGGACTGTAAGATACCGAACTCGCATGATACTCGCCTGAATGTCTTGAAGCACGACCTCAGAATCCACGGTTTTATACCTACCTAACCTTGTCTGATAATCACGATTCTTGCAACCCAACTGTAATTTCCTGAACCACTGGTTACTGTATTGTGATGAACTGCGACCTCGTTTTTCGTTCAACCAAGGTTTTTGAACCATTGTTCGGCGTTAAGGCTCTGTTCAAACACGTAAAGCATAATTTCCCTAATTAGATTAGGCTGCACGTTCATCTGCGTAGCTTTCAAGTCCTACACGGAGTGAAGCAAAGCTCAATGTGTCAGCGTACCAACAACCACAATACTACCAAAATCAATCTAGTAATATTTTTTTATAACATCAAAGGAATAAGTTTTATCTCAGCAAATGAGAAAAGTATAAAAGATTCTACTCAGGTATAAAATCTGTAAGAATTGATTTGCTTTTAATAGTTTTTCCAATTTAAAATGTGTACAGGCCTGTAGGTTGGGCTGTAGAATACACCAACTTCATCTCTGCAGATGGGTAAGTCCCCTCAACGACTGTCCTGGTATGACAATAAACGATCTGATGGCCAGGGTCCAACCTTGGAGATTTTGGGGGAATATGGAGTACCTATTCATTGCCACTGCTCCCAGTTCTATTCTGACCTGGAGAGGTAGCATCTGAAAAGGTCCTATCAATAGGTCAAATAGAACAAGCTGTATGCAAACAAATGACTGATAGTAATTGTGACTGTTATAAAGTCATACTTGAAACCATTTAATTGTACAAAATAGAACTCAGGCTCATTTTGGAAAGTTATCTATATAATGTGTTTACAAATCATATATATATTCGATATTCATTTATAAAGAGGATTTGGCTTTAAATAACCTACAATGGTTGATATGCCATAAAACCCAACAAAACAAAATTTTATATATCTAATATATATGTATAAAGAGAATTTGGTATTAAATAACTTACAGTGATTGATATGCCATAAAAACCAACAATTTTTTTTATATATATTTAATATATATGTATAAAGAGAATTTGGTATTAAATAATTTACAATGGTTGATATGACATAAAAACCAACAAAACAAAATTTTATGTATTTAATATATATATATATATATGTATAAAGAGAATTCGGTATTAAATAACTGACAATGGTTGATATGCCATAAAAACCAACGAAATCAAATGTATATAAAAGAAAAACGTGCTTTTCAATTTAATGCTTTATCAAAATGATTATTTTCATATGAATAAATTTTCGTTTTTTTTTTTTTTTCATTTTCTTTTTATCAAATATTTCCATAAACAATTTCTACTTCATTCAATGCCTTTTAAATATCAGGGTCCCAGAGCTGCTGAAAAATACAGGTATGGGTTCTACAATTTCTTGAAAATCGTTTCGCAACAAAATAACTTTTGGAACCATCCGATCTCTCGAATAAGATAGAACGGAAATTCTTCGCCGTATCAGTACTACTGTATCAAAGTACCGTAATACCTTCTGATAACCTTTTAGATAAATGTTGGTGGAATGACAGTGGTGGTTTTACGTTCCTATCACATTTTTATTATTACAGATAGCAGACAAAGAATTGCAGCTTGTGATATTCATTGACACTTGCTGAACACCAAAATAATTGGTTGGTTGGTTGGTTGGGTTTTTCTGAGATATCAACTCTTGTAGGTTATTTAATGCCAAATCCATTTTTATGCCAATTATCAGTTCAATTTCAAATAATTCAGTTTAGCATGAGTACACAGTTTAATTGTCAAAAACATTTCTATTTCAAACTATTCAGTTAAGTCAAACAGTTCTAATTCAAACAATTCAGTTTATAATAAGTGCAGATTTTGTTTATACGCAGTTAAATGTAAAAACAATTTCCTTTCAAACAATTCAGTTTAGCAAAAGCACGCAGTTTAAATGTAAGCACACGGTTTGTAAAAAGCACTTCTACTTCAAACTATTCAGTTTAATCAAACAGGTGTAATTCAAACAATTCAGTTTTGAATAAGTACGCTGTTTAATTCTATTCAACTCAATTGATTGGGCCTAATTAGGTGTTACCATTCCGGGCCATTGTGGACCTGGGAGCGATGGCAATGAAGGGGTACTCCGCATTCCTCAAAGCTCAAAATTCACTGGAACCCCACTGTCAGATTGTTTAGTGTCATATCCAGGACACTCGTTTGGCGAGGGAGGTCTTACCCCTCAGCAGAGGTGCAGTCGGTGTATTCTACAGCCCCAGCCGACTGGGCAAAGACAAAATAGTGAATGTAAGCAGCATAACTGTTGTACATATTTACCAACCCCTCCGCTCGGGCAGAATATCATACAAGGTCAATTGTTTAAGCGGAGTTAAACAGGTTTGAATTTAGAGTTTTCCTTCTCCTAAACTAGTTGCCGCACCAAGGCTAAAGAACCCGGTCTGCCCTACTATTTACCCATAGCTGGAGGGAGAATAATTGGATTCATACCTTTCCCAAGGGTTTTAGTGCTATGTGAAATGCAATCAGTCTCGTCCAGGATTTGAACCCGTGTCTCCGAGTCCATAACTGTTGTTAGTGGGTGATATGGCTCATCGTTGATGGAATTAACAAACCACTTTAATGTTATCATGAAAAAGTGGGTCGCTTCCTCTTTGTGTATATTTTAGCTTACTAAGTTCTTGTTCTTCGTGGGCAAAAACTTCGTCGCCTATGGTAGAGACAATATGAAATTTAACGCTTCATAACTCAAATCTATTCAATCCAACGCTGTTATTTCACTGGAAATACCAAAGTGAATCAAAAGTTTTGCAATATTTTGGTAAGTGCTAGTTTACGACGTGTATATCACGTGACCGAAGCTGTTCACACCGTGGTATGTGTTCGCTATTGTTGGTAGTATCGTGGTAGTTGGTGCATTGATATATAGTGCATTGATTCACTTGGGGTGGTTGCCAAGTCGGCTGGGGTGGTAGAATACACCGACTGCACCTCTGCAAAGTGGTAAGACCACCCCAATGAGTGTCTTGATATGACAATAAACAATCTAATTGTGAGGTTCCAGTAATGCTAGGGCTTTGGGGAATACGGAGCGTGCCTTCATTGCCATTGCCCCCAGGTTCAATCTGGCTCGGCGTGGTAGCAGCTGATAGGGCTCTATCTATGGGCTAAATAGAACTAACGGCATATTTATGCTAAAATGAATTGTTTGACTAAACTGAATAGCTTGAAAAAATGTTTTCGACAATTAAACCATACATACATTTAAACTGCATGCTTATACTAAATTGAATTATTTGAAATAGAACTGTTTTTTAGCATTGAAACAGTGTTTACACTAAACTGAATTGCTTAACAAAGAACTGTTTTGACATTTTACTGAGTGTAAACAAAATCTTTACTTGTTGAATTAGAACTGCTTGACTAAACTGAATAGCTTGAAATAGAAATGTTTTTGACAATTAAACTTTACTTACATTTAAACTGCGTACTTATGCTAAACTGAATTGTTCGAAATTGAACTGTTTTTAACATCGAAACTGTACTTAAACTAAACTGAATTGTTATATATAGAACTGTTTTAACATTTTACAGAGTAAACAAAATCTGTACATAAGCTAAACTGAATTATCTGAATTAGAACTCTTTGAATAAACTGAATAGCTTGAAATAGAAATGTTTTTGACAATTAAACTGTGTATTTATGCTAAACTGAGTTGTTTGAAATAGAACTGATTATTTACATAAAATGGATTTGGCGTTAAATAACCTAGAAAGGTTGATATGCCATAAAACCCAAACAACCAACCAACCAACTTCGTGTGTGATTTGAAAATTGCACTGGAGGACATGCAACGTTGTCTCATTCGATAACTAATGCGTTACAAGTTCGTACTGAGCCATAAAATCTAGGATGCAACTAAAACCATTTGTTGTGCGGTAAGTGATGACACAGCTTATCACAGTAGAGTAACCAAATGAATGAAGAAATTTAGCTCGATGATCAGGAGAAATCAGGTAGGCCTAAAAGCGTGAATCCCGAGGCTGAGCTTCAAGCTATAGGAGCAAATCCAGTGATTACTATTCAGAGAGTATCAGGCAAACTCGGCATCTCACAGTCCAGGGCGGTCGATCGCCTTCACGGCCTTGGTGAAAGCACCAGGATCAGCCGAATTGCTTCTCTCACGTTTGTGGGTGAAACGTCTTATGATAAAAATATGAAAATATTGCAAAATCTTTGACACACCCTAGTAAATAGGAGGCATTTCTTTTGGAGCGCTCCTCGTAGTATGAGGGATTGATGAAATATATTACAAAAAAAAAAAAAAATGAACACTAGTGTTTAAATTTCAGCCCAAGTGGTTTTTAAATCTTCTTTTCGTTCTCCATTCCATATAGATTGCTAGATATTTACAGCTCCTTATTTTCTTATACAAATGATATGATAGCCCGTGAATAAGATTATATATCGTCAATCTCCCTGAAAAAGAGAAATATTGCTTTTAAACATAACATTGGAAACCTAAGTCAAACACTAACAGCTGGTGTCAAGGGCAAATTTATCCTTTTTATGAATTAACGAGAAGTCCATGAAGTACGAAGCAATGAAAATATTTACTTTCAGTTATTATTAGTCGCAGTTCATTTAATAAAACACATTAAAGCTTACTCTTAAACATGAATATCTGAGCCCCAAAAGATAAAAAAAAAAACAAATTGCATAAATACATATACACCTAACCCCAGAGCACTAGGAGGATTCAACAAGGTCAATTTTTAACAGGTTTTAATTCAGAGTTTTCCTTCTTCGAGACCAGTTGCCACACCAAGATAAAAAACAAAACAAAACAAAAACAAAACAAAAACAAGACAATCAGCTCGACTATTTACTCATAACTACGGGAGAATAATTATTGGATTCATACCTTTTCCAAGTTCATTTGCGCTATGTGAAAAGCATCAACAAGTATTGGAACTTAGGTTACCGTGTCAATTTCGTACGACAATAATCATTACACCACGAGCGCCTCTATTGCATAATTACATGTTAGGGATTTTTAGAGTATTGCATTTTCATATTTTTAGTTAGAGCGTCTCAACACTGTAGAGGCAGGTAATATTCACTTGCTTCCAATTGGATTGTATCATCATGATCAGCAGCAAGTTACGCTGACAGCACGGATTTCTCTGACTCTCTCTCTCTCTTCCCACCCGTCACTATCATCCATCGCCCACGGAAGGTCTTCCAAACTATATTCTGTGTCTGCACAGAGCTGCTGGAAATAAGCTCTTGCAAGTCCATCTGTAGAGGTCAACAGAAAAATATCATTTAGGGGTCCGTTCTTGCTTCTCGAGTAGTGTCCAACATGTCGGGTTCGTCTTACTTGGATGTTTTTGAGATGGGAAGTAAGTGGCCGTACAACTTCTGTTTCTTGGGGTATTTGTAAAAACAATAAACTTCTAGTATCTTTGGTTTAGAAAAATAAACATATTATCTTTAAAAAATGTTCGGTGGGTAATCATATATATATACGGCCGTTTGAAAAATAAGGTCAGATTTGAGAATAATCGTTGATTTGGCAATTGATAAATTTAAGCAGTGTAAAACATTGGTTAAAGTCATCAATTTATTAAATCAGTCAGATTCGAACATTTCTATCATCGATTGAAAAGTTTATGCCCGAAAGATTAAAACTCTAAAGGTTTTGATGCCAAGAAATCTTTGAATGCAGTTTCTACTTCTTCTTTGGAACACAATGTTTTTGATGCGAAAAAATTATCCAGATACTTAAAAAAATGATATTCAGCAGGTTAAAACTCATGAGAATACGGAGTCGGGGGTGCAAAGTCTCATATCCCAAGTTAGTGAACTTCTGTCATCCTGGTAATATGTGGTCGAGTATTTGTTATTTGACCGGGCTATAGACATAATGGTTTGAGTGTTCGTCAATGTTCTGGAAGTCCGAGGTTTAATCCCAGGTCGAGTCATACCAAAGACTCAAAAAGTGGTACTTAATGCCTCCTTGCTTAATAGCATTATAAGCTGCGGAACAAGGGTTGAGTGGAGCAATCTAGGGAATGGAGTAGTGCCTTCTACACCTCGGTGGAGTAGCTATTGAAAAGGGACCCTTCAGGTCGCCCTCAACAACCTTGACAACTTTACTTTCTTTTACTTAGTGTTATGAAACAAAATGATGATCAAGCTTGAACTCATCCAAATAAAGTAAACGTATCATCTTCCTTTTTTCATCTTCATGATTCGAGGCATATAATTTTCAACATCAAATTCTGAAAGAAGTGATCGAAAATTAAAAAGTTAGTAAGTAAAGTTGGCGACTGACATCGAGGGTGACCAGAAGGCTCCCTTTTCAATAACTACTACAACGAAGTGTAGGGGAGGGCGTTACTCCTTTTCCTGGATTGCTCCAATTTACCATTGATCCATACCTTATAATGATGAGTGTTAACAAGGTTGCATCAAGTGCCATTTTTTGAGTCTTTGGTTTGATTCGACCTGGGATAGAACCCCGGCCTCCCAGAACATTGACGACCAGTCTACTATAAGGCAAAGTGTCTCAATATACATGGGGCCTATAAAACTACTAATAACTCTACTACTAATAATTTTGTGTTTATATTTTTATTTTTATTTTTCAGATTTGAAAGTAGTAGATTATAACTACTCTTACTGCTTGATCACAATGCTTTGGACAAGAGAGAAACATATTTTGCCACACTATTTATTTGGAGATAAAATCATATAAAACTGTTTCAAAATAGATGCAACAAATCAATTTGATAATGATTTATTACTGAGACTAGAAACTAAAAAAAAATTACATGTACTTGAAGCTGATATAATAACAATGAAAAAAACATTGATTTGATGTCTTCAGCTTAAAAAATACATTTTTTACGAGACGTGTTCCAAATAACTACCATTGTGCTTGTCTCAGTAATAAATCATTATCATATTAATGGGTTGCACCTATTTTGAGACACCCTGTACTATTGAAATTTAATGTTAAAACAGAATTTAAACAATTCATACTAAAATCAGACATTGAAACCGTACTTACACTAAACTGAGTTTTATATATAACTGCTTGAATAGACTGAATACTTTGAAATAGAAATGTTTTTGAAAATTCAACTGTGCACTCATGCTAAACTGAATTGTTTTAAATAGAACTAATTATCTACATAAAAACGTATTTAGCGTTATACAAAGGTTGATATGCCATAAAACCCAACCAACCGATAAAATCAGACTGTATTTTATTGCAACTATATATATATATATATATATATATATATATATATATATATATATATATACAACCCGAAGACATATCTTTTATATATTGACCAATTTGATTTAAAACAACAAACTGCATAGTTTCTCTTTAAAGTACTCCCCCTCAATGCACTTTACCATTCTTTCAAAGCTTCGACGCAGTCTTGAAAAGGAATCTTCTGGGATGTCGCGAAGGTCACATTGATGGCCTCCTCGCCGACAAAAGGGGTTTTCTCGATTATCCCCTTGAGCTTAGAGAAAAGTAAAAGTCCCACAGAGCAAAATCAGACGATTTTCCTCTCGGACAAGATCAGACAGATACTCAGAGCATTGTGAGCAGGTGCATTATTGTGGTGCAGCAGTCAGGATTTGTCCTTCCATAACTCTTGTCTCTTCTCATGCACTAAGCAAACCATACAGCACAGGATCTCCTTGAAGACATGCTTATTCATCGTCTGGTACTGTAGAAAAATCTCATAGTGGATGAATCCCCTTACATCGAAGAACTTGATCAAAATGATTTTGACTTTTGATTTAAACTGTCTTGTTTCCTCAGCCTTGGCGAGATATTCACTGACTGTTCTGACGCTTGGTTTCCAAGTCGTACTTAATAATCCATGTCTCATTCAGTTTGAAGAGGCTCGATGATTCCTGACACACCTACATGTGGTGCTCTTTATGATCGTCATTCAGTGGTCTTGGCACGATTTTAGAGCAGACTTTTTGCAAACACTGTCCTCTTCTCTGTCCAGTTAACTTGAGATCATTGAGGTGCCCGTGGAGTAATGGTTATCGTCATAGGAAATGAACACAGCAACACGAGTTCAAATCTTGAACGAAACTGGTCGCATTTCACATAGAACTAATACCCTTGGGAAAGGTATGAATCCAGTTATTCTCCCTCCAGCTATGGGTAAATAGTAGGACAGACTAGGTTCTTCAGCCTTGGTGAGGCAACTAGTCTAGGAGAAGGAAAACTCTGAATTCAAACTCCTCTTAAAAATTGACCTTGTGTCATATCCTGCCCAAGCGGAGGGGTTGGTAAATAGGGTTAACTTGAGATCATTCAAACAGTCAACCAACAATCGCCGCACACCACCTGACATGTCATCTTCTACTTGTTGAAGGCCGTCGCTTCCCGGAGTCATCTTTTACTCTCTCAGGCCTCTGTTTGAACCTCTTGTGCCATTAAAAAAAACTTGAGAACGGGGCATGGTGTTATCTCTGTACACTTGCTGAAGTTTTTCAATTGTTCGTGACGGAGTTTTCCCCAACAGGACCAAATATTTCAGATTTATTCGTTGGTCCGTGTTTATCTTTCGTCACTCAGGGTTCAAAACTGGGAGAAAGTTAAGATTGAAGTTATATACACTCAAGATATCATTTTAAATGTTAGCACTATGCGATTATTCCTTTTTTGCTCAGAGTTCAGACAGCCCACCCAATGATTTTACCTTTCAGATTGACATGGTTTTAACATCGTATTGACGCAGTCTTTAGTATTCATTTATATTTTAATCATCAACTAATATATATATATATATATATATATATATATATATATATATCCAGTGAAAGGAAGAGCGCTCTCCCTTACACCTCGGTTTCGTCGCTTTGGAAAACGGAGTCTTCGGGTCACCCTTGACAACAGTTGGCCAATAACTATCATATATATATATATATATATATATATATATATATATATACGTTGGTTGGTTGGTTGGTTTGGTTTATGGCATATCAAACTTTGTAGGTTATTTAATGCCAAATCCATTTTATACAAATAATCAGGTTTTTTTAACAATTCAGTTTCGCATGAATACATAGTTTAATTGTGAAAAACATTTCTATTTCAAGATATTAAGTTTAGTCAAACAGTTCTAATGCAACCAATTCAGTTTAGTATAAGTATAGATTTTGTTTATACTTAGTTAAATGTCAAAAGACCTATTTCAAGAATCAGTTTTGCATAATTAGGCAGTTTAGTTCTATTTGACCCATATTTAGGGTCCTATCAGATGCTATCAATCCGGACCAGAGTAGACCTGGGAGCGATGTCAATGAAGGAATACTCTGCCTTCCCAAAACCTCCAGCATAACGAACCTCACTAACAGATTGTTCTGCGTCATATCAGAACACTCACAGGTGGGGTCTTACCCCTCAGCAGAGGTGAGGTGCAGTCTATGTATTTTACAGTCCCAGCCGACTGGACAATATATCTATATATGTGTGTGTGTGTGTGTTTTTGTATGAAAAACTATGATAAAAATTTAATGCTAAAATGTTTATAATCCATAAACATTTTAAAGGATAAAATAATAATAATAATAATAATAATAATAATAATAATAATAATAATAATAATAATAATATCAATAATACTTAAGAAATTTACTGGTGGATACAAACTTACTAAATCGCAAGAAAAAAATCAATCACCTTAAGTACAAGGACGATATCAAACTGTTTGCCAAAAATTAAAAAGAATTGGAGACCCAGGGACAGGCAATGAGATTATACACTCAGTGCATAGGGATGGAATTTGACATAGAAAAATGCACTCTGCTAATAATGAGAAACAGGAAACGATACATGAGAGTAGGAATAGAACTGCAAAATCAAAAAAATATCGTAAACTCATTAGTACTTAAGAATATTGGAAGCGGACATTGTCAAACAAGATGAAAGAAAAAACTTAAAAAAGAGTATCTCCGGATAACGAGAAAGCTATACGAAACCAACCTAAATAGCAGAAATTTCATCAAATGGGTAAACGCCTGGGCTATCCCTCCCAGTAAGATATTCGGGACCATTCTTGAAGTGAACGAGGGCAGAACTTCAACAAATGAAGCAGAGAATAAGAAAGTTCATGACGATACATCAGGTCTTTCATCCCAGAGATGACGTAGTGTCAAGGAATAAAGGAGGAAGAGGATTGCCAGCATTGAAAATAGCGTTGATGCATCGAAACGCCGACTCATAGACTACATAAAGAAAGTGCTGAAGAAGACTGATTACAGCAACCAGAAACAATACAGACAACACAAGCATCAACTTAAAAATAAAAATGGGTAGAAAAACCACTCTATGGATATTTCAATCGACAAACAAGCAAAGTCTCACATGAGAAAACTTGACATGGCTATGAAAGGGAAACCTTAAGAGAGAAACTGAATCTCTCCTGATAGCAGCACAAAACAGCGCCATAAGGACTACGTGGAAGCAGAAATAGACAAGACGCAACAAAATAGTAGATGTAGATAATGTGGTGATACAGACGAAATAATCAGTCATATAACAAGCGACTATTGTAAATTAGCGCAAAGAGAGTATAAGAATACACACGATTGGCTGATCAAGGCTATCAACTTGGAATTGTACAAGAAGTTTTAATTTGACCATATGAACAAATGGTAAATGCACCACCCACAATTCCTCTTGGAAAATAAGACGCACAAATATCTCTGAGATTTTGAAATACAAACGGATCATTTGACGACCAGGCCAAATAATTGTCAACAACAAAAAAAAAAAAAGAACTTGCTGATATGTAAACTTTACTGTCCCAGCAGACGACAGAGTAAAATTGAAAGAAAGTGAAAAAAGGGCTAGGTACTTGGACCTTGCTAAAGCAACGTCGATACATCGATGCAACGACTAAAAGCGCGGAGGAAGACTGATTACAGCCACCAGAAGCCATTCTGACAACACAAATATCAACAGAATGAAAATAACCAGAAAACAAAAATGGGAAGAAAAACAACTGTATTGACATTTCAAACGACAAACAAGCGTAATCTTGCATGAGAAAACTTGGACACAGCAAAACAAGGGAAACCTTAAGAAAGAAACTGAATTTCTTCAAATAGTAGCACAAAATAGCGCCATAAGGATCAACTATGTCAAAACAAAAATAGAGAAGACACAATAAAATAGCAAATGTTGATTATGACGTGATAGAGAGGTAATGATCCATCACATTATAAGCGAATGAAACAAATTAGCGCAAAAAGTGTATAGGATTAGACACGACGAGGTGGGCAAGGTGATCCACTGGGAATTGTGCAAGAAGATTAAATTTGACCATTTAAACAAATTTTTGGGTATCACCTACCTTTTCAGCATAATGAGCTGTTCCATCTGCCATATATGACAGTAGCGGAGATCAGTCTGCGGGATAAGCCTACAAGTCAGACCAGAAGAGCCGTTTCTATTGTTGAAGTATATCATTACTCTATCACTAATCCTATGTTCTTATTACTAACAGTCTCTCTCTTGTAAATACTATTTCCTGTAAGTATAACTATTTTCCTCACATATCGTGGTTTGTCTTATTATTATCAGTACTTGTGTTCACTAACCAGAACACAACACAAAACAAATGGTATCTGCACAACCGAGAATCTCTCCTTAAGAATGAGACGCATAAACTTCTCTGGGAGTTTGAGATACAAATGGATCACCTAATTTCGACAAGACGATCTGACCTAGTGATAGTCAACAAAATAAAAAGAAGAGAACCTGCTGAATAGTCGACTTTGTCGTTCCGACAGGCTACAGAGTGAAATTGAAGGAAAGCGAAAAGAGAGATAAATACGTAGACTTTGCTAGAGAATTGACCAAAGTATGTAACATGAAAATGACGATGAATGCATTTGTAATTGGTGCACCCGGTACTGTCACCAAAAGATTGGTACAAGAAGTTGAAGACTTGGAAATAAAAAGACGAGTGGAGACCATCCAAACTACAGCATTATTAAAATCGACCACTGAGAAGAGCCCTGGAGACTCGAGGAGACTTGCTGCCTCTCAATCTCCAGTGGAAGACCATCAGCTAACGCTGGTATGAAAAAGTCTTAAAAGTGCAAAATAATGATAATAAAACAGGATAAAATTTCACGTCTAAATGTTTCACATTGTCAATTCTCACACATGTTGTATATTATCTCAGTCGTGGGTTTTATTCTGTTTTACTATTATCCTATTTTATACTTTGAAAAATAGTATATAAATCGAGCTCGCTGTTGCCGTTAAGTGGATATATGTAAATAAAACAAATGTGATACATAAGCGTTTAAATTTCCTTCGTTTGCGCTAGTTTTCTCGTGGCTGAGTAGCAGAATCTTGGGATTGACGTTTCAGTCAGCAAGGCTTCGGCCTGTCTAGCCACACTGAAGAGTTGTGAAAGAACGAAACCGTCAGTGTATGACTATATATATATATATATATATATAGGGTTATTTAGATTTGTCATACAGGTTTCATCTTTGTATGGGCACAGAAATTTGTATTAGTTTTTCTACATTCTGAGAAGAGATAGTGTGTTGCCACAATAAAATTATCTTGCTACGCGTCTTCTTTGAACTTTTTGATTGACCCCCCTACATATATATATATATATATATATATATATATATATATCCCAACCTCTACGCTCGAGCAGAATGCGATACAAGGTGAATTTTTTTTGTGAAATCTAACAGGTTTGAATACAAAGTTTTTCTCCTCCTATACCGGTTGCTCTACCAAAATTAAGGACCCCATTTCGCCGTGCTATTCATCCATAGCGGTTAGGATAATAGTTAGATTCACTCTTTTCCTAAGAGCATTTTCAATATATGAAATGCTAACAGCCTCGATTTGATGTGAAGTTAAGTCGCCGTCTATGTATCCATAAGAATATATATGTATATATTAAATTGTGATCTCGTGTCACTCTACTTGTTACTCCGATGCTCATGTGTCATTACAATCATGATATTTCCACCCCTAGTGAGCTTGTGTGCCAAGTAAGGAGACTTGTTTTCTAGTGGGTGTGGTCTACGATTTATTAATTCCTTCATCGAATCAAAGAATACCATGCCAGTCGGCTGAGCTTTAGAACACACCGATTGCACCTCTGCAGAGAGGTACGACCCATCCAACAAAGAGTATCTTGCTTATGACAATAAACCATCTAATTGTAAGGCTCCTGTCTAAGAGCTTTGGATGATGTGGAATACACCTTTATTGCCGGTCCACTATGTCGGAGTGAAAGTACCTAATAGGGTCCTATCTATTGGTCAAATAGAACTGACTTATGCTTAATTGAATTGTTTGAAATAGAACTGTTTGATCACTTAATTACGTGTAAACAAATGAATAATATTTAATTGAATTTTTAGTGGTACATAGTAATACTTGGAACAATTTAACTGTGTGCAACCAAATGAGCTTTGACTCATTTAAAAACTTTATGAAGAAAATATGTTTACAAGTCATATATATTTAGTATATATGTACAAAAATGATATAGCATTAAATATCCAGCACTGGTTGATATGCCGTAAAACCAAATCAAACCAAAGAATACCTTTTCACGTCTTCCTGATATGAAACCGGTACAGAGGGGTTGGAAAAACAGCAATAAGTTGGGTGTTATGTTTTCTGTGACCACTGGTCCGACTTTTTCTTTTTCTGTAAAGTCGTCTTCATCTCTTGATCTCGACGTTGTCTCCAGCAACGTTTTGTTGAAGCTCAACAATGCAACAAGTGTCTATAATGATATATTATTCTCAGACGAATGAAACTAATAGCACCAGATCATAATTTGACATTTCAGATTCTTTTCTGAAACAACACACACATATATATATATATATATATATATATATATATATATATAATCCATGGAAAATATTCTTCTGCAACCTAAGGTTTCATGAAGTATATACCAATATTCATCAAGCAGTTAAGAAGATGGAATGAAATTGAAAATCGAAAATGCGACAAAATGCAGACAAAAAGCCGTTAAGATTTCGTTTGTGTGTGGTTGTATGTGTGTGTATATGGGTGTGGGTGTATGTGTGTGAGTGTGGATGCGTGTTTTTAAGTTAAGTGAGGCCAGGAACGTAAAGCGTTGGTTATAACGGAAATGGTATAAATATCTATGATAGAGCTATTATATATATATATATATATATATATATACCCATGTGATACAGTATTTTAAGGTAAATATATATTTATTATATAATGTTTAACTTGGGTACTTTCTTAAATGGTGTATCAACTTTCTTGTGTTATTTAAAGCAAAACTCTCCTTATAGAAGAACAGAAGTGACACTATTTAATCCATAGCAAGGGACATAAGGAGGTTCATACCTTTTCCAAGGGTATTAGTCCAAAACTGAACGTAATAGCGCGAGAGGAGTTCAAACTCGTTTACTACGATTTCTCAATCTAACATTTTTGCAATTACGCCACGGGGACACCATTTCTTTTATTATTTATCAATGCAGCAATTCAACCAACCAACCAATCAACCAACCAACCTTCGATGCTAACTGGATTATTATTTATTGTTACCCCTAAGTGAATGTACTATTTAAGATAATATTAAAGTAGTTTTTTTGCTTTTCTTTCTTTCTTTCTTTCTTTCTTTCTTTCTTTTTTTCCAACTGTGCAGACTTGCTATTCAAGATTTCTTTGTTGATAATTGATTGATTGGTTGATTGATTGATTTTACTGGCGCGTCAAATCTCTTTGGGCTATTTCATGTCTAGAGGTGAGAGAATCGCATTCATTCTACGTTCATTTTACATTCTGTGAAGTTGTTTCTCAAGTTTTTTTCCCCAAATTCCTTATCAAGTATGAATTATTTTGCACACATCTATTTGACCCATAAAATTGATGGGACCGTAACAGTTACTCTCATTATGGGCCTCAGTGGGCCTGAGTGTAATGACAAGAAGTATTCCACACTCAGTAGATTTCAAGAATTGAAGCCGTATCTGGGAGGGTTTTACCTATGCACGAGGGGTACAGTATATTATAAACCCCACCGACAGGACATAATAATTCTTAATATGCAACTATTGCTTCAACTAATTATTTTTATTATGCACACAGTTGTACTTTAACATACATATCAGAGGCTTAGATAAGACCCTAACAGATACAATCACTCTGGGACAGAGTGAACCGGGGAGTCTTTCCCCACACTCGAGAGTGAATTATCTAATTCAATGAGTTTTACCATCCTTTCAATTGTTGCAGTTGACAGCAATTTTGTAGGAACTATGTTCCCTTTCTATTAGATATGATTAAACACTTGTTGAGGTAAGCAAAAATTATCTTTTAATTGTCGAGTGATTGTATTTCAGACCTTCTGCTGTGATCTGTTTTAGGAATGCAAATTAGAAGACTCTTAAAGATTTCTTTCCATAACATTGAATTATTTCATAATAGTTTTCTCGGTATGGCTGGAAAAATTTTATGCCATAGATCTAAAAAATTTTATCGAATTTGCTTAAGGAATATTTTATGAAACCAGAATATTCGGCTTCTAATTGATAAAATAATACTGACTTATCTGTTATTTGTTTATTTTACCACAAAATTCAAAACTAAGATGAATATTATCTATGTGTGCTAATTCCATGATTTTTTGCCTGAGTATATATATATATATATATACTCTTTTGAGTGTTTCCGTAGGCCGCACGCTGTACTTGCCGGATTTTCTGATCAGGGTATTTCAATTTATAAGACACACACACACACACACACACACACACACACATATATATATATATATACGAAATATTTCGACTAAGATCATTCCTCCTTTTGTATTTCCAGCTGCTGTTGTTTCATAAAAATTGTTGTTTTTCTTTCAGTTTGGAAAAGTGAGTGTTTTTGAGTTCAGATATTTCCATGCTAAACTTTCGTGGGAGATACATTTTTTGCTCGGAAGACCCAGTCCTAACTGTCTGACTTTTGCGAAAGTCGAATTTTCTGAAATTTTTAGACTTTCAACGAAAGATTCTATGAATTTTTATGTGTTCTGGAAAAATGCGAAGGGAAAATCTGAGAATGCGAGCTGTGCGGATATGTATAACTTTCTCATTAGAAAGATTCTCCTGTTTTTCATAGAATGTGTTGGACATCGGTAATGTTTTTATATTTCCGGATATTCTTGAAATCTGAACTTTTTATAAAGGATATTTGGGAAGATTTCTCAATTATGAATTTGACTATATTGAAAAATCTTAAGCAAAACTTCAATATCCTAAATCCTTTATACAACGTGCTAAAATAAAAACTCTCAATATTCACCCATATATTTATATATGGAGAGCCAAAAGTAGGTTGACAGTATATTAAAAAAGACCTTATCTTTTTTTTAATCCACATACTTTTAGCTTCCCCTCTCTCTCTCTCTCTCTCTCTCTCTATATATATATATATATATATACTACTGACCAAAAGTCTCCGACCACCCTGAATTGTTTTTTTTTAGTTCTTAATAAAGGCTAATTTTTTCATTGATCGGAAAATTCGAAGTGATCAGAACCAGAATAAGCAAAAGTTGTTTACATATTTAAACGTTGCTTGCAAATCACTTCCACCAACATACATTAAACAGTTACCAGGAAGAATTGTCTCGGTAGTTTAAATGCTCATGGTAAATTCTTTGATGAAAATAAAATAAAATTTGCTTTTATTTAAGTCATAATCATTTCCTATTTATTTTGATTTAAATTATTGCATAATTTCACACAACTTTAGATCAGTACTATTTGTATGTTTATCTATATATACACACACACACACACACACACACACACACACACACACACACACATATATATATATATATATACATATATATATGTGTATGTGTGTGTGTGTGTGCGCGCGCGTGTGTGTGTGTGTGTGTGTCTCTGTCTGTTTGTCAGTCTGTCTGTGTATGTGTGTGTGTAATATTGTTTTTCATGTAAAATGTTTCCAGATTTTGCTTATGGAAAATAAATATACCCTGCCCTAAATACTTCACAAATTATTTGTGTGACGATGAACATTGAAACATCAACCAAGATAACAGGAAAAAGCTCCAACTACAGAAGAAATATAATATATACAACCAACCACATAGCACACTAATGATTATTATTAGCGATTTGGAACTGAGCAGCCTTGTGCAAATCATTCTTATTACGTAGGATTACTTGATAAAAAGAATAATGTCAAATAGCAATACTTGAAATTGTGGTCCTTTGATAGTCACAGAGCCCAATGTAGTGTGACTACTTGTCACAGTATTTGTGACTTTTGTTTTCGTGTCTACTTCATTAGCTTCCGACTGTTTGTTTTGTCGAATCCTTCCACACCCATGCTATGTTTGAAAGAGCCACGGAGGTTTTGACACAATTCAGCCGGATCTTCCTCTGACAGTCGGGTAATATAAGTGGCTAGATTGACTAGCAACTCAAAGAATAGAGAAAACCCGTTGTTTAACAACAACAAAAAAATCGTTTTTATTGAAACACATTTTTGAGACAATAAATAACAAACAAACGAGGTTTGCTTTCCTGGAAAACAGAAAAAAAAATATCGATAGAGGAAGAGTGACGATGAGTTGCACTTAGAGTAACACTAACGTCTCTAAAGTGTGGGACTTTGAAATTTTGTAACGTCTGAAGGTTTTCACAATACTTCGGGTTTTGATGATTCTTTGGCAGTCTTGAGTTTCTTCTTGGTTCCTTTTTTTATCCTCTCTGAGGATTCGTTTAATTATCCCATTTTTTATAGATCAATATCTGGACTAAAAATGGTTTCTGATTGGTTGTCCTACAAGAGACAATTAGGAGTCATATTCCCATTAGTCAGCCAATCCTAGTTCAGGATTATATCTTACAGGTATAGGGAAAACCCTTTTTGGATGCTTTGACCAATGGGAACAGGTTTAGAGCTATGGGGTTCAACAAAAAAAAAAAAATTCTCAGCCTCACCTGACTGGATGAGGCATGCCCAACTCACCTTTATTTCAGGTGGAGCAAAATTAAATCTCCCTTTTGACATTGACCTCCAAGATAAGGACTAGAAAAATATATTTTACGAAATGACCCATTTCATCATTGTGATTGATGAAGTTTCAGTTGACAACCGAAAAACTAAAAAAATTTGATAACCTTTAAAATCAAAAACAATTGTCTCGCACTTAACTGACCTTTAAAAAATCGAAAACGATTGTCTCGCACTTAACTGATCTTTAGGAACGATCAACCAGCTTTTTAGGTCATATAAGCCTTGACCAAAAAGATACTTATTGTAAGAATCATTTTTTTTTGTTTTTGATATATATATATATATCAATTAGAAGATATTTCATAAATTCTAATTTTTATATATTAATTAAGTACTCAACCACATGTCGTGTCACAAAATGATTTAACTGTATGCTAACATATGATTAATATTAAATAGAATTATTAGTGTTAGATAGCAGTACTTGAAAACATTTAATTCTGTGCAAATAAATCAGGTCTAATAACTTGTTTAAAAATAAAGATACCTACAAACTATTCGCTGACAAATCAGATAAATATATATGAAAACGGCATTTGCCAGTAAATAACCCTCAAGTGCCGAATTTGCTATAAAACAGCAACCAACCCAACCCAACTCACGTATATATAACTCAGAAAAATATCTAACGATGAACACTTTGTTCGTTTCTTTAGTGTTTATGTGATGTACAAGAACCCATAGAATTGCTTGAAAAAAAGGAAGAAAAAGGAAAAAGACTGACTTCGTCATTAAATAAATAAACCAACCAAACAAAAATTCGTATACCTTCGATGCTAAGTGAGTAATTGTCGTTACCTCTAAGATTTTACTCTTGCGGTAAAAGCGTTTATCTTAAACTAAATCGAATAAGCAGATTCCCAGTTACTTATTTTCCTTTACAACTATAATTCGTATGTGTCTTAATAAGCAGGGTCATAATTGTTACCCTTATCATAATTACGGGATCCTTATCGAAATAAATCAGATACTGTAATTACAATTGTCCATAACATTGTTTATAGCAAACTTTTTTTATTTTATTGAGAAATAAAATTAGTAAATATTATTAACCAATAAGACACTGGCATTCCCAAACTTTGTCACTGCCTTATCGACGAGGCTTAGAATAACGCTGACTCTATCCACTGCAGAGGGGTAAGACCTACCTCCTAAAAAGGAGGGGGATTTCTTTGTATGATACAAAGCTATATCCAAGGGTGAAGCTCCATTTCTGGAGATCTGAGAAGTGTGAATTATCCCTTTAATGCCACTACTCGCTGGTAGCCTCTATTAGGATCTAATGTATAGGTAAAATAGATCTGTATCAAAATCCTTACACAGAAATACTTGATATAGTATGAATCTGTGCAAATTATTTGCATTAAGAATAGTTACTTAAGAGTATAACTGTTTACAAAGGATTATTATTATTATTATTATTATTATTATTATTAGCAACTGGAAACCATATAAATGTGTTCAAACAAACCTCTATTTTTAGAGAGAAATAATTACTTGAAGCCTTATAATTACACTGGTTTGGAAAAATAAATTTTTGGTCTGAGGCAAGAATGGGGATAGGTGTTTTTTGTTAATTTGGGTGTGCTGAATTCAAATTTATAGATAGTTTTTCTCTATCACCTCTAGTTTTCTTACTTTTAAATAGTCTCATTTTAGTATAAACAGAGAATATATGTGCATTTTCAAGAGTTGCAGCAGCTCACAACAGATAAAACAGGATAGATAAAGAACACTGATTGAATCGATGTACTTGGATGACACAATTACACAATTCATAGTACCACAGACAGTCAAAAGTATGTGTTTTCTTAGAATATCTGATGTATTTTGCCTCCGGGATGTCACGCAAGAGCATCCAGCAGAAGTCTCCCATCATGCCTGGGTTCCATTTGACTTGATAGTTTCTCTCCATCTTCGTAATGTCTTGGTGGAATCTTTCTCCATGCTCATCACTCACTGCTCCAAGGTTTGGCGGGAAAAAGTTGAGGTGGGATTGGAGAAAAGGAATCTTGAGTGACATTCGGCACCCCATATCCTCGTCAGACTTTAGCAACTTCTCAATACAGGCTTGGTAATCTGGTACGCGTGTGTTACCAAGGAAGCCACTACAGACTGACTTGAATGCTTCCCATGCTGTCAGCTCCTTTAAGTTAAGAAGCTCCCCAAAATCAGTATCCTTTAGCACTTTTCGGATCTGAGGTCCGACAAAGATGCCTTCTTTGAGCTTAGCAGCACTAAGACCTGCGAACACAGTAGACAAGTGTTGGAAGGCAGCACCATATTTGTGCAACGCCTTCACGAAATTCTTCATCAAACCAAGGTTGATGTGAAGAGGAAGAAGCGCCTTATTCATGCCCACCAGAGGATTCTCCTTGAGACTGTGTTCGCCAGGAACAAAAATGCCTCTAGACTCCCAGTCTTTCTGCTTGTAATACTGGGATACAGCTCGACTATCCCAGAGACAGAGAAAACAACAGTACTTTGTGAAGCCCGCTTGTATACCCATAAGAAGACCAATGACCTTATTTGTTCCGATTCCTGAAACTGGTGATCCTTACATCTTCCTGGACTAGATTCCACTGTTTAAGCCGAGAAGCAAAGAGCTCTTTTGACAGATACAAATCACAAGCAAGATCATTCAGGTCTTCTAACGTGATCAAGTGTGGCTCATTGCCACTTGTTCCTGAATATGTAGACTCAATATCTTCCAAAGATATTGACTCGGCAGAATCCTACCTTGAAGGCATTTCTTCATCTGATGAGGAAAGAAGATCCTTATTTACCGGAGGTGTGGGTACAGGAAGATCATCTGAATGGGGAACGGGTCTCATAGTAGATTGAAGGTTGGGATATTTGGTCTTTTTCCTAGAAGATCCATTGAAACCAGTTACATTAGTTAAACAAAAATTACAATCATCTGCGTGGTTTCGCGGCTCTCTCCAAACCATCGGGACTGCAAAGTTGAAAGCCACTTTCTTGACATTAAACCATGCAGTTAGTCCATTGTAGCAGGGTTTACAACAGATGTGTGGAGCCCAAGATTTGTCCTGATCACCAACTTTACAGTCAAAATAGTGAAAGTAGGCGGTTCTGAAGAGGGAAGTGATGGTTCGACGCTGTCAACTGTTGTGAAGTCCCCACACACATAGCAAAAATAATTGGCCTTGTTGAGGCATCCTCGACATTTTGACGTGCTTGAAGCCATTGGAGAATCTGAAAATATAACAAAGTAAAACTAAATGTGCATTTGGAAATGTAATACTAACATTTAGTAACCCAAAAGATGTGTAACATGATAGTTGAGGGATACCAATCTCCTGCGCCGCCTGCGGGACAACCTCTTCCAATGACTGCTAGAGTGCCTTAACTGTCAAAATCCGTCGTGATATATAATGTAATGCTATCACTTACATTTAGTGCATAATAACTACAAAAATAAGCCATAAGTCTCACAATATTAGCATTAACCCTGAATTCATATACTCCTTTATGTACTGTATATGCACAAAATGCACAGTATGCATATCTAGAAAACTAGAGGTGATGAGTAAAAACGGATTTCAAATTTGAATTCAGCACCCTTAAATTAGGTAAAAACGGGTATTTTTGTGCTTGCCTCAATTTCTTTGTAAACCAGTGTAATTAGAATTTGATAGAATCTCTTGAAAAATGTATGTAAATTATTTGCTTTTGATAATTGATTCGACATAACAGTGTGCAAATAAACAATATCATTGAATAGAAATAAGTAAGTAAAGTTGGCAACCGTAGTCGAAGGCGACCAGAAGGCTTCCTTTTCAATAGCTACTACACTGAGGTGTAGGGGAGGGCGCTACTCCTTTCCTTGGATTGTTCCCCTTTACCCTTGATACGTACTTTATATTGCTGAGTGTTAAGCAAGGAGGTATCAAGTACCATTTTCAAAGTCTTTGGTATGACGTGACCTGGGATTGAACCCAGATCTCCCGGGCCATTGGCGAATACTCAACCCACTTGGCCAGTAATGGAAATGATTACTTGAAACCGTATAATTATTATTAGATTTGGATGCTTGAATTAAGCTTAGTACAAATTATTTCTATTGGATATGTATAAGTAAAGTTAGCGACTATTGTCGAGGGTGACCCGAAGGCTCCCTTTTCAATAGCTATTACATGGTGTAAGGGAGGGCGCTACTCCATTCCCGGAATTGCTCCACTTTACCATTGATCCTTACAATACTGAGTGCTAAGCAATGCAGAATCAAGTCCTATTTTTGAGTCTTTGGTATGACACGACCTAAGATTGAACCTTGGTCTCCTGAACCATTGGCGAACACTCTACTCATTCGACCAATGGCCAAATACTTGATATCAAATAACTGTGTGCGAAAATCTCTGAAGAAATGTCTAGACAAAAATATTAATATAAACGTATAATAAAATTATTTCCCTAATCTCTACTCATGAAATGACCCCAGATAGATTGTCATGTGGTTAAATTCAATCAAATCTAAGTCAGCTTTTTATGATGCCATTTACATTACTGCCTCTGAGTGATGCTGATGAAAACAATAAAAACTAAATAATAAAAAAAATGTCACAAAATGTATGGCATGATGTAAATAAGGGAGATAACCTTTGTCCTCATACTTCAATATCTGACAGTTACGGTGTTTGGGTAGGAACAGACTTTAAGGTAACGGTTTTTGAGCAGCATAAAGAAAATAACGACAATAATGCAATTTATTTATTGGGCTTCGCTGCCAAAGCAAGAGGTTGTTTTTTTATTAGCTTAACACTCACCACCCTAAACCTAAGACAATGATTTAATGTCTCTTGAAAAGCATGTAGCACTTAGGAGATGTAATAAGCCTAAGCAACACTTTACGTTGCTTTGATGCAGTCTGTATTATTCAAGTGACAGAAAAAAGTATTTTATGAGAGTAAACATACTAAGTACTGCTTGAGTCAATTGGTTTTTGTGTCTTAACCAACTCGGTAATCTAATAATAACAGTTACAAGTCCCGAAGGGGAACATTTTTTAGTCATTAGCTTTTGGTCATGGGATATAGAGAGATAATCAAAGAAAACGTCACTAGACTGAGAGAAATCACTCTTTCCAAGGTAACTTCTGTAGAGGGGTAAGAGGCCTTTCTAAAGGAGTGTTTTGTGTATAATTCTAAACTTCATATGATGTTGAGAATCCAGTTCTGGAAATCTGGGGAGCGTGGAGTAATCCTTCATTACAATATATATACATATTAATTACATTATATTTCATAAATTCTAATTCTTACATATTAATTAAGTACTCAACCGCATGTCGTATCACAAAATAATTTAACTGTATTCAAACATATGATTAATATTAAAAAGAATTATTAGTGTTCGATAGCAGTACTTGAAACATTTAACTCTGTGCAAATAAATCAGGTCTAATAACTCGTTTAAAAATAAAGATACCTACAAACTATTAACTTACAAATCATATAAATATATACGAAAACGGCATTCGATTTAGTTTTAAGATACACGCTTTTACCACAAGAGTAAAATCTTAGGGGTAACGACAATTACCCATTTAGCATCGAAGGTATACGAATTGTTGGTTGGTTGGTTGGTTGGTTGGTTGGTTGGAGAATCTAGTTCTGGAAATCTGGGTAGCGTGAAGTAATCCTTCATTACTATTTATCTCAACTCCACTCTGACCCAGAGCGGTAGTTTCTGGTACGTTTAGATCTAACGGGCAAATGGAACAGATTAGTAATTTTTTGTATTCTATTGAACGATATGAAATGAAAAACCTCTTAAAAAACAACTGCACAAAAATGTAGAATACACCGACTGCACCTCTGCAGAATGGGTAAGGCTTCCACAATAAGCGTCCTGGATATGAGACTAAACAATCTATTGACAAGGCTTCAGTCTGAGAGTTTTGGGGAATATGGAGTACCTCTTCATGGCTATTGCTCCCAAATCTACTCTGACCCGGAGTGGTAGTTCCTCATAGGGTTCTATCTATGGGTCAAACAGAACTGTTTTACATTTGTTTGTTTGTTTGTTTGTTAGCACTTTATGGCATATCAACCTTTGTAGGTTATTTAATGCTAAAACCCTTTTTATACAATAAACAATTCTATTTCAAACAATTCAGTTTAGCTGAAGTATACAAATTTGATTGTCAAAAACGTTTCTATTTCAAGCTATTCAGTTTAGACAAACAATTCTAATTCAAACAATCCAGTTTAGTATAAGTATAGTTTTTGTTTACTCACAGTTAAATGTCAAAACAGTTCTATTTCAAGCCATTCAGGTTAGCATAAGTATGCAGTTTAGTTCTATTTAACCCTATCAGGTGCTACTCTGGGCCAGAGTAGACCTGGAAGCAATGGCAATGGAGAGGTACTCCACATTCCTCAAAGATCTAGCATTCCTGGAACCTCCCCGTCAGATTGTTTAGCGTCATATCTAGGACACTCCTTGGGGGGAGGTATTACTTCTCAGCAGAGATGCAGTCGGTTTATTCTATTGCCCCAAAATGTATGCAAACAAATGACTTATGCTAACTTAACTTGTTGAAAATAAAACTTTGATCATTTAACTGTGGCTAAACAAATGACTGATATCGAATTGAATTGTTAGGGATACATATTAATACTTGGAACAATTTAACTCTATGTAAACAAAAAAGAAATGTTGAACGGAATTATTAGAGTTTGATTGCAATAAATGAAACCATTTAACTTCGTGTAAATAATGAACTTAGGCTAGTTAAAAATGTTATCCAAAAGATCTGTATATAAATCATGCATATTTAATATATATATATATATATATATATATATATATATATATATATATATATATATATATGTAATTTGGAATTAGATAACCTACAGAGGTTGAAATGCCATAAAACCCAACCAAATCAAACCTTAGGTGAGTTGATTTACTGTTAAAATCGATTTATAATTCAATAAATCAATCATGAATTGAAGAGCTCTGAATGATAGAGATTTAAAATCTATAAGGTAAATAGAATACACTAAAAGAAATAGGGAAACCGAGTTACTTTTAATTAAAAAGATAGTTAAGATATTAAGAAAAAATATTTTCTACAATTTCAAACCGAAATCCAACTTTGTGGAAAACAAAACCTTTTTTTTTTCTTTTTGGAGTGGTGCTAAAAACGTTTTCAACAAATGAAGAAATAGGCTGACTTTATCCCTCACAGAGGAGTGAGACCCCACCAAAAAAGGGATGACACTCGACTAGATATAATGGTAAGGATCCAATTCTGGAGATTTGGGGAGTGTGGAGAGCCCGTTCATTACTTCCATGTCCACTGTAATCTGTAGTGTTAGTACCTCTTAGGATCCCATCTAAAGATAAAATAGATGTTTAAAAATTATTCATAGTAGAAAGGGAAAAGTGTATAACATATAACTGTGCTGAAAAACTTACGAAACTAATTTAAAAAAAAATGTTAATATAAATGTACAATAAAAGTAATTCCCTAACTTTTAGACCTAAAATAACACCAGACATTGAAATCAATCCATCAATCTCTCTCGCTCTGTTAGTTTCTGTCTCTGTCTGTCTGTTTTTCCCTTTCATCATTCCTAAATCACAAGCTCAAATTTAAAAAATGTAATCTCTACCTCTTATTTTCAACTCTGCCATTACGTTTCACCAGCAAATACACAACAGCCCAGTCGACTGAGGTTGTAGAATACACTAATTTTAACTCTGCAGACCCCACTCAACGATTGTTCTAGTAATTACGCAAAAAGAATCTGATGGTTGGTTGGTTGTTTGGGTTTTATGGCGTATCAACCTTTGCAGGTTATTTAACGGCAAATTCTGTCTATATGTATATACCTTTTACCAATGAATACTTAGTAGGTAAAATTTTCTATAAGCAGTATTTCACTTGTTTGCACATGATTAATCAGTTTTAATTCGTCATATGTTTTCATACAACCCTGTTTCTCGCAAGAAGGACAGAACGTCATCTATTTTGATGTTTTCGAACAATTTGGTTAAACTAGTCACTTTGAAAAATGGCTTTCTGATGACAGCGAAAGCTCTGCATTCTATAAGAATGTGTTTAACTGTGCAAGTTGTCTGACACGTCAAACACTGTGGCTGTGGTTCCTGTTCAGTAGGAAAGCGTTAGTATGGAAGCGTTGTATGACCAACGCGCAGTCGGGATATAATGACTTGTTCTCTTCTCGATGCTCTAAAAGCTGGTCTCCATTCTCCCAAGGTGGGCTGAATCTGATGGTGAGGCTCCAGTAATGCAGAAGCTTTGGCGACTGCTGAATACCCCTTTATTACCATCGCACCCAAATCCACTCTGCCTTGTTGTGGTCAAATAGAACTGTTTGATATTTTAAATGAATGCAAACAAATGAATTGTTAGAAATAGAACTGTTTTCATTTGTCTGTGTGTAAACAAATAACTGATGTTAAACTGAATTGTTAGTGATACATAACAATACTTGGAGCCATTTGACTGTGTGCAAATGGATGAGTAATGTCGAATAGAATAAGTTGTGTTAATTAGCAAAACTTGAAACAATTTAACTGTACGCAAACAAATAGTTAACAGTATATCGAATTATTCCTATTACAATGAAATGCCCAGTCGGCTGTGGCTATAAAATAGACCAACTGCATCTCTGCAGAAGGGTATTCCCCCCGCCAACGAGTGTCTTGGATATGACACTAATTAATCTGATGGTGAGGTTCCAGTAATGCTGGAGCTTTGAAGAATGAGTACCCCTTCATTGCCATCGCTTCCACGTCCACTCTGGCCCAAAGAGGTAGCACCTGACAGGGTCCTATATATGGGTCAAATAGAACTAAAATTTGTATTTATGCTAAATTTAACTGCTTGAAATAGAACTGTTTTGAAATGTAAAATGTGTATTCATACTAAAATGAATTGATACCAAACGGGAAAATCCTCTTATTGTCAAGATATTCAACAAACTCAAATAACTGATCTATAGCAAAATGTGAATATTTTGCTGGATTTTAAGCCATATCGGAATTCAGGGTAATGATAAACCCAACTCATTAGCTAAAGCTGCAATCAACATGACTCCCGATAAAAAAACATTAAAACTCCATATACTGACCTCAAACCTAAAATCAAGCCAATAGTAACCAAAAAATGGCAACAATTATGGGATGAAAATCCACACAATAAACTCTTACAAATACAACCAATTTTAAAAGAAAGGAAGCTGGATCCTAATAATACCGGAAGAGAAGAAACTACCCTTACTTGACTACGCATTGGACTCACTCCTTCATTCTTAAAGAAGAATCTCCCACAAAATATCCAAAGTTTTATAAGGTGAACAGCATGAAGGAACTATTTTTAAAAAATTGCTCTCAAAAACATCATTAACTTCTTAAAAACAATTGGCCTCCTTTTAAAGATATAGACTATGTTACCAACACCTTCGACCATCAAGTTTATACAAAGATAAAGCTTTGACATTTATATATATACACACACATACATATCAGAATTTAACATTCAATGACCCTTAATAGGTTAATTTGCCATAAAACCCAACCATCACTAACCTAAAAATTTGCATTTCCAAATTTTATATATAATATATGTGTAAAAAGGCTCTGGCATTAAATAACGTATAGAGGTTGATATGCCATTAAATCCATCCAACCAAACCAACTGAATTGATAGAAACATAGCTGATCATTTATATAAAAATGGATTTCGCATTAAATAACCAACAAATGTTGATATGCCATAAAACCTAAACAACCAACCATATTAGATGGAAATACTTGAAATTATCTTCGCTAAAAAATAAGCTCAGGCTCATTTAAAAATGTTATTTACAAAATCTGATCATAAATCATATACATTTGATGTATAGGTATAAACAAGATTTGGCATTGAATAATCTACAATATTTGATATACCATAAAATCAAACCAAACCAAAAACACAAGAAGAGCAAACCTGCCTGCCAAGCTCTTCAAATATAATCTCAAATACAGAATAGTATGATATACGTAAGAATTTATCTATAGGATAGGCTTCCCAAATTCTTTTGTCCAGTTAGTTGGGGATGCAAAATACACCGACTGCACCTCTGTAGAAGGGTAAGAGTCCCCCAAAGAGTGTCTTGAATATGACACCAAAAAATCTGCTGGCGGTGTTCCAGTTATGCAGGAGTTTTGGCAAATGCATTGCACCCCTTCATTGTCATCGCTCCCTGGTCCACTATGCCTGAAGTGGTAGCACCTGATAGGGTCCTATCTATTGGTCAAACAGAACTAAACTGTGTTCTTATGCTCAACTAAATTGTTTGAAATAGAACAGTTGTGACATTTGAACTGCATACTTATGCTAATCAGAGTTTTTTGAAATAAAAATGTTTTTACATTTAACTGTATGTAAATAAATGATGTTTAATTGAATTGTTAGTGATACATCGGAATACTTGAAACTATTTAACTTTGTTGACTAAAATGAATGGTATGGAATAGAAATGATAGACGTTAAAACTTTGTATTTATGCTAAACTGAATTGTTTGAAATAGAACTGTTTGGATATATAAAAATGGATTTGACCGTGAATAGCCTACAAAGGTTGATATGCTATAAATCCAAACGAAACGAAACCAAATTATTTCTTTCCTCAATGCGTAAGTATACCCCTCTATATATGTGTGTGTGTTTGTGTGTGTGTATATATAAATATATGTTTGTCTGTGGGTGTAACTTGCCGGCGGGAAAGTCACTTTATATGGTAAAAGATATCTACATGAATTGTCGTGTTGACATAAGAGTTGATGTTGCTTCTACCATAATGGCTGGGGTTTCTCTATACACACACCACCACCCTACGCTAGTCAAAAGACCTAACACAAACAGACTGCGAACACTTGAGCGCCAATAAATAGGAACAGAATGTAAATCCATTTGAGATTGCAATTTGGCGAAAGTGTTGAACAGGCTGATACGAATGGGAAGTGTAGGGTTGGGTTCAGTTGAGTAGACCTTAACACGACGGGATTGCTTTCTTTTCTTTTCTTTTCTTTTCTTTTCAGCTTTTTTTTTGTTTTTTTTTTATTTTCATTTGTATAAACGATCGGTTCCTTTACTCTGTTATTTATCCTCTCAAACAGGTGCTTAAATAAAAAAGTATCCCTTATATATATATATATATATATATATATATATGTGTGTGTGTGTGTGTGTGTGTGTGTGTGTGTGTGTGTGTGTGTGTGTGAAAATAACGGGACTGATGTCACAATTTCAATTCCAAACAGCAAACTACATAGTTTCCCATTAAATACTCCCCCATTCGTACGATACGTTGTTATTAGCTGAAATTTGATCAGAAATGTTCACTATATATTGTTCCAGCAATAAAGAACAGCGTTGGCTCAAGAGCATCGACAGTAAAAAATGAAGATTAACTGGGTAAAATAAACGATTTTCTTACTCTGTTCCTATCTAGTGATGTAATAATAAATATTCATTAAGTATGTGTGTATGCATGCCTATATTAGCACACATATACGCACGCGCGCACACATACACACCTAAATATATATATATATATATATATATATATATAGGGTGGAACGATAAAATTGTCGCCCTAGAAAAGATGACATGATTCCATTTCGGTTTAATGAAAACCGGTTTTCTTTTTTTGTTACAGACCATCTACTAGTTGTCCAGTTGTGTATAAATCCTAAGAGCGGTAGGAGCCTTCTACCATGTCTGAAAGTGACACAAGTGACTCATGCTCTCTACTGATCCAAGTTATGACAACAGGACCATTGCCAACACCCTCAAAATGCAAATCCGGACGGTTCAACGCTTGAGGGTGATGAAAGTTTCTGGCTACGGTTATGGTCTTTGGCGTGGTTTCAAGTGAGGGCCACATCATGCCACCTCACATCTTTGAAGTCGACTTGAAAGTCAACAACAAAGTGTACCTGGATGTGCTGAAGAGTGTGGTGATCCCCTGGTGAAATCAGGTGGCCGGTGGCAGACCCTGGGTGTGGCAGCAGGACTCGGCGCCAGCCCACAAGTCCAAAGAGACCCAGGCTTGGCTTTAAGAGTGCTACGACTTTGTACCCTTCTCTCACTGGCCCCGTCCTCCTCCGACATGAACCGTGACCGTCGCTATAATACCAAGGCCTGCCGGATGATCAGGTTTTAGTGGCTGACGTCACTATCAGTGGATATCTGTTTTATTTACTCCGTGGCGTCAGTCAGCGTTGACTCTGTTTCAGAACCAAACATGCCTTCCCCATGTGTTGTACCAAAATGCAAAGGGAATTATAAAAATGGCCCCAGAGTTCATTGTTTTTCGTTTCCAAAAAGTAAGCATTTATTTGATAAATGGAAACATGCCATTAAAAGGGAGAATTTTATCCCAAGTCCATTTAGCAAGGTAAGTAGTTAAAATTTTAATCACTATTTATTTCAACAGGCGCTAAATTCAAAATTTGTTAGTTTTGTCGTAGCACAAGAAAGCAGTGTTAAAATTTAAACTGAAGCCGAAAAGATTTGTTAAACATTATATTTTCTAAAAAATCACTATTGCCGAAAATTTAAATTTGAAAATGATGACTTAAACTTTGTTTAAACCTATTATTTCTGAATAAGTTTTGAATTTATTTGAAACATAAAGGTTTAAATCACACCACCACACTTGAATTTTAAAACATAATTTAAAAAATATTTAATTCTTAGAAAATATTTAGCACAAAATGAACACGCTAACACACTCAAAAATATTTCCCAAACATTTTTTCATTTTTTGATAATTTGAAAGTTCATCATCGATAATAATCCGTAGAAAAAATTGGAAAAAAAAATAATGAGATTTTTAAATTATGAATAATTTTTTATAGTTAGTTTAGGGTTTTTAATCCTTAAAAAAATGAATTAGTTAGTAAACATTAAACCAAAAATAATTTTGCAAAAACATGATTATTTATAAACAGTTTAACTTCATAAATGAAATAGAAACGTTAATTTTTAGATTTTTTTTCATTTTTTGATATCAAAATATTTTCAAATGCAATTAAATTACCAAATATCCTAGGATATTTTAAGTGTATCTCTTTTTGAAAGGTATATATATATATATATATATATATATATATATATATATATATATATATATATATATATGTGTGTGTGTGTGTGTGTGTGTGTGTGTATATATATATATATATATATATATATTGTAGCAAGGAAAATGATAATATTACTTGTAAGAAGTTAAGTAAAAAAAGAAAACTTCAAACATTCAACTGAATTTTGAGACAAAAAGACTTTTATAAGTTTGATTTTTTTTAAAACAGTAACTTGAACTTATTTACTTTGAGTTAATTTGATTGAATTTAATTCATTGCATTTTTTAATATTTTTAATTAATAATTTTTGCCTATTCATTGTTGCTTCTTGTTTGTTCCTAAATTCTAATGATATTATTGTTGGTTACTTGATTGCTATATTTGAGTGATTCCGATTTAAAAATTCTTGCAATTAAAACAAAAGTGATTGTGATTTTTCAAAATTAAATTTAAAATATAAAAATTTTAGCAGTGTTTGTTAAATTGTTTTTAAAATTTAGACGTATAAACGAAAAATTGGTCTTTAAAATCGTGTTTATTTACAAACACGACCGACAGTCAGTGATGTTTATGTTTATATTTTCTTATTAATTATTGTTTTTATTAATTCTAATTAAAATGAATAAAAACCAGTATAAATCAAAACACGTCTATTTCTTTTCTTTCTTGTTACATTTTAAAAAGTTTTTAAATCCTTATTTAAAAAAAGGACTTGGTGATTATAATTCAACGTTGTCATGAAGCGAGAGATTCATAGATCCACTAAAATGAAGTCACATTTCGTCCGGCAGGCCTTGGTATTATAGCGACGGCCACGCCTGAACCCAATGGACTACTTCGTTTGGTCATACGTCGAGAACATCACCAACATGACCTCACACAACACCAAAGGCAGCATGATCGCCGTCATCCGCCGAGTATTCGCCGAGCTCCCGCCGGCGCTTGTGGAAAAGGCATGCACTTAGTTCTGGATCCGTATCGAGGGTGATTGAGGCTAGATTGTATCATCATCATCATCATATCGCGCTGGTAGCACGGATATCCCTGACCCTCTCTCGCCACTCCTCCCTATCGTTCATCGCCCTAGGTAGGTCTTCAGGACAACATACCGTATCCTCACATAGCTGCTGAATGTACGTTCGTGCTGGTCGTCCTGCTTTTGCGCGGCCATGTGTGGGGATCCATAAGAGTACATCTCTTATGAGTTCATCTCTGCTTCTCCAGCAGTGTCCTGCATGTCTGGTTCGTCTAACTTGAATAGTTTTCGTGATAGGGGGCAGGTGGCCGTACAGTTGGTGTCTTGTGGGGTGTTGCTGCCAGGACTTGTTCAGGATTGCACGCAGCATTCTTGTTTAATTGCCATCTAGCTTCTTCTCCAGCCGTTTTGTTAGCGTCCATGTAGTGCATCCATATAGCAGTATCGATGTGACCGCTGCCTGGAAGAAACTGCGTTTCATTTTATCGGTTAGGTCTGATTTCCATATAATCGATAGCCTATTGATAGCTGTCCATGGTTTCGTTAACCTCGTTTCGATGTCCTTTTCTGTTGATTCGACGCTGCTTCCTAGATTGTATAGATACTACATAACCAAGTTACCTGAATTGATTTTTTCAATAAAAGTTTTAAAATAAAGCTGTAGTGTTGTTTTATTTAGGACGACAATTTCATCGTTTCACCCTATATATATATATATATATGTGTGTGTGTGTGTGTGTGCACGCGCATTATGTCCGTTGGAATGTTCACCAATGGTCCGAGACACGGGAGTTCAATTTTTGGTCGATTTATACCAAAGACTCCAAAAAATGGTACTTGATGCTTCCTTGGTGACAGACCATATAAATAAAAGTTTGGATAGCGTAGACACAGAGTTAATGCCGCTTGGTAACTGTCAGTTTCATGCCTACGTCGCCATCAGACCTTCGTAAGTGTCTACACTTGTCTTACTAACCAACTAACTAGCTAAATATATATACGTATATGTGTGCTACACGCAATATATATATATATATATGTGTGTGTGTGTATATATATATATATATATATATCCCGTTTAGAACTTTGCAAGCAGTCATACCACAACATACTTCCTTGTAGGCCGCCATCACACTATGGCCGCCCTAAGCGCTGACACTTTTTAGACAGCATATGTACAAGTATTTGTTTTTACTCACGACCTTGGAAAGTTTTTTCTTTCTTTTCTCCGTTTATTTTCCGGTTTTCTATTTTTTTATTTTGTATTTTGACTGTTGTAATTGTTGCTTTTTTGTGCGTGTGTGTGTGTGTGTGTTGCGGTGGATCCATCACATCAGAAGGAGCAACCCAACCTATTCCAACAGCAGATTAAGATTTTTGATGGGGCAGCTATTAAGGACTGAGATGGTTTCGCGTTGTTTTTAGATACGTATACCGTGTCCGCTTCTTTTCGTTTTTATATGTTCCTCGCACATGTTCCCTGCATCGGTCGTTCGTGATGAACATATATTGGGACGGTTTATAGAGCGGAGGGTGGGCCGGTGGAGAATAGAAAAGACGTACTGATAGCGAAGGAGAAGAAGCGGGAAATCAAATAAAAGGAAAAGAAATTGGAAGTGAACAAAAAAAATGTTAAGATGAAATCCAGTGAAGAATAAGTGAGAACTGGTGAAATACATTAAAAGAAAAAAGTGAAAGGGAAAAAGATAGAAAAGCATAACAGGATAGTAAGAAAGAAAGGAAAGGAAGAAAAAAGAGAATGTTTGGTTTGGTTTCTTTATTTGATGGCATATCAACCTTCGTGGGTTATTTAATGCCAAAGTTATACTTATTGAAGAACATTAGTGGTATTATTTAAAACTTAGCTGGGGAGTAAGGGGCTCATATCTTTCCCAAAGGCATCACTCCAAATGTGAACACGTTAACATCGAGTTTTAACTCACTTATTATGATGTTAAAATACATAACATTAGCCCCAATGCCATAGGGACTCCCGTAATATATTTGGGGGGGTGTCCTCGTGGTGTTATGGTTACAGCGATGGACTGCGAAATCGTAGTAAGCGAGTTCGTACTCCAGTCGCGCTATTACGTTCACTTTCGGGCAAATACCCTAGGGAAAGGTATGAACCCCCTTATCCTACCAGCTATGGGTTAGATAGTACCACTACTGTTCTTCTCGGAGAATGGCTTTGGCATTAAATAACCTACAAAGGTTGATATGCCATTAAACAAAGAAACCAACCAACCTAATATATTTAAAATTACCTATAATACGTTGTTAAGCTATTACATAACAAGATTGTAACATTTTACATTTTAATCAGTTTTTTAGCCAGGAAATCTTCGTGGGTTATTTAATTCCAAAATCATCCACAAGGTGCTATTTAATCCATGTGGGGTGGATTAATGGACTTAAATTTTTCCAAAGAGTATTGGTTAGGTTTGGTTTGGTTTGGTTTATGGCATATCAGCCTTTGTAGGTTATTTAATACCAAATCCTCTTTATACGTATATATTGAATATATATTATTTATAAACACATTTTGTTGATAACATTTTCAAACGAGCCAAATATCATTCTTTTGCACACAGTTAAATGGTTCCAAGTATTGCTATGTATCACTGACAATTAATTAAACATCAGTTATTTGTTTACACAGTAAAATGATCAATTTCTAACAATTCAAGTTAGCATAAGTCATTTTTTAGCACTCCTTCTAAAAGTCAAACACTTCTATTTGACCCAGAGATTGGACCCTATCAGGAGCTACCACTCCAAGCCAGAGGGAGCCTGGGAGCGATGGCAATAAAGGGTACTCGGCATTCCCTAAAGTTCCAGCATTACTGGAGCCTCACTATCAGATTGTTTAGTGTAATTACCAGGACACTCATTTTTGGTGGGGTCTTATCCCTCGTTTTGACCTCATCAATAAAGCTAAGACATTTCTGGTCATCAGCATACAAATACTTGATACACACACGCGCGCGCGTGTGCGTGCATGAACTGACAGACGCTAAACTTTTGAAAAAACTCAGTTATTATCCTGCTATCTTGAAGAGTTGACCTGTTTTATTCTCGCTTGACGAACTCACAATTAACTTTTTTAAAGCTTAACCATAAAACCCTCCGGCACAGATGCAGTCGGTGTATTCAACAGCCCCAGACAACAATGCTACAAAAAGTTAGTGGGTTGGTTGGTTAGGTTTTATGGCATATCAACCTTTGTAGGTTATTTAACACCAAAAGGAATTTTTATTCAAATAGTTCTATTTCTAACGATTCAGTTTACTTTGAGTACACAGTTTAATTGTCAAAAACATTTCTCTTTCATGCTATTCAGTTTAATTAAGCAGTTCTACTTCAGCGGTTAGAGTGTTCGCCAATGGCCCGGGAGACCTGGGTTCAATCCCAGGTCGAGTCATACCAAAGACTTTAAAAATGGAACTTGATACCACCTTGCTTAACACTCAGCATTATAAGGTACGGTTCAAGGGTAAAGTGGAGCAATCCTGGGAATGGAGTAGCGCCCTCCCCTACACCTTGGTGTAGTAGCTATCGAAAAGGGAGCCTTCGGGTCACCCTCGACTATGGTCGCTAACTTTACTTACTTACTTCAGCTAATTCAGTTTAGAATAATACAGATTTTGTTTACACACAGTTAGATGTCAAAACAGTTCTATATTAACTAATTCAGTTTAGTTTGAGTACTTTTTTAATGTCAAAAACAGTTCTATTTCAAACAGTTCAGTTTAGAATAAGCACGCAGTTTTAATGTAAGTACAGTTTAATTGTCAAAAACATTTCTATTTCAAGCTATTCAGTTTAGTCAAACAGTTCTAATTGAAACAATTCCGTTTAGCATAAGTATGCAGTTAGTTCTATTTAACTCATAGATACGGCCTTGTGAGGTGCTACCATTCCGAACCAGAGTGGACCCGGGAGCAATGGCAATGAAGGGGTGTTCCGCATTCCCTAAAACTCCGGCATCTCTGGAACCCCACCATCAGATTGTTTAGTGTCATATCCAGGACGCTCGTAGGGGGAGGGTTCTTACCCATCTGCAGAGGTACAGTCGGTGTATTCTACAGCCCCAGCCGACTGGGCAAACTACTGAAAGTATTAGACCGAAAGTGGGGGCAAAAGCATGAGTGAAGTTCGAACTTACTTACTCCTAGGTTCAGTCATAACTCCACGAGGATCCCCACTGAAGAAGTAGAGAATTAAAGAGAAGAAAGAATAAGGAGGAAAGGAAAAACGAAGAAGAGAATGACAGGTGGTAAGAATAATCGAAAGAAAGAAGTCAATAACTGTTTGGAAAGAATAAGCTGAGATATGAAATGGAAAGAAGTGGAAAGGAAGTACTACGAAGGGAATAAAAAGGGAAAAGAATAAGAGGAAAGGAAGATAGAAGGAGAGGATAACGGAGGGGAAAGAATCAGTGGAAGAGAAAAAAGAAAAAAAGAATTATGGGCAGATATAAGAAGTGGAAAGAAAGGAAGAAGAATAGAATAACAGTTTGGATAGAATAAGTGAAAGGGAAGAAAGAAAAAGGAGATAATAACGGAATGCATCAAATAAATGGAAACGGAAAAAGAAGAGAATTATAGATCGGAAAGAAGTGTAAAGTAAATCGACATGAATAACGAATATAACAAAAAAAATGTGGGATGTTTCAGAGAAAAATAGAATAACAAAGCAACGAGGATGCTAAATAAAAAGGAGGTTAAGTATAAGCAAAGTAAAGTGAAAAACAATTCGTTTATGCGAAAAGGCAGATATTTTTTTTTTTTTTTGGAAAGTGAAAAAAAAAAATTTCTTATCGACGAAAAATTTCGGAAACGTCAGATAAAGAATTTGGAAAGTTTGTCCCGTTATATTGAAATAAGCAGGTTCTTCGAACTCTTCGAAAATCTATGCTTAAGGTCATGAATAAAAACATGAATTTTTTAATCTAAATAATTGAGCTGATTCTTAAGGCAGGCATATCTTCTCTTCTGTGATTTTTGCTGGAGTAAACTAATCGCTGAATAGCAACCAAAAAAAAAAAAAAAAAAAAAAGAAAAGATTATATCTTATTTTGAATATTGAGAAAGAAAGATAGAGAGAGGTGTATTCGAAACTGGTAGAAAGGGAGAATTCTCCATCCGCCCCAAAATAAACAATTTTCTCGTTTCACGCACATCGATATACAGACGCAAACCAATAAAAGTACATATATACACACACAAGGCTCGCACATACGCAGTAGGAAATGAAATCGGCGACCCGATTTCAAACCCTGGACGAGATTATGTTAGCGTTAATGTTGTTAGAATACCTGATCTCCTTCCAGCTATGGGTAGATTTTTGAGCAGACTGGTTTTCTCTCGCATTGGTAAGGTCTGGGAGAAGAAAAACTGAATTCAGACCAGCTTTACTCTGCTTACAAAATGACCATATGTCGTTTCCTACCGGTGGCTGAAGAGTAACGTAAATACTTAATGAGATGTATATATTCTCAAACACCTGACCCCTTATTTGCAGACAAACGCACTGTCTCTGTCTCTATCCACAACTCCATGTACAAAGTTTGTTCAAAAACGTTTAAGTCTGAGGCTGTATTTACCAAGACAGAAATGAACAATGAACGAAACGTTAATTTTCATCAAAATACAGGTTATGTTAAAAATGTATAGAGACTGAAGCTGTATTTACTAAGGCAGAAACACACACACATACACACACGCGCATGCGCGCGCGGACGAGCGAGCGAACGCATACACACATGCAGAAGTTTCCGTGGTGTTATGGTTATTCTCGTAGAAATTGGACTCGGCGACACGAGTTCAAACCATGGACCACGCTGATTGCATCTAACATGGCACAGATGCATTTGGGAAAGGTGCAAATCCAATTATTCTGCTTCCAGCTATAGGTAACTAGGAAGGTATAATTGGTTCTTTAGCTCTGGTTAAGCAAACAGTCTAAGTAAACGAAAATTCGGAATTCAAACCTATTAAGCTCCGCTTAAAAATTGACCTTGTGTCACGTCCTGTCCGTGTAGAGGGGTTGCTAAACACACACACACACACACTCACTCACTCACTCACTCACTCACACATATATATATATATATACACTATAGTTTCTTATACTTATAAATAAAGAATGCTCGATACTCTCTGTTACTAGCATAACAGAGGGTATATATCAAAGTTAGTAAAGTGTAGACACAAAGTCAATGGTGTTTGGTGGTATCGGTTTTTCGCTTTTGCAATCATCAAACCATACGATTCGCACGAGGTGGATATTCTTGAATATACAGTTTTCTAGAGTATAATCGATAGGATAGTGTTGATTGGGAGACATTCGGAAAGGCTATATTATAGCAATTTTGTGACTTGTTAATTTATTGACTAATGTATGATTTATCATTTTCTAGTATATTTATTTATTTATTCATTTATCATACGCTTTCCTAACTTAGATCTACAAATGCTCTATCACTGATATCAAGCACACTTTATAGATACAGCAAAGTATACTATATATATATATATATATATATATATATCCCTGGTCATATCCTCTATCTGGGATTTTTATTAACATCTCTGAATGACACGTCCGCTCCGTGCTCATGTTTGCACCGAACTAACCCATGCGCTAAGTGAAAGGTTCTCAGCCTAACTAAACCGAAAGGCAAGATATATAAAACGAAATCCCTCGGCCATTATATTACAGAACTCTTCTTGGAGTGATGGGTAAATTCTGAGTTTTTTGCAGATCTCTTGAGCTTAATTTGACAGTCCTTTAGAACCTTTCCGAAAAGGTCGATATCTGGCTGCATTTATAATTTTAGGTGGACGATCTAGATGTTTTCTGGTGCCATACGATTCAAGGTCCATTAGATAATTTCTCACCACTGTTCGCGACCTCCACAGTTCTCTTGCAATGAAATTTATAGATTTTCTTTCCAGTTTATCGGTAGAAATTTGCCCTTTTTAATCTTCATTAAGGGTGGAGTTCCTAGGCATTATGCAGTAACTGTATTCAATTATGAGATGTTTAAATAGGACTCACGTGGCTCTAAATCATGGTAAGAGCCTTTTTATAATCTGCGCATGCACTTATTTTCTACTGACATTCTAATATAAGCAAGATATACATTTTTTCAAAACTGTCTTATAATTATTTCCACCCTCAAAAACGAAGTTTTGTTAATAACTTTTTTTGGTAGAAAGTTATAAAATCGAATAGGTATACTAATATCCATCGGATCTTGGTACCAGACACAAATTTTCAGAGGAATTTTTGCAGGAATAAAAAAAATTATTAACAATTTAATGGGGCGTCGTACACTTATTTCTTTCACTGTACACACACACACACACACACGCACGCACACACACATATATATACATATATATATATATATATATATATATATGCTGACTGCATCCGGTGTATCGGGATGCCCCTCCCCACCAAAAAGAGGAGATCTGAGTATGACACTAAATTGTATCTGGTGGTGGAGTTCTGAAGCTCCGGTAATAGTGGAATACACCCGCATTGCTACTAACCCCAGGTCCATTTCGACCCGTAGTGTTTGGTTTGGTTTGGTTTGGCTTTATGGCATATCAACTATTGTAAGTTATGTTATTCAAAATCCATTTTATAGATATAAACAGTTCTTTTTCAAACAATTCAGTTTAGCATCAGTATAGTTTTTTTACTCACACTTAAATGTCAAAACTTTACTATTTCAAATAATTCAGTTTAACGTAAGTACAGTTTCAATGTCAAAAACAGTTCTATTTCAAACAGATCAGTTTAACATACAAAAACAGTTCCATTCCAAAAAATTCAGTTTACTATAAGTACGCAGTTTGAATGTCAAAACAGCTCTACTTCAAGCAATTCAGTGTAGCATAAGTACGCAGATTAAATCTCAAAACAGTCCTATTTCAAGCAATTCCGTTTAGCATATGGACACTGTTCAATTCTATTTGACCCATTGATAGGACCCTATCAGGTGTTACCACTCTGGGTCAGAGTGGACTTGCAAGCGATGGCAATTCCTCAAAGCTCCAGCATTACTTGAACCTCGCCATCAGATTGTTTAGTATCATATCCAAGACACTCGTTGGAGGAGGTCACACTCCTTAGCAGAAATGCAGTCGGTGTATTCTACAACCCCAGCCGACTGAGCAACCCGTAATGTTAGTGTCTGTTACAGTGCTATCTATGGGTCAAATAGATCTGTTAAAAAAACATTGCTATTAGATAGGAATAAACCTTCTGTGTTCAAACAAATTATTGTTATTGAATTGGAATGGTTATTTTAAATCATGTATAAAACAAAAATACTTCAAACCATATATAATTGTGTATGAATTATTATACTCAAAGCCAAATAACTACGTGTAAGTTATTTGTATAAAGAAGAGTTACTTATTTATTAAATATTATTATTATTAATATATACTTTGATACCGCCTCAAGGTGTACTTCAACAAAATTCACATATTTGTCATTTGGGGTACCTTTTTCTGTCTTACCTAGGAAGTAGCGTCTCATCAACCGAAAAAGACATCGACACACGAATAACGAAAGCATGGACAGCTATCGATAGGCTATCGATCATATGGAAATCAGACCTGACCGAGAAAATGAAACGCAATTTCTTCCAGGCAGCGGCCGTATCGATACTGCTATATGGTTGCACTACTTGGACGATAACTAAACGGCTGAAGAAGAAACTAGACGGCAATTACACAAGAATGTTGAGAGCAATATTGAACAAGTCCTGGCAACAACACCCCACAAGACACCAACTATACGGCCACTTGCCTCCCATCACGAAAATTATACAAGTTAGACTAACCAGACACGCAGGACACTGCTGGAGAAGCAAGGACGAACTCATCAGTGATGTACTCCTATGGACCCCCGCATATCGCCAAGCAAAAGCAGGACGACCAGCTCGAACATACATAGAGCAGCTATGTGAGGATACGGGATGTAACCCAGAAGACCTGCCAAAAGCGACGAATGATAGGGAGAAGTGGCGAGAGAGGATCAGGGATATCCGTGCTGGCGGCATGACATGATGATGATAATGATTATTATTATTAATATTATTATTTTTACCCTTTTAAGAGTTTTTCACCCCAGCGTTAGCTGATAGTTTCTCACTGGAGTCTGAATGACAAGCAAGTCTCCTCAAGTCTCCAAGACTCTTCCCAATATTCTGACCGATCTTAATAATGCTGAAGTCTTGATGGCATCTCCTTGTCATTTGATCTCTAAGTCTTCTAGTCCTTGTAACAATCATTTGAGGATTGTTTCAAGTGCACCAATTACAATTGGTATCACCGTCACTATCATGTTCCATATATTTTTTTTTAGTTCTCTAGCTTAGTCTAGACATTTATCTTTCTTTTCGCTTTCTTTTAATTTGTCTCGTTGGTCTGCTGGGACGCAAAAATCCCCTATTCGCAAGGTTCCCTCTCGATCTCTTTTTTTTTCTTTTTTTTTTTTTTGCTTCTATTGTTGACAACCACCAAGTCTTGTTGTCTGACTGAGATTAGATCTATTTTTATCTCAAAATCCTCGAAATATTTTTGTGCGTCTCATTTTCTTGGACAGGATCCGGCTTGTTCCAATACCACTCGTTCGTATGGTCAGATTTCAGTTTTTTGCACCATTCCAAGAGGATCACCTTTTCCACCCCGTCTCGTCCAGAATTCTACTTATTTTGCGCTAATTTGCTGAATTCGCTTATCATTTTTTTGATCGTTTCGTCTTGATCACCATATCACATACATTGTTGCGTCTTATCTATTTTTGTTTTATTATTATGAAAGTTTTTCACTAACGTTGATGGTTTTTTCACTGGAGTCTGAGTGACAGCAAGTCTCCAGAATTCTTCTCAGAGTTCTGGCCGATCTCAGTAACCCTATAGTAACGATAGTCTCCACTTGTCCTCTTATTTCCATGCCATCGAGTTAATCCCTTGGTGACTTATCAAAGAGCACCAATTACAATTGGTTTAATCGTAACTTTCCTGTTCCACAGTTTTTTTTCCAGCTCCCTAGCAAAGGTCCAGGTACTTGTCCGTCTTTTCACTTTCTTTCAATTTTACTATGTGGTCAGTCGGGACAGCAAAGTCTACAATTCCGCAAATTTTCTTTTTTTGTTGTTGTTTATTTATTATTATTATTATTATCATTATTATTATTTACTTGAGAGTTTTTCACATTAGCTGACGCTGATGGTCTTTCACAGGAGTCTGAGAGACAGCAAGTATCCCCAAGTCTCCAGGACACTTCTCAGTATTCTGGCCGTTCTCAATAATGTAGTAGTTTGGATGGTCTCCACTCTTTCTGTTTTTTCAAGTCCTCCAGTCTTTTTATTAATCCTTTAGTGACTGTACCAAAAGCACCAATCACGATTGGTATAATTGTCACTTTCATGTTCCACAGTTTTTTCATTTCCCAAATAAGGTCCAGGTACTTTTCCATCTTTTCGCTTTCTTTCAATTTTACTCTGTGGTCAGCCGGGACAGCAAAGTCCACAATTTTTCAAGTTCTCTTTTTTTGCTGATTATTAAAAGGTCTTCTGGCCGAGATTATGTTATCCGTTTGTATGTCAAAATTCCAAAGGAGTTTATGTGTATTATTTTCCAGGAAAATTCTGGTTTGTGCATATACCATCTGTTGTTATGGTCAAAAATATGAATAATTACATTAATCATATACAGTGTATACATTATTATTAATATGTGTTATTGGTTGGTCAGTTGGTTGGAGTTTTACCACATATCAACACTTTTGAGCTATCTAATGCTAAATCTTTAGTTTTATGAATGATTTATTTGGTTTGGTTGTGTTTTATGGCATATCGATATTTGTGGGTTATCTAACTTCAAATGTTATTTGTGAGCGAATTGTTTAAGGTAACATTATTTTTAAACGAGCCAGAGGCATGGATAGCTATCGATAGACTATCGGTCATTTGGAAGTCAGACCTGACCGATAAAATAAAACGCAGTTTCTTCCAAACAGCGGTCGTGTCGATACTGCTATATGGATGCACCACATGGACGCTAACTAAACGTATGAAGAAAAAACTTGACGGCAACTACACAAAAATGCTGCGAGCAATATTGAACAAGTCATGGAGGCAGCACCCAACAAAGCAGAAGCTGTACGGCCACCTACCACCCATCACGAAAACTACCCAAGTTATAACAGCCAGACATGCAGTTCACTGCTGTAGAAGGATGAGCTCATAATTGATATACTCCTCTAGACCCCTTCACTTGGTATCAAGTATTCTTATCTAATCCTCATTGCACCCAGTCAACTGGGGACGTAGAATATGCCGACAGTACCCCAACAGATGGGTAAGGCCCCACACACATCAAACGAGGTAACCTGCTGGCCTTGGATGCTGACCAGTAATGCTTGACTAAGGGATCATCCTGGTGGCTGAGCAGTCCGTGACCTGGTAGCCAAAGTGGTCACGTGACTTAAAACACTTCACTTTGGTCCTCACTGGGCTAGATGGGTGGTCGCAGAGGCCCGATCCGATCAATCAGCTGGTCCTCTTCTCAAGTCTCCAAGACTCTTTCCACTATTCTGGCCGATCTTAATAATGCTGTAGTCTAGATGGCATCTACTCGTCATTTGATTTTTAAGTCTTCTAGTCCTTGTAACAATCATTTGAGGATTGTTTCAAGTGCACCAATTACAATTGGTATCACCGTCACTATCATGTTCCATATATTCTTTTAGTTCCCTAGCATTGTCTTGACATTTATCTTTCTTTTCGCTTTCTTTTAATTTGTCTCGTTGGTCTGTTGGGACGCCAAAATCCACTATTCGCAAGGTTCCCTCTCTATCTCTCCTTTTTTTTTTTTTTTTTTTTTTTGCTTCTATAGTTTACAATCATCAAGTCTATTCGACTGACCGAGATTAGATCTATTTGTATCTTCTGTGGACCCCTCCACATGGATAAACAAAGGCAGGACGACCAGCTAGACCCTACATACAGCAGCTCAGTGTCAATACGAGATGTAGCCTTGAGGACCTACCGGAAGCAATGGAGGTTCGGGAAGGATGGCGAAAGAGGATCAGGGATATCCGTGCTGATGGCGCGACATGATGATGATGATGATGATGATGATGATGAAATAGTTTCAAGCATTGCTAACACTAATAATTCTAAATTGTTTCAAGTATTGCTGACTGATCTTAATGATTCCACCTATTATTAATTGTTTAATATCAAGTTAAATGGTTTCAAGTATTGTTATCTAAGCGCGATTGGCCTTCAACTGCCGTCTTTTAGCCCTTTTAATATAAAAAGGGTTGGGTTTTGTTTGCCACAAGAGTCATTTGAAGAAAACCATGGGGACAATCAAATAGGTCCTTGGGACTGAGAGGACTAGCCGATTGATCGGATCGGGTCTCTCCAACTGCCCGTCTGGCCCAGTAAAAGCCAAAGTGAAGTGTAGTAGGTCACGTGACCCTTTTGGCTGCCAGGTCAAAGACTTCTCAGCTCTCAGGATGATCGCTTAGTCAAGCATTATAAGTCTGGAAGGTTCAGAATAGTTGCTACGCCCGGAGACTTCCTTGTAGTTTAGCTGAAAATAGAGAGATGAGGAAAGTGTCCAGAGCTGAAAACTAAAGGGGAGGGGCCTCTAATTGCCTGTCCCATCTGCTGGTGCACTCAATAAACACATCAGCGCATGTGCTAAAAGTGGCCCAAATACTTAGAGTTAAGTTGCTCAGTCAGCTGGGGCTGTGCAATACACTGACTGCACCTCCGATGAGAGTTAAGACCCCCACCCGCCAATAAGTGTCCAGCATATGAGACTAAACAATCCGATCGTGAGACTCCAGTAATGTTGTAGCTTTGGGGAACGCGGATTACCCCTTCATTGCCATCGCTCCCAGGTCAACTCTGGCCTGGAGTGATAGCACCTGATAGGGCCCTATCTATGGGTCAAATAGAGATGAACTGCGTACTTATACGAAACTGAATTGCTTGAAATAGAAATGTTTTACATTTAACTTGAGAAATAACTAATTATGGAAGGTTTATCAACCAAATCCCGCTGAATATCATAAGATCAATACGCAAATTCAAAAGAATTTCAAAAATACGTAGACAAAAATGTCTATTATGTTCAATCAAATATGTATCAATGAAGAAATTCTGCCAATATATATATATATATATATATATATATATATATATGATATCTCACTGAATGGAAAAGAAATATGATATGAAAATCAATTAGGTAGATTGTTTATTCATTTACTGTAACGTTTGTTCAGAAATTTTATAACTTTACAAAAATATTCTGGAAGTGTAAGAAAAATTATATTTTGCTGTGTAGTGATTTTAGATTTTATATAAAAAAAATGTAAATATAAAATCTCCATGTATGATCACACTTCGTATATATATTCGTGGTGCATGCGATAAGTTTCCAGACTTTTTTCGTATGGGCATTTAAAATTGTCATAGACTCTTGAAAATTCAATTTGTTATTGCTATACATCGTATAAGATAACTGACCAATTTTTATGATTTCAGGTTCAAATGAACAGCTACAGAAGCAATTAGATACACCCTACTAAAGCCTGATTGTCACAGCTGGTGAATTTCAAAAATGCGATCTGGACGTGAGGAGACTTTAGAAGAACGATATGCAATAAAATTGTGTTTTAAACTTGGAAAAAATGCCACAGAAACGTATGGAATACTTCAGACTGCCTTTGGAGCATCTTGCATGAAACGAGCATCAGTTTTTGAGTGGCATAAGAGATTCAAGGAAGGCAGGGAGTCTGTGAGGGATGATGAGAGGTGTGGCAGGAGTAAGGAAGTCAATACACCTGAGTTGATTAACCAAATGGTTGGGATTAGCGTTAGGGTTACTATGTTGAGTTTTAAGGGAGTTCAGGAAGTGATTCCGTCGGAAGATGCCAGCACTCTGTAAATCGGGTCAGTGGCATTTCCACCAGGACAATGCACCAGGCCACAACCCCATCCGTGTCACAGACTATTTGACCAAGATGGGCATCAAGACAGTTCCGCACCCTCCCTATAGTCCAGACCTTGCTCCCTGTGACTTTTGCTTATTCCCTAAGCTCAGAGGCTCTCGTTATGAGACAACTGAGGAGATGAAAGAGGCTGTGACGAAGGTCACTGACACGCTCACACAATAGGTCTTCCATGGGGCCTTCCAGAAGATTCTGGAACGGTAGAACAAGTGCATAGCAGCTGGAGGAGATTACTTCGAAGGGGACTTAAGTTTCATGTGTGTACTATCAATAAAAGTGCCCATACTAAAAAAGTCTGGAAACTTATTTAATGATCCTTGTATATTAGATTTATACATATATATTAAATATATAATTTGTAAACACATATCGTTAATAACATTTTTAAACGAGCCTGAGTTCATTTTTTTAGTGCAGTTAAATAATTTCAAGTAGTGGAATCTTATCTGATTAATTCTATATACTCTTAACCATTTGTTTGCACACAATTAAATCGTTTCAAGTATTGCAAATTAACACTATTTTTTCTATTCAACATAACTCATTCATTAACACGAATTTAAATGGCTTCGTGTATTGTCATGTATCACTAAAATTTCAATTAAAATCAATTTAAATGTCCAGCAGTTCTATTTCAAACGATTAAGTTTAGCATAAGTACACAGTTTAGTTCTATATGACCTATTGGGAGAACTCTCGCAGGTGCTACCGCTCCGGGTCAGAGTGGATCTACGAACAATGGCAATAAAGAGGCACTCCACATTCCCCAAAACACCTGGACTGGAGCCTTGCCATTAGATTGTTTAGTGCCATCTACTGGACACTCGTTGGGTAGGTGGGGGTCTTAATCCTCAACAGAGATGCAGTCGGTGTGTTCTACAGCCTCTGCCGACTGGGCTATGTTTTAGATAGGAATATCGTATAATTATGTACTAACAAATTAAGTAAAAAATACTATTTCAAAAATTATAATATCAATTTAAGAAAATGGCAAATTTAGAACATAGTCATTATTGCCATCAAACATTTAAAAATAGATCCTATGTTAAGATCTAATAATCCATAAACAGTTAAACAAATAAAGCAAACCAAACCAAGCTGAATGAAATATGTTGTAGCTCTCTAGATCTCTATATTTGGCGTTAATGAATCAGTGTGATTGGCGACCGACCAGTTGTACGCATAGAAAGTGGAAATCTCTTTTTCTTCGTATTTAGGAAAAGTCAGCTGCGTCATTGCTAATTCAACAGGAAGCATATACTAAGAATTTTGATTCATTGCTCAGTGTCACTGTATGAGATATGGTCTGGTTAGTTGATATCCCTGTGAAAAATTTTGAGTTAGCGTTCTTCAATCGCGTACATAGATCAGGACTTATTTTTGTAGATTAAGTTGCCGTGAGCAAAGATCTGATAGACACTGATCTTGATGTCTTCTGTTTGTACTTTATTTTCTTACAACCTCTGAATCAGTCTAGTTATGAGGAGCCTAAAATCTTGTAATCCACTGTATATCTCCAAGACAAAGACAAGATTATGAATTCTAAGTCTTCCTTTCTCTTTGATTCCAAAAAAGTGTTTCCTAGATATGACACTTAACAACATCTGATCCCCCATTCTGAGTGTCTGGGGAGTCCAGAGTACACCTTCATTGTCATTACTCCCAGATCCAGTTTGATCCGGAGGGATAGCAGGTCTCATTTTGAGTCAAGGTCTCATTATGAGTCATATAGATTTGTTTATAAATTAATCGTATTGTTACATAATTAAGGGATGTTTTTTTTCTATTAATCATTTTTCGTTAATTATATTTTTTCATTCACTTTGGTAGGGCTTTGAGTAATTTGGTGCTGTTTTCCGTTCGTGCGCAAAGGATATGACAATCACCATTCGTCATAATAAACCCCACACAGGAAATGGGGCTGGAGTGTGGATGACGTCATGCTCTGGAGAGATGGTCCAGAGAATTTGAGAATTTTAAAAAGACATTAGTAGGATTTTGACTGTTGAAAGATGTAGTCGGGTATCCGACCGTTAAAGACGAGAGTTAAGTTTGGGGTGGGGTCAGCATAGAAATGTTAGCAAAGACTTTTAAGAATTGTGTCTCTCTCCTCGTGTCTTCATGGACCGATGCCAGAAATTAATAAACCTGTTCGTATCCAAAACGAAAGGATCCGCCTGTATTTGTACACTGTTGGATTTGACATCTTTATGGCTCTAGTATACAACAGTATTGTGTACTACAAAAAAAAAAATTAATAAAGGTTTTAACAACTGCGCCTCCTGAAAATACAGAGTAGTTGTAGGATTGTCAATAACTGAAAGGTTATCAGACATATTAGAAAATCCGTATGAAAAGTTGTTCAATTCTTTTTTGTACCATTCTCTTGAAATAAATGTGAACAAGAAGAGGAGAAAGGATAAATATATAAGAAGATGAGAATGTGATCCTTGCTTGCCTATTTTATTTTCCGATAGCCATTATGTCACTGAATCGTCTGGAGTAATAGTTGCTCGCATTATGAGTATAATCCACGGTCCAGTCGAATTATAACGCTCACTTTTAGATTATTACAGTTGAGAGGGGTATGAACTCCCTTATACTCTCAGCTCTAGACTAAATATTACAGCGACTGTCCTTCAAGTATAACTTTGGAATTAAATAACCCATTAAGGTTGATATGCTACCAAACAAAGAAACCAAACCAAAACAAATCCTCAATAATAACATTATAGCTAACATTCAAAATTAAACCATCATCATCATAAATGATCGTGTATTAGATTTAGTACAGTAAAAGAAATGCTTTTTAGTTTTCAAAATGTTCCTTTTGAAGAATATGGTGTAAAGTGCACGGATACTGAAGAACATTCGATAAATGTGTTATACTGTTGTATCTTTAATGAAGAGGTTGAGTCGAGCTTTTTCCAATAATTTAATTCAAGGGATGGTTTCAAAGTGATAGTCCAACATATCGTTCACATTTCACAATTTTCAAGAAATATATTTCTTATTATACACTTTGCTAAAAATACTAGAAATTGATAATTAAAAATGCCGAAAGAAGAATAGATTGAGAAAAAAGTGATATGGAAAAAAAAAAAGTAATGAAAAGTTCAAAGTCAAAAAACAAAACCAAAAAAAAAAGAAGCAAAGGAAATAGACGACGGCAACGACGATGACGGTGATGACAAGAGCGACGACGGAAATGATGACGATGATGATGATGACGTCAGCGACGACGACTATGACGACAGCGACAACAACAATCATGATGATGATGATGATAACGACGCCGATTATAATAATGATGACGACGACGATGACGAAGGCGACGAAGATGACGAAGGCGACGACGAAGATGATGACTACGATGACGACGGCGACGACGACAATAAAGATGATGATGACGGTAAGGACGGCGATGACGATGATGACAACGATGACCACGCTGACGATAATAAAGCTGACGACGACGACGATGAAGGTGAGGATAACGAAGGCCACGATGACGTTGACGACGGCGACGACGATCGTGATGACGACGATGACGACGGTGATGTCTATTATGATGAAAATGATTACGACGAAGATGATGTCGATGCCGATGACGACGATGACAATGTTGATGACGACGATGATCACGGTGACGACGACAATAATGATGATGATGATGAGGATGAGGACGACAGCGACGTTGATGATGATGTTGCGATAACGGAAGTGATGATTATGATGATGATGATGACAACAACAACGATGACGATGATGGTAACAATGAGGATGACGACAGCGATGATGAAGATGATGACAACGATCATGACGATGATGATGATGATTAAGACAATGACGTTGACGATGAGGACGATAACGACGGTGACGATGACAATGATGATGATAATGACGACGATGCACACGGCAACGTTGATGATGATGATAGTGATGACGAAATGATAACGGTGACTTTGATGATGATAATGGAGACAACAATATCGACTATGACGAGGACAATGATGATGATGACGATAATGACGGTGACGACGACAACAATGATAATGATGACGCGATGACAACGACGATGATGATGATGATGACGGCGATGATGACCGTGATAACGACAACAATGATGGTGATGATTACCACGACGACAATGATGATGATGACAGCAATGATGATGATGATGATGATGATTATGACGACGGCGACGAGGATGATTACGGCGATGACGACGACGACTTTGATGATAATGATGACGATTATGACGTTGATGACGATGATGACAACGGTGACGACAGCAATGATGAAGACGATAATTGCAGAAGAACAATGAGAATAATCATTTTTTAAAAGAAAGAGAAAAGATTGAGCGTGAGCAAAAACAGCTAAAAAATAGAGAAAGTAAAATCTATAGCTGCCCCATTACTTCCGCTCCAATTAGTAGAAATAATTGGGCAAAGAAAAAGAAGTAACAAAACATAACAAAGAAACAACGAAGAAAAACAAAAAAAGAAACAAGTAAGCAAAGAAGAAAGAAGGTGCAGAATAATAAGAAAACAATACGAGAAAAAAAAAAAAAAAGGAAAAACAACAAAAAAAAAACAAGGAAAAGCAAAAAAGAAAGAAAGGCTATTTGGCATTGATAACATCCAATTGGCTGTCCAATTACTTCTGACCCACTCAGCAAAAAAAAGTGTAAAATAAAGAAGAAAAGTGCAAAGAAAGAAAGAAAGAAAGAAAGAAAGAAAGAAAGAAAGAAACTTAGTTTTAAATAAGAAGAAAAAAGAACGGAAATAGAAGAAAAAAAGGTTATTGGACATTTTCAGCATCCATATTTATAGCTGTCCCATTACTTCGGGCCTACTCTATAGAAATTTGTGGGAAAAGAAAAAGGAGCGTAAAAAAGTTAAGAAGAAAAAGAAAAAAGGAAAAAAAAAGAAAGGCAAAAACATTAAAAAGATGAAGGAATAAAAAGAGACAAACAAAACATAAGAAAGAAAGAAAGAAAGAAAGAAAGGAGCAAAATAAGATGAAGCAACAAAAAAGATAAGAAAGAAACGAGAAAAAATTTAAATACATTAAGAAAAAAGAAAGAAGAACCAAAAAAGAAAGAAGCAAACGAAAAAGAAAAAAAGAAAAAAGAAGAAGAAGAAAAAAGAAAGCGAAAGTCCGAAAAAAGAAAGCAAATACATTAAGAAAGAAAGAAAGAAAGAAAGAAAGAAAGAAAGAAAGATGCGAAATAAGATGAATCAAAAAAAGAGATTAGAAAGACAAATACATTAAGAAAGAAAAAATAAAGAAGCAAAAAAAAAAAAGAAAAATAAATTTAAATGTAAGAGCTAAGAAAATAAGGATAATGACCCCAGAAGAATAAAATCAATGATAAATGTTTAAAAAAAATACATGCGAGTGTGAATGTGAGTGTGTGTGGGGGGTGTTAGAGAGAGAAAGAGAGAGAGAGAGAGAGAGAGATCGAATTACAAAGGTAAATAAAGTGTACCAAGAGGATTAGAGTCCGGCACGCGCCCGTTCAGGGCAACCTTCTTTATTTGAAACTGATGACAGATATTTCCCCTATTTATTCCCTCCCCAGGTTCTAGCTACCATCTAGACCCCTTTAACGTCTGCTAATACCTTCGTATTGGATATCAAGGTCCCAGGAGGGTTCGTGTACAGCCAAGGTCAATTTCAGGAAGAGAGGGGCAAATAAAAATTGCAAGTCCAGGATCATTAGCATTAGACCTCCCCGCCTTGTCTCTTCTTCCCCTATGATGTCCATTCTTTACGGACTGAACAAGCTCCTGTCTACTACACATACTAAACAAGCTCAAACTTTTTCACCCCAGAGCAATGATTATTATTAGCCTCTAATGTTAAGATTCCAATAATTAATCTTTTACAAATACAATTGCTCAATCGCTATCAATCGTTACATTGCCTGAAGAAAGCAGAAAGAGACATTCGTCTCTACGTGATCTCAGATGAAACATTTCATGCGCTTAATTAAGATTGCACTAGGCCACTGGCCTAAGGAGTTGAGTGTTCGCCTATAGTTCTGCAGATCAGGGTTCACACCCAGGTCGAGTCATACCAAAGACTCAAAAAATGGTACTTGGTGCAGCCTTGCTTAACATTCAGCATTATAAGGTACGGATCAAGGGTAAAGTGAAGCAATCCAGGGAAAGAAGTAGCGCCCTCCCCAACACCTCTGTGTTGTAGCTATTGAAAAGGGAGCCTCGACTAAGGTCTCATTAAACGACAAGCTTCCGATATTAGAAGACCAATTCAAAATTTGTATGGGTAAAGCATGAACTGCGCTTGATAGGTTATTGACCATATGGAAATCTGATCTCTCTGATAAAATAAAACGGGAAATGTTCCAAGTTATGGCCTTGTCGGTACTGTTGTATAGTTGCACTACTTGGACTTGAACGAAACGCCTTGAGTAAAAGCTAAATGGGGACTACATAAGGGCATAGCGTGTTGTTTTGAATAAATCTTGGAAGTAGCACCCAACAAAAGAGCAGCTGTACGACTATGTAGCTCTCATCTGTCCCGAGGCGCAGAGGAATAGAAAGCCCACCCCTAAAAAAAAAGAGAAGAACCAACTTTGCTGGAGACTCTACGAATAAACTGACTATATCCTCTGTAGAGGGGTAAGAATGTTCTTAGTATAACTCTAAACTGCATCTGCTGGTGAGGTTTCAGTTCTGGCGTTTTGAGGAGGGTGAAGTCACCCTATAGTTACCTTTACTCACATGTCCACTCCATTCTAGAGTGCTAATACGAGTTAGAGTCCCAAGTCCACTCCACAAAGCAGCAGCTTTACGGCCACTTACCACCCATCACGAAAACTATCCAATTTAGACGAACCAGACATGCCGGACACTGCTGGAGAAGTAAGGACGCACTTATTAGTAATATACTCCCGTGAACCCCTTCATATGGACGAGCAAAGGCAAAACGACCAGCTACAGCCTTCATACAACAGCTCTGTGCTGATACAGGATGTAACCTTGAATACCTACAGGAAGCGATAGATAATAGAGACAAGTGGCGGAAGGGAGATCCGTGCTGGGAGTGCGACATGATGATGATGATATGTACTGAATAGTTCTATCATCATCATCATCATCATGTCGTGCTGCTAGCACGGATATCCCTGACCCTCTCTCGCCACTCCTCTGGCAGGTGTTCAGGGCTACATCCCGTATCCTCAAATAGCTGCTGAATGTATGCTCTATAAAGTATTTATATTAGAGTGATTCAGACTTGAATTGATGTCTGTTATCAAATATTTTGCGGCTAAAAATTACAAACTATATGAAATTTATTGAAGAATGTGTGATGTATTCGGAGAAGCATATTTTTGTCAAAAAATGTTTGCAAATGTGCTAAACATGGGTTTGCCATAACGAGGTTTAGTCAAAAAGGTAGTTCATGTACTGGATACACATTGACTCTCTGGTAAAGAAAACGTTCATGGCGCAGAAAATCATTCTGATAGTTTTGGGGGACATGAACTGAACCATCATTATTGGTTTCCTTAAAAAAGGTACAATCTACTTCACATTGCCAACTCCTCAGATAAATTCACCATATTTAATGAATGACCGTTGTAAATACACACACACACACACACACACACACACACACACATACATATATATATATATATATATATATATATATATATATATATATATATATATATATATATATATATATATATATATATATATATATATATATATATATATATATATATATATATATATATATATATATATATATATATATATATATATATATATATATATATATATATATATATATATATATATATATATATATATATATATATATATATATATATATCGGGAATTTTCAGCAACTCGGATGGTGTAATGGCATGCAAGCTAGATTTGCAAACCTTTATGAGTGAGTTCAAGTCTCATTGGGAGTCACATTCATACGGCCTGGTGCCACATCAAAGAAAAAAGCTTAGCAAATTACTATAGTTCATGATTTTGTGAGCAATAGGAAACTTCAAGTAACGAATTTTAAAATTTACTAATTTGAATACTTTAGTTTTTAGATCTGCTCTGGCGTAATAACATCAAGCACTTATGATGTAACTTTTCATATTTGCATTTCTTTAACTATATATATATATATATATACGAGGTGCATACGATAAGTTTCCGGACGTTTTTCGTATGGGCATTTAAAATTGTCAAAGACTCTTGAAAATTCAATATGTTATTGCTCTGCATCTTATGAGATGACTGATCAATTTTTATGATTTCAGATTCAAATGAACAGCTACAGCAGGAACTGGAATACACCCTACTAAAGCCTGATTGTCACAGCAGGTGATTTTCAAAAATACAATCTGACATGTTGGAAGAACGATATGCAATATAATTCTTTTAAACTTGGAAAAAATGACACAGAAGCGTATGGAATGCTTCAGACAGCTTTTGGAGCATCTTGCATGAATCAAGCATCGGTTTTTGAGTGGCATAAAAGATTCAAGGAAGCCAGCGAGCCTGTGAGGGATGATGAGATGTGTAGCAGGAGTAAGGAAGTCAATACACCAGAGTTTATTGGGCAAAGGGTTAGTGTTAGTGTTAGGGCTACTATGTTTAGGTTTTTAGGGAGTTCAGGAAGAGATTCCGTCGGAAGAGGCCAGCACTCTTCAAATCGGGTCAGTGGCATTTCCAACAGGACAATACACCAGTCCACAACTCCATCCGTATTACAGACTATTTGACCAAGATGGGCATCAAGACAGTTCCTCACCCTCCCTATAGTCCAGACCTTACTCCCTGTAACTTTTTCTTATTCCCTAAGCTCAGAGGCTGTCGTTATGAGAGAATTGAGAAGATGAAAGAGGCTGTTACGAAGGTCATTGACACACCCACACAAGAGGACTTACATGGGGCCTTCCAGAAGATGTTGGAACGGTGCAACAAGTGCATTGTAGCCGGAGGAGATTATTTCGAAGGGGACTAGAGTTTCATTTGTGTACTATCAATAAAAGTGCCCATACGAAAAAAGTCTGGAAACTTATCGTATGCACGTCGTTTATATAAATCTGAGGAGGAATTGATACTGTCGTAACTCTAGCACTACATAGCTTGGCAAGAATACTTAGAATGGTCCGAGACGATGTCAGATACTAGAGTAGGCCACCGGGTATAACAGATATGTTCATGTGAAAAGAGGGGAATATAATGATATGAGCAAAGATTAGAATGTATCTTGGAAAAGACCTGGACATCTAGTGGATTCTACTGGTCTAGCAAACCAGAGGGTGAAATTAGTTGAATCTTGCCAATGAGCTGAAAAGACTTCAGAACAAGAAGAGAACGTTGATACCAATTGTAGTTGGAGCCTTTGGAACGTTTCCTAAAGGCGTGGAAAAGTGACTGGAAGATGAGCGGAATAAAAGAGACCATTCAGACCACAGCTCTGTTAAGTTCAGATAGAATTCTTTGAAGAGCCTTAGGAACTTGAGGAAAATTGCTGTCTCTCATACTTCAATTAAAAAGCACAATGTAAAACTGAGGGGAAAACTCACAAGAAATATATATCACAGCAAAAAGGCTGTGGAACATACAGGTGATGGTGATAGCCATCGTAGAGACCTTGGAACGGTTCCAAAAAGCTTGGAAATGAGTCTGGAGGAATTGGAAATAGGAAGAACCATTCAGACCATTGTGTTGTTAAGATCGACTATAATATTAAGAAGAGTCTTGTAAACCGTAGGAAACATGCTTTCTTTCAGACTCCAGTGAAAGACCACCAGCTAACTCTTTTGGGAAAACAATTCGTGTGAAAAATTAAAACTGGACCAATTAACCACTAAGTGTTCTATTGCCTAATGGAATTTAAAGAAAGACATTATAAAATAGAAGATTATTTTTATTACAAAAGAGAGCAAAATTGAAAAAAAAATTAAAATAAATAAAAAAAAAACAATAAAAAAGAGAGAAAGATGCAAAATAAGAAAAAGCAGAACGGGATAAGTAGGAAAAGAAGAAAGTCAAATACATTAAGAAAGAAAAAAGAAAGAAAGAAAAGAAAAAGCTTAGAAAATAAGGATAATGACCATAAAAGAATAAAAATACAAAAGAAGTGTGTATGTGAGTGTTAGAGAGAGAGAGAGAGAGAGAGAGAGAGATAGAGAGAGAGAGAGAGAGTGTGTGTGTGTGTGTGTATGTGTGTGTGTGCGGGTGTTAGAGTGAGAGAGTGAGTGAGTAAATCCGATGCAATATTGAAAAAGATGTGAAAAATGGTATCAACACCAACCAAAACAAATAACAGAAGATAAAGGAGCTACTGTTCTCTTGGAAATTGCTATCAAAACTGATAGAAAAATAAAGAACAATAAAGCAGATATAGTGGTTAAGGACAATAAAATAAAAATAAATAAAAGCATCAGTCAAAGAAGACAATAAAATAAGTTAATGCAAAGAGCTGGGAATTAAAAAACTGTGGCATCTTAAAACTATCACTGTGCCAGTAATAGCAGGAGCTCTAGATATGATCAAAAAAGGGCCCAATAAACATATTAACAAGATAATTGGTAGTTCCGGCCAAAATATTTCGCCTTGTGGAACTGCTCATCTTTTTAGATGAATACAATCAATGTGACTGAAAAAATATCACTCAAAAGAGATAGCAATCTAAATACAGAGAATTATATAATAATAACTTGTGTAAAGATCCGATGAAGAATTGTAAAAACAGGAAATGAAACAGAAAATTCAATAACAATAATAATAATAATAAAAGAAAGCGAAAAAAATAGAGAACTTGGACCTTTCCAATTGAAAAAAAAAAGCTGTTGAACATGAAAACCAAGGTAATACCAATTCTAACTGTTGCTTTTGGAATCGTCACAAGGAGCCCCGAAAAGAGGCTGGAGTAAATGAAAATTAGTGGAAGAATCGAAACCATACAGATTATTGCTGAGATCTGCTAGAGTACTGAGAAGAATCCTGAAGACCTAAAGATACATCGTGTCACTCTGATTTAAATGAAAACCTACCAGGTAATGCTGGTTTGAAAAACTCACAAGGAGTGAAATAATAATAATAATAAGTGACATGAAAACTGAAAATCCTATCAGCAATTGGGAGGGAGTGATATGAAACTATACCAACCACCGGATGCCAAAGAAACCGAAAGATTTTGGACGAAAATATGGCAACCAAAAAACATAACGAAAATGCTGAATGGATAAACAATATTACAAGAGAACTAGAGGGACTAGAAGATGGCCCCAAAACGGAAATACACATCGACTTACCCAAAACAACACTAAAAAGAATATCAAACTGGAAAACGCCAGACCATTATGGAATACATGGCTTCTGGTTCAAGAAATTCACCTCCATTCACAGCAGATTAGTACTAGAAATGAACAGATGCCTACAAGGCGCGCAAGTACCTGAATCGATGAACAGAGGAAAGACTACATTAATCTAAAAGGAACCAAGCAAAGGAACTGCTCCAAACAATTACAGACCCATAATCTTCCAACCAATGATGTGCAAAACACTGACAGCACAAATAAGGGAAAATATTTCTACTCGCTAAAAAGCCGCGGATTGTTCCCTGACGAACAGAAAGTATGCTGCAAAGGATCCAGAGGCACAGCAGAATTGCTCTACATAGATCAACACAGCCTGAATAAAAGCAAGACAAGACGGAACAATCTAGCTATGGCCTGGATTGACAATAAAAAGGCATATGATATGGTTCCACAAAGCTGGATACTACACTGTCACAAAATGTTCAAAATATCACATAAAGTCATAAACTTCATTGAAAAGACCATGCAAACCTGGAGAGTGGAGCTGACAGCAGGAGGAAGAAGCATAGCTGAAGTGAAGATCCAAAGAGGGATTTTCCAAGGAGATGCACTATCACCCTTACTATTCATAATAGCCATGATGCCACTTAACTACTTAGAAAATCCACAGCTGGAAACTCAGCAGATCGCAAGAGAATATCAATCAGCTAATGTACATCGATGACATTAAACTATTTGCAAAAAATGAAAAAGAACTGGAAACTCTCATACACGCCGTTAGAATATACCGTCAGGACATAGGGATGGAATTTTGCTTAGAAAAATGTGCCATGCACGTCATGAAAAGTGGCAAGTGACATATGACTGACGAAATGGAACTACCAAATCAGGACAAAATAAGAACACTCGGAGAAAATGAAACCTACAAATATTTGGGTATCTTGGAGGCTGACACCATCAAACAAGTGGAAATGAAAGACAAAATCGGAAAAAAATATCTCAGAAGAACTAGAAAACTACTCGAGACAAAATTCTCCAGCAGAAACCTCATCAAAGGAATAAATACTTGGGCTGTGCCCCTCGTTAGATATTCGTGACCCTTCCTCAAGTGGACAAGAGATTAATTTAAACAAATGGATCAAAGAACAAGAAAACTAATGACCATGCAGAAGGCATTACATACCAGAGACGACGTTGACAGACTATATGTATCTAGAAAAGAGGGCAGAAGAAAAATTGCCAGCATCGAAGACAGCGTTGATGCATCGATACAACCGCTCGAAGATTACATAGAAAAACACGAACGAGGACTGATTACATCCATCAGAAACGATACGGACGACACTACAGACGATAGAATGACAACAACTAGGAAACAAAAATGGGAGAAAAAACAACTCTATGGCTGCTTTAAACGACTAATAAACAACATCTCACACCAGAAAACCTGGACCTGGTTAAGAAAAGGAAACCTTAAGAGATAAACGGAATCTCTTCTAATAGCAGCACAGGACCATGCCATAAGGACCAATCATATCAAAGCGAGAATAGATAAGACGCAACAAAACAGTAGATGTAGGCTATGCAGTGGCAGAGACGAAACGATCAATCACATAATAAGCAAATGTAGCAAGTTAGCAAAGAAGGAGTATAAGGTGAGACACGACTGGGTCGGCAAGGTGATCCACTGGGAAATGTCCAAGAAATCTAAATTTGACCATACAAACAAAATGTATATGCACAACCCAGCACCTGTCCTAAAAAATTACACGCATAAACTCCTATGGGAATTTAATATACAAACGGATCACCTAATCCCGGCCAGAAGACCAGACCTTATAATACTCAACAAAAAAAAAAGAGAATTTGCAAAATAGCGACTTTGCTGTCCCGGCGGACCACAGAATAAATCTGAAGGAAGGTGAAAAGAAGGATAAATACCTTGACCTTGCTAGAGAATTGAAAAAGCTGTGGAACATAAAAGTAACGATTGTGCCAATTGTGATTGGTGCTTGAGGCACAATAACTAAAGGATTATTCAAAGGCCTGGAGGACTTGGAAGTTGCTGGACGGGTAGAGACTATCCAAATGACAGCATTGCTGAGAACGGCCAGAATACTGAGACGAGTCCTGGAGACTTGAGGAGACTTGCTGTCACTTAAACTCCAGTGAAAAACCATCAGCTGATGTGAAAAACATTAAAGGAGTAAATAATAATTACAATAATAATAATAATAATAATAGAAATAATAATAAACGCAACAGAATAGCAAATGTAGGTTATGTGAGGGTAGAGACAAAACGATCAATCATATAAGCGAATGCAGCAAGTTAGCACAAAAAGAGTATAAAACTAGACACGACTTGGTTTGGGAAAGGGATACACTCGGAATTGTGCAAGGAATTTAAATTTGACTATATGAACAAGCGGTATATGCACAACTTGGAATCCTTCCAACAGAATGAAATGCACAAACTTATATGGGATCACCTAACCTCGGCCAGACGTCCAGTCCAACTGAAAGTAAAAAAAAAAGAAAAGAAAAAGAAAAAGATACAGAGAACCTGCCTAAAAGTGGACTTTGCTGTTCTGGCAGACGACTGAGTAAAATTAAACGAAGATGCAAAGAGGGATAAATATATCTATATGCTAGAGAGCCAGAGAAGATATAAAGCATGAAGGTGCACTTGAAATGATCCCAAAAGAGTAAGTAAAAAGACTAGAAGACTTAGAAATCAGAAGACAAGTAGAAACCATTCCTACAACAGCATTACTAAGATTGGCCAGAATATTGAGAAAAGTCCTAGAGACTTGAGGACACTCGCTGTCTCTCAAATTTATGTGAAAATTCATTAGCTAACGTTGATGTGGAAAATTCAAATGAATAAAATAGTAAGAATAATAATAAATAGACTAGGGAAGAACTTCAACAAATAGCCCATTAGAGATGAAAGCTAATGACAATCCGCAAGATCTTGCACCTGACCGATGACATAGAAAGCTTATATGTGTCAAGAAAAGAAGTAAGAAGAGGACTTATCAGTATTGATGATTGCGTGAATGCATCAATACGGGGACTCCAAGACTGCATTTAAAAGAGCAAATAAAGACTAATTACACCGACCAGAAACAGCACTGATAATGTTAAGATAAGCAGAACGACAATAACGAGGAAGTAGAAAAGGGCAGAAAAACAATTTCAGTGAAAAACATGAAGAAATATAACACAAGACCTGAACATGGCTATGAAAGAAAAAAAATTTTAGGAGAAACTGAATCTTTTTTAACAGCTGTACAAAACAACACCATAAGGACCGACTATGTTAAAGCGAAAATTGATTAGACATTCCAAGTGTGGTAATAGGGGCGAAACGATTAACTGCATAAAAAGCGAATTCAGCAAACTAGCGCAAAAAGAGTGCGAGACTAGACAAAAATGCCCGGGAAAAGTGTTCCACAGGCAATTGCTAAAGAGATTGAAATTGATCATACTACTAAATGGAATATGCACAAACCATAAATCGTCCTGGGGAATGAAACACACAAAATTCTCCGGGATTTCAAGATACCTAATCCTGGCCAGACTAGATATAGTGATAAAAATAAAAAGAATAGAAACTGTCGAAGTGTGAAATTTGCTGACCCGACAGACCACAGAGTAAAATCACAGAAAACTAAAAGTGATATATTTACTTGGACCTAGCCAGAGAACAATGAAACATGAAGTTGGTGGTAATAATAACGGTAAATGGTACAGTTGGAATGGTCTCCAAATACTTCGCAAGGAAGCTGGATGAGTTGGAAATCGGAGGACAGGCTGGTCGAATATATGGAAACTACAGCATTGCTAAGATCAGCCAGAATACTGAGAAGAGTCCTGAAGTTTTGAGGAGACTTGCTGTAACTAAGACTCCAGTGAAAGCCCATAAGCTAACGCTGGTGTGAAAAACTCATATTGATAAAGTAAAAATAAAGTTGGCGACCGGAGTCGCCGAGAAGGTTCAATACCTCATATTGTTGAGTAAGGCGGTATCAAATACCATTGTGATTCTTTGGTATGACCCGACGTGAAATAGAACTCCGGTCGACCAGACCATTGGCGAATACTCTAACCATCATGCCAATGACTCGGTGATAACAATATTTACATCTGACCATTTGTTTTTATTAAGAAACATTTGAACAAAATATTTCATCAAAAATTGTATATCTTGGACTAAGAAACTAAGAAAATTTGTAGAATCAATGCAGATTCATGGCAATGAAGGGGTACTCCACATTCCCATAATCTCCTCGCCATCAGATTGTTTAATGTCCTACGAGCACCTTTAACTGGATATATTTTTCAAATATTCTGTAATTAACTTGTAAAATTCACCAGACGTTGTGAATATCATGCCAAAACAAAACCTTGTTTATTTAGTTGGTTTCTATAACGCATTACCTCTAACACCATGTCATCACTAGATTTTGCGGGCTTCTCTATATCTTGCATTTATAACTAAATTTGTTTTCTCACTTTCATACGATATTTACAGTTAATTCCCGAAAAAGAAACAACTTTCGCTTTTTCTTGCAAAGGAAGACATTATGTTGTTTATTTAGCACACAAGTCAAACATTTTTTTTTCCTTTTTGTAAACGTTTAAAAAATGCGTTTATATTTCTTGTGCTTAGAGATAAAAAAAAAAAAAGTTTTTTTCTTTTTTCTAACATGTTCCGACTGTTATCCTCATTAGACCATTTGTACTTTTAACATTCGGCTGGTCTCTTTTGTTACTGTAAATAGTGTAAAAGGCAACAGAGTCAAATATAAAAACTCAATATTTTTTTCTCTTCAAGGGGAGTTTAATTATTCTTTTCCTGATTTATTTTTTATGTCTCGTGTTTCTGTCTCATATTAGACATTATATTAAAAAATTTAGTCATACAAGTAATATGAAGAACAATGAAACTGTGTTACACCCACCCCAACCCCCACACACGAAAATAAACTTACATAAACGACCAGTCAAAAGTATTTAGCCACCCTAAAAAAAATTTATTCCTTACTCTAAAAGTCTTATTTTTTCTGAAACAAGTTGAGTATCACAATGTTTTTATTTTTTTTAATGCAAATCTTCTTCAGTAACTTTAACTCTAGCAAGCAGATATCTTTTGAAAAGTTGATTTGAAGGCGTTTTCTTCTTTAGTACTGAGCATAAACAAAACGTTGATTATACTGTATCGAGATACTAGGAAACGGCACAAAACAAGACCAAAAATTGGGATGGTAGACCAAAAGCTATAACAAGGCAACTTCATCAGAGTCACCAAGTTGCGTGACAGAAGGCTGACTGCTCCTAACATCACTATACAATTGTGAAAAAGAGTGTCAACATCCATTATGAAGGGAAGACTCTCAAAAACTGGTCTATATGCTAGAATTACTTTCAGGAAACGACTGTTGAGGAAGCAAAGCAATGTCAAAAAATTCCAATGGGCCAAGGCATACAAAAACTAGACAAGAGAGCAGTAGAATAAAGTCCTTTGGACAGACGAATCAAAGTTCGAAATCTTTGGGTCATATAGGAAGGTCTAAGTGCGGCGAAAAGTTGATGAAAAAACTGCAACCCCTGTATCATGCCAACCGTAAATCATGGAAGAGAATCTGTCATGGCGTGGGGGGAGCTTTTGCCAATTGCAAAGTGGAAGAATTACACCAGGTGATAGGAAAATTGAATCAGACCGGTTATCACAGCATACTGCAATATCACGCGAACCCATCTGGAACGAGGCTTGTGAATGAAGGATTTATGCTCATGCAAGATAACCCAAAGCATACAAGTAAATTCAGCCAGATATATAGTAAAATCAAAGAGGAACAGCACGTCCTTCATCTGATGTCTTGGCCGGCGCAATCAGCGGACTTAAATCCCATCGAACTGATGTAGAATGAACTTGAGTGAAAAGTCAGACCTAAACAATCCACAAGTGCGGCTCACCCCTGTCAACTTTTGTTGAAAATCTGGGCAGAGCTATCTTTGATCAATCTCCAGTCGTTTGAGGAAAGAATACTGAGAGTCTGGGAAGCACTGATAGCAGCCAAGAAAGATCATTTTGATGAATGAAAAGTTTAAGAAGTTTTCATTTTTTTTGTTTAATTTTTGTTTAATGAAGCCCAGGAAGACTTGTATTTAAAATACATGAAAACATTATGGTGCTTAACTTGTTTATCAAAAATAACACTTTCAGGATGTGAAATAAAAAAATTTTGAGGTTTACCAATCACTTTTGACTGGTAGTATATATATATATATATATATATATATATATATATATATATATATATATATATATAAAGAAATAATCCAAATTTAATGAATTTAATATGAAAGACGACGATAAACATTTCAGTTTTAATAACCTTCTTTAGGACATTAAATTCATGAAAGCAGTTGCTTAAATAACGGTGGATGTTTGTTGAAATAACAGCAGAAAAGAAATAAATTTAAAGTCCTAAAGAAGCTTATCAAAACCAAAACGTTTAACGTCGACTTTCAAAATTAATTCATCAAATATGGATTATTTTTTGTACTTTCTTCAAACTATCGGATTTGATTTCCTTTTATATTTGATATCTATATATTGGAATGAAAAATTTTAAAAGACTTATTAAAAATATAAAAAGTGCTAAATATGGGGAAAAAACTAAAATTAATGAGGTTAAGTGACCTATTCTGGCTGCCTCATTACTTGCAATTTCATGCAGTTATTTCGAGGAAGGTTTGCAATCTTCAGCTGAAGGCTACCTCATCTGGAGATATATTGTTGTAACCTAACAAAGGGTTACTGATTAAGAAATAACCAAAACAGAGGTTTGAAAGGAAGTGGAAATCTTTAAAATATTAAAAAAATACAGGAGTTGCCAAAAGAGGGAAGAAGGTATCTACTTCTAATGATGAGTACATAGTCAGCAAAAATAGGTATTTCTTGTATGTCCCAATAACCGGACGTGTTCGGCACAATGCCTTTTTTAAGGTGTGTCCGGCAGCAGGGTCGTAGCCCAGACACACCCGGTGGCTCCAGAAATGCCACGTCAGCATTTCTCTAAAAAAGGTACGCCTCAGGTACGAGCTGATAAACATAGCCTCCCTAAGGAGACTCAGAGCCTGTGGGGACGGCCCCCTGAGGATCTAGGAGGTTTGGCTGCATGATGGGAATGCTGGGCTTCCCCGACACCCACGTCGTGCAGCTTCTACCGACTAACTGTTGTCTCAGAACCATAAAATAACTCCCTCACAATAGTGTCCAACGTATTTATAAGGAATGGGACATACCTATTAATCTTCACTGGTAGTGTATATAACATATGTATAGAGAGAAGTCTGTCATCAAATATTTTCTGACAGGAAATTGCAAACCATGTAAAATTTACAGAATATATGATGCATACAGGGAAACATATGATAGTAAAAAAAAATGTTTACAGATGGACCAAAAATGGGCTTGCTGCAATGAGCCAGCACCAAAAAGACATTCCGTGAAGAGGCATCACTGATTCTCCAGTAAAGAAAAAGTCCTAAACGCAGAAAGCTCTGCTGAGAGTATTGTGGAACATGAAAAGGTAGATAATTATGAATTTCTTTGAAATTCGTACAACGGAGCTTCTTTTTGCCACAATCCTTAAATGGAATTCACCTGATATATAGTCATCCACTGACAGACTGTTTCGTTCTATTAGAACTCTTAAGTGTGGCTAGACACGCAGGACGTTCGAAGCCGGAATCGAAACCCGTCCAACTTTACGATAGACTAAGCTTCAGACCACTCGGCCACAAGCGGACTACGTTGGCTACGGGAATTTTTAGGTATTTTATATTTAGCAAATAGCAGCAGCAGCCTTTGCTTACATTTTTTCATACCCTATCAGCTACCAGAGAGCTCAATTCTTTCGAAGAGCTTTGCATTACGCTAACGGTGGCCGACAATTCCTTCGCCCGAGAGCTCAACCCCCATGGGGGGAGCATATATATATATATATATATATATATGTATATATATATATATACGAGGTGCATACAATAAGTTTCCAGACTTTTTTCGTATGGGCACCTTTATTGATAGTACACTCATGAAACTCTAGTCCACTTCGAGGTAATCTGCTCCTGGTGCAATGCACTTGTTCTACGATTCCAACAACTTCTGGAAGGTTCCATGGAAGACCTCTTGTGTGAGCGTGTCAATGACCTTTCTCACAGCCTCTTTCATCTCCTCAATTGTCTTATAACGACAGCCTCTGAGCTTAGGAAATAACCAAAAGTCATAGGAAGCAAGGTCTGGACTATTAGGAGCCTGAGGAACTGTCTTGATGCCCATCTCGGTCAAATTGTCTGTGACAAAGATGGAGATATAGACTGGTGCATTGTCCTGCTGGAAATGCCATTGACCCGATTTACAGAGTGCTTGCCTCTTCCGACGGAATCTCTTCCTGAACTCCCTTAAAACCTAAACATAGTAACCCTAACCCTAACCGAAACCCTTTGGCCAATCAACTCTGGTCTATTGACTCCCTTACTCCTGCCATACCCCTCATCATACCTCACAGACTCCCTGCCTTTCTTGAATCTTTTATGCCACTCAAAAACTGATGCTCGATTCGTGCAAGATGGTCCAAAAGCTGTCTGAAGCATTCCATACGTTTCTGTGGCATTTTTCCAAGTTTAAAACAGAATTATATTACATATCGTTCTTCTAAAGTGTCCTTACGTCTAGATTGCATTTTTGGAATTCACCAGCTGAGACAATCAGGCTTTAGCAGGGTGTATTCTAATTGCTGCTGTAGTTGTTCATTTAAATCTGAAATCATAAAAATTGGTCAGTCATCTCATAAGATGTGAATTTTCAAGAGTCTACAACAATTTTAAATGCCCATCCCAAAAAAGTCTGGAAACTTATCGTAGGCACCTCGTATATATATACTAAGTGTGATCAAATATATTGAGACTTTATATGTACATTTTTTTAGATATAAAATCAAAAATCACTACACAGCAAAATATAATTTTTTTTACATTTCCAGAATATTTTTTGTAAAATTATATAACTTCTTAACAAACGTTATAGTAAATGAATAAACAATCTACCTAATTGGTTTTCACATCATATTTCTTTTCCATTCAGTGAGATATCATATATATATATATATATATATATATATATATATATATATATATATATATATTGGCAGAATTTCTTCATTGATACATATTTGATTGAACATAATAGACATTTTTTGTCTACATATTTTTTTGTTAATCCTTTCGAATTTGCGTATTGATCTTATGATATTCAGCGGGAATTGGTTGATAAACCTTCCATAATTAGTTATTTCTCAAGTTAAATATCAAAGCATTTCTCTTTCAAGCAATTCAGTTTAGTATAAGTACGCAGTTCATCTCTATTTGACCCATAGACAGGGCCCTATCAGGTGCTATCACTCCGGGCCAGAGGTGAACTGGGAACGATGGCAATGAAGGGGTAATCCGCGTTCCCCAAAGCTCCAACATTACGGGAGTGTCATCATCAGATTGGTTAAGTGTCATATGCTGGACACTTATTGGCGGGGAGGTCTTAGCCCTCATCGGAGGTGCAGTCAGTGTATTTCACAACCCCAGCTGACTGAGCAACTCAACTCTAAGTATTTGGGTCAATTTTAGCACAAGTGCTGATGTGTTTATTGAGTGCACCAGCAGATGTGGCAGAGAGTTAGAGGCCCCTCCCCTTTAGTTCACAGCTCTGGACACTTTCCTCATCTCTCTATTTTCAACTAAACCGCAAGGAAGTCCCCGGGCGTAGCAGCTATTCTGAACCTTCCGGACGATCACACTGTCGGAAAGCGCCCAGATAGTATGAGACACAAAGTTAACTTTTAAGCAGGTTTGAATTCAGTTTTCCTTCGTCTAGATTGGTTGCCTAACAAATGCTAAAGAACCCACTCTTCCCGACTATTTGCTCATAGATGGAGGGAGAATAATTGCATCAAAATCTTTCACCAAGGTCATAAGTGGTATTTGCAATATAATCAGCTCAGTCTAGGATTTGAACTCGTGTCTCCATATCCAATTACTATGACAATAATTTTTACAACACGGGTGCTTCCGATTTTCATGAAACGTTACATGTATGAATAATTTTACCCCATCGTACACCCTGTCAGTGAGGCTTTGAATGTGCTGACTGTATCCGCCACATAAAGGTGAGACCCGGCAAAAATGAGGTGTTCTAGGTATGACGCAAAATCACATCCTTTGTGAAGCTCTTATTTTGGATATCGGAGGTGAGCTGAGAATCCTCTTCAAAGCCATTGCTCCCAGGTCCACTCAGACCCGAAGTGGTAGTACCTTTTAGTGTCCAATCTATCGGTCAAATAGATCTGTTTAAAATGGTTCGTATTAGATAGGAGCGTATACAAAAACCTCTCAAGAAACAACTCTACTTAAATATGAATATGTACATACAATCAACGTGATTCTCTTACCTCTTGACATAAAATTACCCTTGATGGATTGCCATGGAGTTATAATCAACAAATTAATTAGTCTACTGCTGGTGGAAAAACATATGAAATCCGCTGGTTTCCCAGATCACTAGGTTTTGAGAATACTGCCACGGCTGACGAAAAAACTAACATTCTAATTCAGAAAGTTAAACACTATATCAGGCATGTGCCAGCAAAATTCATTTAGTATCTTTTCTACGTTTACTTATTCCATGATACACATCATATGCTATATAAAGAATATAAATTGGTAAATCTCTTTTCTGCTTCTTGGAGCTACATTCTTTTGTAAAACTAATCACTGGTAACCGTTCGTTTTAACTTAGTGAACAAATATTTAAAACAAAGTGCTCGCTTGCCAGTTAAAAGAGCACTCTAAAATTGTTATTAATTATTATCTCATCTTTCTTAACTGTTTCTATTAATTTTATGCGTTTTTTTAAACAAAAAATTTTAAAACAAAATTTCCCCTTTCAGGGTTTTTGAAGCAGTTTTGTTTAAGAAAGAACTTTTTTTTTGTTTAAAAAATAACTCTTAAAACTATTTATAAATTCGTGATGAAACCTTGATTCAACACTTCGAACCTGAATCGAAGATTCAATTCAGACAGTAGAAATATTCTGGTTCTTCATCCCCGAAGAAGGTCAAGTATGCAGCATCTGTTCCCAATGTGATGACTTCTGTTTTGAGGGATTCTGAAGACGTCATAATGACAGACTACCAAGAAAAGAGGAAGATTATTAATGATTAGTACTCTACAACAGAACTAAGACAACTGAAGGAAGCAATCAAGTCGGAACGCAGAGAGAAGGCGAAGGCAGTATGCTCTTGCTCCAGGATAACGTACCTGTTCACACTGCTCAGATTGTTATTGGTGAAGCAGCCAACTATAGCTCTGAATTGCTACCCAATCTGCGAACTCATCAGACTTAACTCCATCAGACTTAAATCCCGCCATTTTAGAGAAAATGTGTTATGGAGGAATTTTTGAAGGGCTAGGATGCTACCTTCTACAGTGATGGGATTGCAATGCCTGAGCATCGTTAGACGAAGTGCATTGATATTAAACGGGATTATATTGATAAACAAACTAAAAGTGTTTTGTTTCTCCGGTTTCTTCTGGGTGAGGCTTAGAACATGTTGAATGACCCCTTCATACATATATCTTTTTTGTTTAAAAACAAGAAATTTAGAAATAGTATTCCATTTCCATTTGAATTGAGCACTCTGGCGAAGGAGTATAATGGTTGCCACTCGCGTAATGCAAATATGTTCAAACGAATTGAGCACTCCGGCATCCGATTGCGCAAAATGTAAACAAACGAAATTTGATATATATACGTTAATTCCCGAGCAGACGTTGAGTCACTGGCTTGGCTTAGAAGTATTTCATCAGCCTGACGTTAATTAAGGTGGGTTTCGATCCCGGCTTGCAGTGCCTCATGTGTCTAGCCACACTGAAGATCTGTGACACAACGAAAGTCTGTGAATGACAATATATATATATGTATATATATATATATATATATATATATATATATATATATATATAAAATGAAGAAATTATATATGTATAAATAAGGATATCTCATGTAGATTTGCGAGACGAGGAAACTATTACAAATGAGTTTGAGTCTCACTGGGTTTACATACATCTGGCTTTGTGCCAGAACTAAGCACAATTTTGTAAATGATTACTCTCCGAGGAGGAAATTGAATTATATTTATAAATGAAATAAACTTGGTTAATAGTTGGAGTAATCTATGAAGAATACGCATTTGTTTGGCTGAGCTTGGTCTTATAGCATATCAACCATTGTAGATTATTTAATACCAAATCTTTTTTCGACATATATACTAAATATATATGATTTGGTTTGGTTGGGTTTTATTGTATATCAACCATTGTAGTTTATTTAATCCTAAATCCTTTTTATATACATGTATTAAATATATGATATCAAAACACATTTTTTAGATTACATTTTTAAAAGAGCCTGAGCTCTTTTTTTTTTTTGCACACGATTAAATGGTTTCTCATATTTCTATCTAGTATGAATAAGTCAATTTACTATTATTGATTTTTTCCGCACAGCTAAATATTTTTAAGTACTGATATGTATCGCTAACAATTCAATTAAGAATCAATCATTTGTTTACACACAGTTAAATGCTCATACAGTTCTATTTCTAACAATTCGATTTAGCATAAATCAACAAAGTTAGATGGTTCCAAGTATTGCAATGTAAACAATTCAATTAAACATCAGTTATTTGTTTATACTTAGTTAAATGATCAAACTGTTCTATTTCAAACAATTCAGGTTCGCATGACAACAAAGTTAAATGGTTCCATGTATCATTGTGTATCACTCACAATTCAATTAAACATCAGTTATTTGTTTATACTTAGTTAAATGATCAAACTGTTCTATTTCAAACAATTCAGGTTCGCATGTCAACAAAGTTAAATGGTTCCATGTATCATTGTATATCACTCACAATTCAATTAAACATCAGTCATATGTTTTACACACAGTTAAATGATCAAATAGTTCTATTTCAAGCAATTCAGTTTTTCATAAGTCATTTGTTTGCATTTAGTTTAAATGTAAAAGGACACAACTTAAATATCAAACACTTTTATTTAACCCATTGATATATAGGAGATACCACTCCAAGCCAGGGTGAACCTGTCATCAATGTCATTCCCCAAAGCTCCTGCATTAATGGAGGCTCACCATTAAACTGTTTAGTGTCATATCTTGGAAACTCGTTGAGGGATGTCTTACTCCTCTGCGGAGATGTAGTCGGTGTATTCTATTGACCCAGCCGACTGGACCAATACTTAGTTGTGTATGGAAGGTTAACAATATGGCATAACATCAAAAGTTTACCTAAAAATATTGTGAAAGCTTCTGGAGACACAAACGATAAAATTATATAGCTTATATCTTCTTTTTTAATTTCAGACATAAGAAGTTTATCAAATTCAATATCACCAATACAAATGATACAAATGATACACTCAGCCTAAATTATTGAGTATGAAATATTCGTCTTAAATAATGAGATTTCATAGTTTCAATCTTTTGTGACTGGCATTGCACTTATTACTAGTAGCTGTTATAATCAGATTCAGAATCGGTGTCATCTAGAAAATTTGCAATGTGTGCACAAACGTCTTTACACTCTGAAAAATTTAGGGATCAAACCGAACTACCAGCAATAACATCATATAGTATATAACAGTTTATTTTTTATTTAGACAGCTCCTCTGGCACGAATAAGATGGGACACCGGGTCGACTTTTAAGCGGTGTACAGCCAGTTTGAAATCAGAGTTTTCTTTCTCCTAAATTGGTTGCCTTACCACAGTTAAAGAACTCAATCTCACCAACTATTTACCCTTAACTAGAGGGAAAATAGACGGAGTCATGCATCTGCGTGAAGTGTTCACACCTCATGATATTTTAAAGCATAGTACAGTCATATTTGTATTCAGTGTTTTCATTCTCCTGCCAGTTCCTACGACGGTAACCATTACACCACGGGCAACTCCCAGGAGGAGCAAGGTAATGATCTCTCATGATAGGTATAAACTATTAAAGTTTGACAGGATTAAGTTGACAGATGTAACTGTTTGTAATGTAACAGATTTAACTTGCTTTTAAGAATATTGTAGTTAGAATTTTCTTCACGGCTTGGATTGGATTAATGTGAAGAATCAGATTTTTGTAGTTTCTTTAAGAGGAGAGGTTGATTGTGGATAAAAATCTACTGTAACCTCATGTAGCGAGAGGTCAAACCATGCTGTAGATTTTGAGTTTGGCTAGAGGTAACAGCCAGCTAAGGACTGACAATATTGTAATATTGTAAGTGTAGAGAAAATGACTCATGAACTTTATTTGAACAAGGTGGGAATAAATTTGAATTATGAAGAAATGTATATAAAAATAACAGTTTGTCTTCATCAGTTAGATGGTGATTAGACTGCGATGAGAATGTATCAACTCCTACTGTAGCAATTGGCCGAGATACCCAACTCACACGCCTAAGCACTCATCAGTGAATGACTCAAGCATTTCCTTAAGTTGCAAAAGTTAACCTAAGACCGACATATATAACCAGTCCAGATGCTGTAATCTGTTTTGTATAACTATAGATGCGATACAATAGTTTATTATATATCACTTGATATCCGATAATTAAACTGTTTATATTTAATCAACTTGTATTATTTACTCTTCTAGCTTATTTATCATGTTCAGAACATTCGTCAAGAGTGGAGATTACCGCGGCTTATCAGTTTGAGAAATATCTGTTCCTACGCCTTTAAGAATCACAACATTTTTTGGATATCAAGGTGGACGATCAACGACTTTGGCAGTGCACTAGGAACATTTTAGAATAATAAACACCCTCAGCATTCCGATAGCTGTGGGGAAAGTGAGATTTAACTCGGGATTCAAATTGGGCTGGATGTCGATCGAAAATATGACGTGTTTGGAGTGGTGTGGGATGAGTTTATATTTGAACCTTTTCGATTCAAAGTTTTCAGTAAACTTGTGGCATGCTATGCAGCACATGTTCACCTGGCAAACAAGCATTTCGAAAGTCAGTTCACCAGCTGACCTGTGTAATAAAGTCAACATGTTGGACAAGTGTTAGGTTTTGTTTAGTTAGGTCTATTTATCCATTGTCTCATTTTGTGTGACACATGCCAAATCCTGACGACGTATGTATGTTGGTAGGTAGGTTAGTACAATTGCATTAATACATAGATTCTTTATAGATAGTCTATTTTGCTTGCAAAAAATATAGTTTGGTTTGGGTTGGTTTTTTGGCATAACAACCATTGTTGGTTATTTAATGACAAATCCATTTTTATACATATAAACAGTTCTGTTCTAAACAGTTTAGTATGAGTACAGATTTTTTACACACAGTTAAATGTAAAGAAAGTTCGATTTTAAACATTTCAGTTTAGCATGCGTAAGCCGTTCAAATGAAAAACAGTTCTATTTCAAACAATTCAGTTTAGCATAAGTACACAGTTTAGTTTTATTTGACCCATAGAAAGGACCCTAACAGGTACTACCACTTTGGACCAGAGTGAACCTGGGAGCGATGGCTATAAATGGTACTTCATATTCTCCAAAACTCCAGCATTACTTGAGCCTCTCAATCAGATTGTTTAGTATTATATCTAGGACACTCATTCGGGGAATCTTACCCCTCGGCAGAAATGCAGTCGGCGTATTCTACAGCCCCAGTGTGTTTGAGAAAAAATTATATAATTTCATAACAGCACCAGTAGAAATTATTTGAAATTCCATGTTTCATTTTTTTTTTTTTCTTTTCTTTTCAGGTCGGTTGGGTTGAATTGCGTATTGACTCTAGTTGGTTATTTAATACCAAATCCTATATATATATATATATATATATACTAACTCCTCCACCTGAGCAGGATGCTACATGAGGTCAATTGTTTAAGCGGAGGTTTGATTTCTGAGTTTTCCTTTTCCTTGAATGGTTGTCAATCCAAGGTTGAAAAACCCAGTCTTCCCTGGTATTTATTTAAGGCTGGAGGCAGAATAGTTGGATATATGCCTTTGCCAAGTGTATTTGCATTACGTGAAATGCAAACATCCTCGTCCAAGAATTGAATTCTGGTTACCGTGTCCATTTCCTACGATGGTAACCGCTACACAACCCCCCCTCTCTCTCTCTCTCTCTCTCTCTCTCTATATATATATATATATATATATATATATATATATAATTTGTAAGTGAAAAGTTTATAGGTAACATTTTTAACAAGCCAAAGCTCATTTGGTCGTCCACAAATAGTTCGATATATTGTTATCTAACACTAATAGTTTCATTTGCACATAGTAAAATGCATTGCTTTGTAGCACTCACATTCAATTTGACCGCAGTCATTCGTTTGAACTTAGTTAAATTGTCAGTTAAAAAGTTCCATTTGACCCTAACTGACACAACCACCCCGGATAAAAGTTGAACTAGGAATAATGCCCATGAAATGGCACTCCACATTTCTCAGAACACCAGGACTGGAGCCTTACTTACTATCAGATGCAGTTTAGCGTCATATATCAGGGCATTTCTTTAGGGAGTGGGAGTCTTAACCCGCTACAGAAATATAGTCGGTGTAATCTACTACTCCAGCCGACTTGTTTTTTTTTTCTTTTCAGATATAGAAATGTCATTTACTGGAAAAGAAAAGTTGCTTGAATATTAAACGGAATTTTTGTGTTGTTTCTACACATGGTGTTAAAATTTGAAATCATCTGAACGGGAATTGATCAATTTATTTAGTTATGAAATGATATGAATTTTTCTTAAACACCCCGTACACCTCGAATGATATAAAACTTTTGAAAAACAGTGTATTTTTAACAACCTTGTATCGAGTATGTAATGCATTTTTGTATATATTATTAGATTCATATTATCGTTGATATCGTTGATAAGTTAGGGAATCGCGTTCATTATAGATTCATTTTACATTTTTGTTGTCGTTTCTGGGGATTTATTTTGTGCACAAATCTATCGAATTCGAGTAATTTTTAAACAGATCTATTTGACCCATGAATAGGACCCTCATGAGTATTACCATTCCCGGTCAGAGTAGACCCGTGAGTAATGGTAAAAAGGTGTAATCCACACTCCCCAAATCTCCTGAAATAAAGCCCCTGCTTCAGATTCAGTTTATGGTTATATTCAAAACACTGCATCATTTTTTGTCGGGGTGTCTTATTCCTCTGCAAGGTCTTTCAGCATATTCTAAGACCAGCTCAGTCCAGAATAGACCGACTGTATCTCTGCAGAAGAGTATGATCACCCCTAATGAGTGTTCTGGATATGACACAAAACAATTTGGTGGTGAGGCTCAAGTAATGCTGGAGCTTTGGGGAATGCAGAGTATAAATTTATTGCCATTGCTCCCAGGTCAACTCTGACCCGTAGTAGTAGCACCTGATAGGGTTCTATGTATGGGTCAAATAGAACTAATCTGTGTGCTAGTACTAAATTAAATTGTTTGAAAAAGAACTGTTTTGACATTTAATTGTGTGTAAATGAATGACTGGTGTTTAATTGAGTTGTTAGTGATACATAGCAATACTTGGAACCATTTAAGTTTGTTGACTAAACTGAATCGTTTGAAATAGAACTGTTTTTGACATTTAAACTGTATTTATGCTAAAATGAAATGTTTGAAATGGAACTATTTTTATATTTAGCTGTGTGAAACGAAAGAACTGTACTTATGCAAAACTGGATTGTTTGAAATAAAACTGTTAATGTTTATAAAAATGGATTTGGCATTAAATAATCTGCAAAGGTTGATATGCCATAAAACTAAACTAAGACCAGCTGACCAGGTATCATATATCTGAATAAAATGAAATCCAACGAAATTTACAAAAAAAAACAAATTAGAGAATGGGGAACGTGTCAATCTGGTTTTTGCAATTATCTTTTTCATTCATATGTATTTATTTTGAAAGATTATAAATCTCTTTTATTTTTCTGGTGAAAGTGAGAATTTATTAATGAGATGATGAATATTTAACTTCATCAGAGCAAAAGTGTAGAATTGAGTGTAACTACCATTTTTTCAGGCCTCAACATGGATATGAATACTTGCTTCTGTGTGGGCGTTCACAATATGATCTTAAGTTTCTACTTCTGCTGCACGTGGTGGCGGGTCCGTCGAACTATTCCGAACGGCGATTTGTTGTCCTCTGATGGGAAACGATAACAATCAGACCTCCATGTTGAAAGGACATTTCAGATAAAGCTCAACTTAAGAAGGAAAAAAGCAAGTCTTCAGCTCCTATTTCGGCTGCTCGTTGGCTCCACAAGATTGAGATGGCAGAAGTGATATTCTTTCCAAGATAAAAATCATTTCTTACCAAAGGGAACCCTCTTTTTTTTTGCTCTGTCTATCATCGACTATCGAACTGAGTCTCTTCTTTTTCTTCTTTTTATAAACCTTTTCGACACTCTTTTTTACCAATCTGTTAAAGACATAATTTCTGATGAAATCCATCTCCTCCACTACGTATTGCCCGAAAACTATGATTTTATACAGTTTAAACATTGTTCTGCAATCAGATTTTCCGCGAAACTAGTGACCAAATGTTTAGAAACTAATATGCTTCCTGAAAACATAGCCATCATCCATAAAATCCTTTTTTTTAAGTTTAATTGTAGAAAAGATTTTTGAATAGCGTATTTGGTGAGGTCTGTAGTTTACTCAAGTTTAAGAAATATTGCTCTTAAGAGAAAAAATAACTTATCACTTAGAGATGTACCAGCAATTCTGGTTGAATGTTGATCTTTTTTAAATAATGGCGCTTCATGTGGTGTAATGTAATGTATAAAGAAAAAGGGAAGAATAAATATTTCTATGTAATTTCCTTTACAAAATTATGATTTGAAAATCTCCACCTTTTCCCCATCCCTGTCAAGACCTAATTGGAATCTTCCCCGGGTAATTTCCTTGATATCAGTTCTACAATTCTAATATACTCCCATCGGAATATAAACATTTTTTCAATCAGTGTATATATTTCCTTAATATATAGTATATATGTTAATTAATAGTATATGCATATTATATATTATAGTATATATTCACAGGGTATATACTTTATTAATATTAATGTTTTTAATCACTGAATATATATTTACCTGACCCCACTATTCTCTGAACTTTGATTGATATGCTGGTGGGGCATAAAATACTCCGATTGTATCTCTTGTAAAGCGGTATCCTGGGTATGACACTAAACTACATCCAGTGGTGAGGTCCCACTCCTAAAGAAATGGGATATTTGGAGTACTCCTTCATTACTTCCTAGGTCCACTGTGACCCTAAGTGTTAGTACTTGTTTGGGTCTCATATATTGGTCAAATAGACCTGTTTAGAATTATTCCTGTTTCCTAAAGAGAAAAAAACTCTCAAGAAATAACATAAAAGTATGAACTTACAATGAACACGATTCCCTAACCTCAAGACATAAGATAACCCTTGATGAACTGACATATAAAATCAATCTACCAACCAAACAGATGTGGCTTAGTGGTTAAATTTTGCGATTTCCTGCTGAATTTTGTCTTTTTTTATTCGGAAGTGCAAACAATTGAAATAACAGGAACAACACTTGATACTCTCGACAAGATTAATTGTATTGTATATATATATATATATATATATATATATATATATATATATATATATATATATATATATATAAACATCCGTCATAGAGAAAGTTAGTCTTACGTAAAACCTACGTATCACCCGTATGTAGTAGTGCTCACGTCTGTTGACCCATCTGGTTAAAACTTTTCTTTTTCGAAAGGTTCTTTCCCAGAAGGTGTAGTTCAATATACGATGTCATGTGCTTCAATTACCTTCCCATACAGGAACTTCTTTGATTCGTAATGAACAATGAACAATGACCAAAGCTCTCTGGCAACAAGGGAGTGTTGCAATCCTCAGGAACGTCAGACTGGAAGCAAGTAATTACAGAACCTGTTAGGCGGCTTAAAATATTTGTCTCTTCTTAACAAACTTGGTTTGGTGAAAATTCTAAAGTGTTGTAAGTTCTGGGTGAGGCGAGAGCTAAAAGTTGTAAGGAATAACTAGTGAAACGAAGACAACTCGCCAGATTAAAGTCTCCTTTGTCACTCCAAGTACTTCTATCAGTAACGAGATGTTACTTTTAACCCTCTGCTCTACTTACGGCTTCAATATTTCAAAGAACTATTGAACTGCATCTTGCATATCAGTTTTGATGCGATTAATAGTGTTACAACAAACTTCTAATATTTATGAGTTTGATTTGCCCCCCCCCTTAGATAAAAATTGCTTCTCCCAGTCAACGGGATATCAAGTATGCGGCCCAGTGCCTGACTTAACTAATATCTTCGGATGTATAGATCCAATGATATCAATTACCATTTGCAGAAATGGGCAATACTGTTTTTGTAAGTCCCTTATTTCACCCACTTAGCCTTGTACCTGACTTAGCTAAACTCATCAATTGTCACAATCAAAATTTAGAGAATTGGTGCAATTTTTTACATCCCTCAATTCACCCACTTGGCATTGTACCTGACATAAGTTACCTAATGTCTCAATCAATTGTTAGCAATCACCATTTAAATGGTTTATTTATGTGGTGTATTTTAAGGATAGCCAACTTCCCAAAAAGGCATTATCCGGTGCATTGGTTCCGGGAAAGTACTTGGAATGCAATGCTAAAAAGTTACAAAGATTACACGGACACACTGTAGAAAGCCAATATTAATGTCCGCACTCGAGAAAATCTAACATCAGTCAGAGTCAATGAAGGGACCTGATTGCTTTTGGATTTAAAGACTTAGAAAGCAAACGCCAAGCATATCACCAAAACGTTCTGCAATATTTATGGAACACGTAGAACTCCAACCAGAAAGGGAATCAGATAATCCCAAAGATATGCTGAGTGTAGTCATGTATAACTATCAAAGTCTGGCTTCTGAATTCACCAACGGTATCATTAAAATAGGCTCACTAAGTAACCGTACAACATACAGTTTAACATTGAATATGCCTTGTGCAACAAAGCGTATTGCTCAACTGGTGGAATGAAGACTCATTCAACATTATGCCACCTAAATAATGCATGCATTTAACCAACCCCTCCGCCATGTGCAGGATGTGATACAAGACCGAGTTTTACGTGGAGTACAGCTAGTTTAAATTTAGAGTTTTCCTTCTAGACCGTTAGCCTAACTAATGCAAAAGCCCAGAAAGAAGGACAAATGATCCTTACCTTTCGCAAGGGCATTAGCGCGAAATAAAACGCAAACAGCTCCGTCCAGGCTTTGACCTGAGGTTAAGAATTCCATTTACTACGACGATAACTTTTACACTTCGCGCACTTTCTAAATAAAGTATTGCCTGCAATAATGTGTCTTTTGTATTTTCACCGTTTTTTTTCATTTCAACATACCGTCGGAATGAATAATCACAAAAAAATTCGAAAATACAAACGACACATTATCAAAGCTCACTCCCTCAAGAACAGGAATGTTTTTCTACATAAATGCACTGAGGAAAATATGATATCCAAATGCACCATACTTCATGCTACACCTATATCATCTCAACCATCTTATCATTCTCCTAAATTGCTTTTAAATAGAAAAACTCAGAAAACGGTCTCTGTCTGAACCAGTTCGATGTTATAAAAAAAACGAAATATAGCATTTGAATTGGAGTTAAGTGTTTGATTTATCAATCTTTCCACATATTTCTATCATATGTAGAGATGTATGAATAAATATATATATATATATATATATGTATGAATGTGTGTCAGGTAGATAGATAGACTGAGATAGATATATACATAGATAGATAGATAGAAAGAGAGGGAGAGAGAGGGTGTGTGTGTGTGTGCATATACATGCATATAAATCTATGCATATATTCATATATATAAATCACAAAGATGTTTTCACCAGATATCTGGAAATTATAGCTAAAATATTTGAAGGTCAGTACACCTTTGATCTCTAACATACACCAATAAAGATACTTAAAATCTACCCAAATATGAATTGTTTTGATATTAGCATGAATAATCTACTTTTAATTGGAAGCTCCGTACTGAGATTGACTGTAAAATACTGTGATAGAAAGTAATATACCAACAAAGATAAAAAGGTAAGGATATACGATAAAAGATAGATAGAACTAAGATGCATAGATAGATTGATAGATAAGGAACAGAGTTCGACCTATATATATATATATATATGCATATATATATATTTGTGTGTGTGTGTGTGTGTGTGTGTGTGTTATGATATCACCTTCATTCGATGCAATTTCATGATAAAATTTCATCTGAGGATCGTGTCTTCTATTTAATAGAAGCCATCTGAAATTGTTATTCATCAGATAAAAGAGAGACGGTAAGATTTTAATTACTTTTAATTCTTATCTTGCTCTGCTGGCCACCATTCGAGCACTTTTTGATTTATCTAATGATTTTAAAAGACTCTTTATACTCATCAAATTGCTATATATATATATATATATATATATATATATATATATATATATATACATTTTATATATATATATATATATATATATATATATATATATATATATATATATATATATATATATATATATATATATATATATATTGCTTAGAAAACATGGAATAATCATAAGGAAATACAACTACAATATGAGAAATGATAAAAATAAAATTAATGTATCAGACAATACAGAAAATTGAAACTTTAAAATGTCAATAAATGATCCTTAAAAGATGGAATTTGTCCAATGGCATTTGTTGAGGCACAGATAAATTAAAGAGAACACAAATTATACAAAATATTATATCTCCTACTAAAATTAGATATGGATCTGGCAATCATAGCTTATCATTTAACAAAGAAAACATATCCAGTTATTGTAAAGTACCTATGGAAAAGTTATAAGGTTTGGTTTGGTTTAGTTAGATCTTATATCAACTACTGTTCGTTATTTAATGCCAAATTCTGTTTTTACATATATATCATATTTACCCAACCCCTCCACTCGGGCAGGATATGAGACAAGGTCAATTTTTTAAGCGGAGTTTAACAGGTTTGAATTCAGAGTTTTCCTTCTCCTAGACTAGTTGCCTCACCAAGGCTGAAGAACCTAGTCTGCCCTACTATTTACCCATAGCTGGAGGGAGAATATTTGGATTCATACCTTTCCCAAGGGTATTAGTGCTATGTGAAATGCAATCAGTCAGGTCCAGGATTTTGCACACGTATATATATATATATATATATATATATATATATATATATATATATGATTTGTAATTTCATAGATACACACAATTAAATGATCAAATAGTTCTATTTCTAACAATTCAATTTAGCATCGCTCAAAGTTAAATGGTTCCAATTATTGCTATGTATAACTAGCAATTCAATTAAACATCAGTCATTTGTTTACACAAACTTAAATGATCAAACAGTTCAATTTCAATCAATTCAATTAATCCAAAGTCATTTGTTTTTCCAGTTTACATATTTGACTCATTGATAAGATTCTATCAGGTGGACCTTGAAGCGATGGCAATGAAGGGGTACTCCTCATTCCCCAAAGCGCCAGAATTACAGGAGCATCACAATTATATTGTTTAATGTCATATCCAGCACATTTGTTAGGAGAATCTTACTCCTCTGCAGAGATACAGTCAGTGTATTCTACAGTTCCAGCAAACTGGGCTGTGAATAAGTGATGAGAGCTTTTCAATCGGAATTTCTTAAAATCAACATCGAAATTGAGGAATCCTTGGCAGAGGTGCTATATATGCTTAAATTTTAAATAAAAAAATATTGATTAAAAAGTGTCAATATGAACACAGATTTCAACTGAAATATCTGGACATGAAAACACAGGATATTAATTTTCATGATTAACCTAACTATATAGGTAGCATTCACACAGAATTAATAAACTATAAACTATTTATTCTCAAATATTTTGCAGGATGCATAACGCCAATTCTCTTAAAACATTTTGATCAAGGTCCGATGAGCGTTCTGGTCAGGGTTCATCTCTTAATGACGTATCACCAGAACGAAACTTTGAAAAGTAATTTCGGACTTAGTGATTAGTAATGACACCTTGGCAATAAACACTAGGATTTTTTAACTCTTTCTCTTACGTTTTTGTTATTGGTAAAATTCTACATTACATGGCGAATATGTACTTTCATTTCCTCCATTTTTGGAGCGTGAGATCATAGATTAAATAAGTACGTTCGTTTTTTGACTATAAAAATAAGAATGACCAATGAATGCACTCTTTACTCAAGTAATATGCGGTTGCATTTAAGACACTGAAGTCTGAAATGCCTACTTACAAACTGCTTTAAAAAATGGAAATTATTTATGATTGACCCAATAGTTTATCACTAAGTTTAAAATGTAATGAATGGCCTATGATACGTCGAGTTCTTTTTTAGCTTCTTTTTTCTTTTTGGTTTTGGGAATGTGTCTGATGCTTTTAAGAGAATGATAGATTTCTTCTCTTACTCGTGCAGTTGGAGTTTTTCCCATCGTTGACAGTGAGGTTATCGATGTTACAACTTCACTCTTGGTTTCAAAATCAGGAAAATATCAAGAGGTATTTTTAAGTCAGTCAAGGAAAGATATATTCTTAAATAAATTGTAGCCCATCCCCACTGACACGAGTCGTTCGTAAGGTGTAAAATTTTGGTTATTAATTTTTTGCCCTCATGTTGACTAATTAACTGATGCTTTTTTAAGAATTTTTAAGTCTGGTGTGCTACTGCCTTTTACACCTTCCACGAGGTTTCTTGTGGGTGACCTTTTGTTGTCAGTCACACAGTAGAGCCCTGGGATCACAGATGGTGACAGGCGGCCACTTCATTAGATTTGTGTCATCTTTAACATATAAAATAAAAGATTGATTGCAGTTGACAATTATATGGTTTTATTGATTGGTTTTACGGCATGTCAACCCTTGTTGGGTTAATTAATACCAAAGTTAATCTTTTTTGTAAGCAGTTATATAGTTTAAAATATTTCCAGCAATTATATTGTTACATATAACTAATGATAATCAATTTTACAAAGTTATATGGTTTCAAAAAACTATTTAGGTGGCAATGGCGCATTAGCTTACGCAAACAGGATTTTGCTTTAATAACACATAAGTATTGATATGCTATAAAACACCAACCTACCAAATGTTCCGAGGTGTAATAGATTGATTTGGTTTATTTTTTTCATGGCATATCAGCCTTTGTGTGCTATTTGATGCCAAAGCCACTCTGATAGAAAAATAGTAGGGGTAATATTTAAACCATAGCTGAGGGAATTACAATTGGTATCACAGTTAGCTTTGTGGTCCATAGTTTTTTTTTTTTTTCTTTTTGGTTCTCTTGCAAAATCTAGGTATTTATCTTCCTTTTCGCTTTCTTTGATTATACTCTGGGGTCTGCTGAGACGGATAAATTCACTATTCGGTAGGTTCTCGTTTTCTTTTTTTTTTTTTTTTTGTTGACTTGGTCTTGCTGTCTGGCCGAGATTAGGTGATCTGTTTGCATCTCAAAATCCCAGAGAACTTTTTGTGTTTCATTCTCCAGGACGGATTCTGTGTTGTGCATATGCTGTAGTCTGGATGGTCTCTACTTTTCCTCTGATTTCTAAGTCTTCTAATCCATGTACTAATCCCTTGGGATCGTTCCAAGTGCACCAACTACAACTGGTATCACCGTCACCTTCAAGTTCCATACCTTCGGCTTTCTAGCAAGGTCAGATATTTCTCCCTCTTTTCACCTTTTTTGAATTATTATCATTATCATAATAATTATTACTCCTTGAGAGTTTTTTACATCACCGTTAACTGATGGTCTTTCACTGGAGTCTGAGTGACAACAAGTTTCCTCAAGTCTCCAGGACTCTTCTCAGTATTCTGGCCGATCTCAGCAATGCTGTAGTTTAGATTGTCTCCACTCGTCCTCTTATTTCCAAGTCCACTAGTCTTTTTACTGATCATTTGGTGACTGTACAAAGAGCACCAATTAGAATTGGTATGACCGTCATTTTCATATTCCACAGTTTTTTTCAATTCCTTAACAAGGATCAGGTACTTATCCTTCTCGCTTTCTTACAATTTTACTCTGTGGTCAGCCAGGAGGGCAAAGTACACAATTCTGCAAGTTGTTTTTTTAATTTTTTTGGTTGATTATTATAAGGTCCAGTCTTCTGGCCAAGATTAAGTGATCCATTTGCATCTCAAAATCCCAGAAGAGTTTGTGCGTCTCATTCTCCGGGACAGATTCCGTGTTATGCGTATACCATTTGTTTGTCTGGTCAGATTAAAATTTTTTGCGCAGTTCCCAGTCGATCACATTGCCCGCGCAGTCGTGTCTAGTCTTATACTCTTTCTGTGATAATTTATTGCATTCGCTCATTATATGATTAATCGTTTCGTCTCTATCACCACATAAGCTAAATCTGCTGTTTTGTTGCGTGTTATCTAATCTTGCTGGTTTATTATTATTATTATTATTATTATTTACTCCTTCAGAGTTTTTCACCTCACTTTTATCTGATGGTCTTTCACTGGATTTTGAGTGACAGCAAGTCTCTTCAAGTCTCCAGAACTCTACTCAGTATTATGGTCGTTCTTAATAATGTTGTAGTCTGGATGCTCTCCATTCGTCCTCCTACCTCCAAGTCCTCCAATCCCTTTAATAATCCTTTGGTATTATTATTTTACTTTAGAGTTTTTCACATCAGTGTTAGTTGATGTTTTTTCACTGGAGTTTGAGTGACAGCAAGTCTCCTCAAGTCTCCAGGACCCGTCTCAGGATTCTGGCCGTTCTTAGCAATGCTGTCGTTTGGATAGTCTCTTCCCGTCCGCCAACTTCCAAGTCCTCCAGGCCTTTTAATAATCCTTTAGTTATTGTGCCTAAAGCACCAATCACAATTGGCACAAGCATTACTTTCATGTTCCACAGTCTTTTCAATTCTCTAGCCAGGTCGAGGCACTTATCCTTCTTTTCACTTTCCTTCAGATTTATTCTGTGGTCCGCCGGGACTGCAAAGTCGACAATTTTGCAAGTTCTCTTTTTTTTTTTTTTTTTGTTGATTATTATGAGGTTTGATCTTCTGGCCGGGATTAAGTGATCCGTTTGTATGTTAAAGTCCTATAGGAGTTTATGTGAGTCATTTTCTAGGACAGGTGCTGGGTTGTGTATATACCATTTGTTTGAATGGTCGAATTGAAATTTCCAGTGGATCGCCTTATACTCCTTCTGTGCTAATTTGTTGCATTCGCTTATTCCGTGATTGACTGTTTCGTCTCTGTCACTGCATACTTTACATTTACTGTTTTGTTGCGTCTTATCTATTCTCGCTTTGATATGATTGGTTCTTATGGCGTTGTCCTGTGCTGCTATTATGAGAGATTCCGTTTCTTTCTTAAAGTTTCCTTTTCTTAGCCAGGTCCAGGTTTTCTGGTGTGAGATGTTTATTATTATTATTATTATTGTTGTCAAAATAAAATTTTCTGAGAATTTTAGTTAAAAACGGATCTCCAAATTTCCACCAAAAGACTAGATCCTGCATTAGTCAACAAGAAGAAAACAATTGTCAGTTCGTGGATTTCGTGGTTCCAATCAACGATAGAGTAAAATTAAAGGAAAGAGTAAAAGTAGATCAATGCTTGTACCTTATCAAAGAAGTGACTCCTCCAAATATATATATATATATATATATATATATATGGAACATGTAGAAGACATTGATGGCAATCACAGTCTGGGCTCTTTGAACAATTCCAAACAACCTGAAAAGGAGACAGTCCTGAAGACCTACCTAGGGCGATGAACGATAGGGAGGAGTGGCGAGAGAGGGTCAGGGATATCCGTGCTGCCAGCACGATATGATGATGATAAGTTGGAGAAATATGGTAGGATGGTGACTGTCCATACCACTGCACTGCTGGTCTCGGCTAAATTACTTAGAAGAGTCCTGGTTTGCTAAAAAAATCTGTCACTTGACACCAGCGGTGAGAAAAATTGTGGCGAATGCAGTGATGAGTGTATATCCTACGCTGAATTATCAAAGAGCTTTCACTGAAATTCTAAAAAGCATGAATCCAAGAAAAAAATTTTTTTTTCTAGAAATCATATCCTTGTTTTGTTTTTACACTTTCATGTAGTAAATACACAAGAAATTGATAGAACTTGCCATAGAGCAACGGTTAGCATACTAGTAAAGGGAATCTTTGAAGTTTCGTTTTATGGATTGGTTTGGTTGGTTTTGGTCTCTATGGTTAATGGCAAATCAACTTACATGGATTATTTAAGGCTAAAGCCATCCTTGTGGGAGAACAGCAGTGATACTATATAACAGTGGCGGATGATAAAATGGGTTTCTACCTTTCCTAAATTGATTAGTTTGAAAGTGAAAGCAATAGTGTGAGTGGAGCTCAAAATCGCTCACTACGATGCTGCAGTCCTACTCGCTTGCAAGTACTTCATAGGGACTCCCCCAACTCATTGAGATTCGAGATTTCGGTCCCTATTTTTTTTTTCTTGGGAGATATAATTATCATTCAACGAAAAATATGCCGCATGAAGATGCTGAAATGCACCAAGGTACAGTTCGTGCAATAGAGGATTAATTTTAACGGCATGTCAACACATCTTGGCTTATTTTATGCCAAGTGAGTTAATAATCACGTTCCTTGTACGTTCATATTTGCATTTTCGTGGAGTTGTTTGTAGGCAGTTTTTTTTGTTTGTTTTTTTTTTTTGCAAAGGGTCCTATCGAATTCGAATAATCTTAAACAGACCCACACATAGTTCGGTTTCGGTTTCTTTGTCTAACGGCACATCAACATTTGCGACTTATTTAAAACCAAGGCTATACCTGTAGAAGAACGGTAGCGGGGGTTAACTCGTGGTGTAATGGTTAAAGCGATGGACTGCGGAATAGTAGTACGCGAGTTCGTACTCCAGTCGCGCTATTACATTCACTTTTGGGCAAAATACCCTTGGGAAAGGTATGAACCCCCTTATCCTCCCAGCTATGGGTTAAATAGTACCCTTATTCTTCTTCTAGGAGAATGGCTTTGGCATTAGATAACCTAAAAAGAGTTGATATGCCATTAAACAAAGAAACCAAGAACAGTAGCGGTGCTATTCAACTTTATGCTGGGAGTATTAAGGGATTCATAGATTTGCCAAGGGTGTTAATTCCAGTGTAAACGTTATAGCGGAGCTAAAGTTCAAACCTGCATACGACGATATCACAGTCTAGCCTGTTAGCCTTATAGTCATGTGGACGCCTCCCCTAAAATAGTCTCCTGAGATGTAAAACCTGTTGACCTGGGAGTAATGCCAATGAAACGGTACTCTATATTCCTCATATCTTAAAAACAGGGTCCTCGCCATCAGATGCAGTTTATTTTGGTTTGGTTTGGTTTAGTTAGGCTTTGTGGCATATCAACCATTGTAGGTAATCTAATGCTAAATCCTCTTTATATATATCAAATACATAAGATTTGGTTTGGTTTGGTTTTATAGCATATCAACCATTGTAGGTTATTAAATACCAAATCTTCTTTACATATATATATATATATATATATATATATATATATGTAATGATAATAAATATATATTAGATATATATTTATTTAATCCATGGAAAATATATATTTATCTAATATATATCTATTTATTATCATTATTATATAATAGCTCTATCCAAGATATTGAGTACTCTCCATATTATATTGCACTTGGTTCGACACATAACCATGAAGTGATTTGCTGACGACCAACACTCTCATATATATATATATATATATATAAATTTATATGATTTGTTTTGGTTGGGTTTTATGGCATATCAACTATTGTAGGTTAGTTAATGCTAAATCCTCTTTATACATATATATTAAAAATATGATTTGTTTTGGTTGGGTTTTATGGCATATCAACTATTGTAGGTTAGTTAATGCTAAATCCTCTTTATACATATATATTAAAAATATGATTTGTTTTGGTTGGGTTTTATGGCATATCAACTATTGTAGGTTAGTTAATGCTAAATCCTCTTTATACATATATATTAAAAATATGATTTGTTTTGGTTGGGTTTTATGGCATATCAACTATTGTAGGTTAGTTAATGCTAAATCCTCTTTATACATATATATTAAAAATATGATTTGTTTTGGTTGGGTTTTATGGCATATCAACTATTGTAGGTTCGTTAATGCTAAATCCTCTTTATACATATATATCAAAAATATGATTTGTTTTGGTTGGGTTTTATGGCATATCAAATATTGTAGGTTAGTTAATGATAAATCCTCTTTATACATATATATTAAATATATATGATTTGTAAACGCATTTTGCTGATAACATTTTTAAACGAGTCTAAGCTCATTTTTTGCACACATCTAAATGCTTCAAACATAATTAATCCTTTTTACTACTAATCATTTGTTTACTCGCAGTTAAATGTGTATACATATGATTTACTAGTAAATAGTTTTTGGTTATTTCATCTTTAAATGAGATAGACCAAATTTGTTTGCACATTCGAATTGCTATTGCTTCTACCCAGCTATATGATTTCAATTATTGCTATCTTGCACTCATAATTCTCTTCCATATTAATCATTTGTTTGCACATAGTGAAGTGGTTACAAGTATTGCTATTTAACACTTATAATTCGATTCAACACCATTCATTCATTTGCACACATTCAAACGGTTGCATGTATTGGTATGTATCACTAATTATTCAATTAGAGATCGGTTATTTGCTTACACACAGTTACATAGTCAAAAAGTTCTATTTCTAACAATTCAATTTAGCAGAAGTCATTCGGTTGCACTCATTCTAAATGTGAAACAGTTTTATTTGAACCACATACAGGACTCTACCATTCCGAGTCAGAGTGAACTTGGGTGCAATGGAAATGTAGAGGTACTTCACATTTCCCAAAGCTCCTGCATTACTGGGGCCTAGCACTGAGATTGTTTAGTGTCACATCCATGAGGCTCGGCGAGTTGTCTTACCCCTCTTATCTGAGACACTAAGTATATTTGTGGGAATGGTAGTTAATCTGATATTCAGCCATTTTATGAAGGCGTAGCGCTCACTTGTTACCTTGAAGGTTGTATGTATGTGACAGTCGAGGCCGATGTTAACACCAAATGATAAACTGTATATGGGTACTGAGTAATGTTGATGTTCGCTTATCATGGAACCTGTGAATGTTTTGATTTGTATATTTGCATTCACCTGTTATTTCTCTTGTAAGTCTAATCTTGAGTAGACTGAAAAACATATTCAAAATTTTGTATGGCAGGACTTAAAATGCGATAAACACATCCACTGCAGAGAAGAATAGATAGTACGATGCTAAAATGACTCTGATAGTTAGGGCCCAATTCGTGAGATCAGAAGAGTGTAGAGTACCTTTGCATTGCCATTACTTCCAGGTCCTCTCTGACCTGGTGTGGTAGTACCTGTTAGGGTCTCTTCTATGGGTAAAATAGAACTGTATGAAAATTATTCATATTCGACGAAAATACCTGATATATTACTGTAAGCCGTTTATATCAAGAATAGTTACGTGAAGCAAAAGGTTTTTTTTTTACCAAGGATTAATTTTTTTAATTACTTGAAACCTTATAACTGTACATAAACTTATGGCTATTATCAAAGAGAAATAATTCATAAAAACCATATAATTGTTAGTATTAAATAGGAATACTTGAAACCACACACCTGTGTGCAAATTACACTGGTTTACAAAAATAAATTTTTGGCCTGAGGCAAGAATGGGGATAGGTGTTTTTTGTTAATTTAGGTGTGCTGAATTCAAATTTATAAATAGTTTTGCTCTATCACCTCTAGTTTTCTGGCTTTTGAATAGTCTCATTTTAGTATAAACAGAGAATATATGTGCATATTTCAAGAGTTGCAGCTGCTTATAACAGATAAAATAGGATAGATAAAGAACACTGATTGAATCAATATACTTGGATGACACAATTACACGATTCATAATACCACACAGTCAAAAGTGTATTTTCTTAGATCTGATGTATTTTGCCTCCGGGATGTCACGCAAGAGCATCCAGCAGAAGTCTCCCATCATGCTGGGGTTCCATTTGCCTTGATAGTTTCTCTCCATCTTCGTAATGTCTTGATGGAATCTTTCTCCATGCTCATCACTCACTGCTCCAAGGTTTGGCGGGAAGAAGTTGTGGTGGGAACGGAGAAAAGGAATCTTGAGTGACATTCGGCACCCCATATCCTCGTAAGACTTTAGCAACTTCTCAATACAGGCTTGGTAATCTGGTACGCGTGTGTTACCAAGGAAGCCACTACAGACTGACTTGAATGCTTTCCATGCTCTCAGTTTCTTTAAGTTAAGAAGCTCCTCAAAATCATTATCCTTCAGCACTTCTTGGATCTGAGGTCCGACAAAGATGCCCTCTTTGAGCTTAGCAGCACTAAGACTTGGGAACACAGTAGACAAGTGTTGGAAGGCAGCACCATTTGTGTGCAACGTCTTCACGAAATTCTTCATCAAACCAAGCTTGATGTGAAGAGGAGGAAGAAGCACCTTATCCTTGTCCACCAGAGGATTCTCCTTGAGGCTGTGTTCGCCAGGAACAAAAGTGCTTTTGGCCCCCAGTCTTTCTGCTTGTAATGCTGGGATACAGCTCGACTACCCCAGAGACAGAGAAAACAACAGTACTTTGTGAAGACCGCTTGCATACCCATAAGAAGACCAATGACCTCGAGGTCCCCACACAGACTCCATTGGTACTCGCTGTACTAAATAGCTTCTAAAAGAAGCTCCATATTGTCATAGGACTCCTTTAGATGGACAGAGTGTGCAATGGGAATGCTGGGATATTTATTCCCGTTGTACAGAAGAACACCCTTGAGACTTCGCTTGGAAGAGTCTATGAGAAGACGCCAGTCTGCAGGATTATGTTGCAAACCAAGGGACGTAAACAAGCCAGGTATATTTGTGCAGTAGCACAAGTTGTTTTCCATGTCGAAAAAGGAAGCAAGGTCTTTGTTCCGATTTCTGAAACTAGTGATCCTTACATCTTCCTGGACTAGGTTCCACTGTTTAAGCCGAGAAGCCAAGAGCTCCGACTGCTGTTTTGACAGATACAAATCACGAGCAAGATCATTCAGGTCTTCTCGCGTGATTCAGTGTGGCTCATTGCCACTTGTTCCTGAATATGTAGACTCAATATCTTCCAAAGATATTGACTCGGCAGAATCCTCCCTTGAAGGCATTTCTTCATCTGATGAGGAAAGAATATCCTTATTTACTGGAGGTGTGGGTACAGGAAGATCATCTGAATGGGGAACAGGTCTCATAGTAGATCGAAGGTTGGGATATTTGATCTTTTTCCTAGAAGATGCACTGAAACCAATTATATTAGTTAAACAAAAATAGCAATCATCTGTGTGTTTTCGCGGCTCTCTCCAAACCATCGGGACTGCAAAGTTGAAAGCAAAATTGAAAGCAAAATTGAAAGCTAAATGTGCATTTGAAAATGTAATACTAATATTTAGTAACCCAAAAGATGTGTAACATGATAGTTGAGGGACACCAACCTCCTGCGCCGCCTGCGAGACAACCTCTTCCAGTGACTGCCAGAGTGTGGATTGAGACCTGCTGCCTTAACTGTCAAAATCCGTCTTGATGAGTAAAACGGATTTCAAATTTTAGTTCAGCACCCTCAAAATAGGTAAAACTAGTATTTTTGTGTTCGCCTTAATTTCTTTGCAAACCAGTGTTATTTGTGTCTGGAATGAATACTTGATATCATAAAACAGCAAAAATATCTTAGGAAACAAATACACAGAAAATAGTAATGTGAATGTACAATGAATATGATTCCCTGAACTTTGGACATGAAATAACCCTAGATTGGTTACCGTGCCGTTAAAATTTTGCAGTATTGCTATTTGACACTAATAATTCGATTCAACACCATTCATTCATTCATTTACACACATTCGCACGGCTCCATATATTGGTATGTATCACTAACTATTCAATTAGACATCCGTCATTTGTTTACACTGTTAAATAGTTCTATTTCTAACAATTCAATTTAGCAGAAGTCATTCGGTTGCGCTCGTTCTAAATGTGAAACTGTCTTATTTGAACCACAGACAGGACTCTACCATTCCGAGTCAGAGTGAACCTTGGTGCAATGGAAATGTAGAGGTACTTTACATTTACCAAAGCTCCTGCATTACTGGAGCCTCGCCATGAGATTGTTTAGTGTCACATCCATGAGGCTCGGCGAGTTGTCTTACCCCTCTGTAAAGATGTAGTCGGTTTATATTATCTTCTGTGTATTTTGCACATACAAACACACTTACTATCTATCATTCCATATTTACCAACCCCTCCTTAGTCTGCCCTACTATTTACCAATAGCTGGAGGGAGAATAATTAGATTCAGATCTTTCACAAGGATATTAGTGCTATGTGAAATGCAATCAGTCTCGTACAGGATTTAAACTCGTGTCGCCGTGTCCATTTCCTACGACGATAACCAATCCACTGCGGGCACCTCCTAAACACCATGGCCACCTCACTATCTATCTATCTATCTATCTATCTATCTATCTATCTATCTATCTGTTTGTTTGTTTTATCTTTCTACATATTGGTCTCTATAGAAAGGATATTCAAAAAACTACTTTCGTCCTCCTATCTATCTATCTATCTATCTCACCTCCCACAATTACAAAATATGCCACACCACATAACAATAAACATAGAAGAGTGTCATTATGAACTATCCAAACTTAAAATTAAAAAAAACAACACATCCTATTGTACACAAAAAAAGAGTCTATTGTTATGTGCCGTTCGCTGAAAAAACAGACAAAAAAAAACAAAAAAAAAAAAACGGAAAAATCTTCAGACATCTGAAGTGGATCACGTGCTCAAAGAATTATACTGGATGCGGAAGACCCGTGAGAAAGGTTGAAGACTGTAAAGTGAGAGATACAAACGCACGTCACCAAGTTCATTTACGCCCTACTCTTGAAGTTTTTATGTTAAACAAAGTTAGACCTAAGAAAACCTTTGTGTAATATTAGTTGTCCAAATTTCTGAGATGCAGCTTGATGATTTTTATCATTAAGGGTTTTCGGATTATTATCTTCAGCTTTATTATTATTTCCACAACGTTTCAGGCGATATGTCCTCCGGCCTTCTTCAGGTGTTTGTCGAACTCGGGAACCTTTACCGAACTTCGAACTACGTCCTTTATTGAATCCACGGGGGTCGCCTGTTCTGATTCAGTCAGCCTCAACTGGGTACAAAAAATCTGAATATGAGCACAGGTAAAAAAATCATGCATAATAGTAGTAATTCTAGTCAAGTAAGAACATTGAGTTTATGAGTCCCAAAAATTCACACTGAATTTTCCAACTGGATACATGGCGTAACGGTTATAGGCGTTGGTTCCCTAAGCTTCTAAGGAGACAATCATCTGGAGGTTGCAGGTTCAATACTGACTGCAGGCGAGTAACAATACTGGAATACTTAACACTTGTACCTGGTTATGGCCAACGGAATCAGAACAGGCGACCCTCGTGGATTCATTAAAGAATATAGTTTGAAGTTCCGTGTAGGTTCTCGAATTCGACAAACACCTGAAGAAGGCCGGAGGACATATCGGCCGAAACGTTGTGGAAATAACAATAAAGATGAAGACAATTGTACGAATACTCTTTTGTAATAATCCCGTTGAAACTACCCAACTACTTTCATGTCTTATCAGTGAATCTTAGACTTGGCTGACTCTCTACTCAGCACAGGTTTAAGACTCAATAATTCATTTTCGTTCAATTTTCAATTTCACTTTTTCGAAAAGTACGAAATTCAAATGAGTAAAACATTCTGTTTAATAGCTTAGTTCATATATGCCTATTTATACAACTTATTTATCAGCAGTACACCACACACACAAACGCACACACAAACGCACACACAAATATATATACACACATATATATGTGTGTGTGTGTGTGTGTGTGTGTGTGTGTGTGTGTGTGTAAACAGTGCGTATTACTATTAAGCTATGAGATTCTCATGATTCAAGGGAGTTTAGTTAAGAAATCTAATTTTCAGTCAAGGGAAGTAAAGAAGTTGCAGAAATACAGAGTTATTTCCACTTGTAAGCGAAAAACCCATATTTCTTGAAAATGTTATCTATCTATCTATCTATCTATGTTGATATTTATCAATCTATCCTCATTGCACAAAAGCTAAACTACTGGACAGTGGCCTCAAAGTAAGCTAGTTCGAACTCAGATTGCACCTTTACATTCACTTTCGGACAAATACCTTTGGGATAGGCGTGGAACAACTTATCCTTAAATCCTGCTATGAGTTAAATAGTACTGCTGGCGTTGGATTTAAATAACCTATGAAAGGTTGATATTACTTTAAACAACCAAATCTATCTATCCTTGACATGTTTCGCTGATTGGGATTGACATATATTTATATGTGTGGAAGGTCGTACAGATGTTTTTGGTGCAATGGTTATCGTGGTAGGAGACGAACATGACGAACCGAGTTCAAATCTTTGACGAGCTTGATTGCATTTCATCCCTCAGAATGGTATGGATCCAACTATTCTCCTTCTAGTATAGATATATAGTAGGGCAGTCTGGGTTCTTTAAGCTTAGTACGGCAACCAGTTTTTGAGAAGGAAAACTGAATTCAAATGAGTTAAAGTCCGCACTAGAACTGATCCTGTTTTATATCCTGCTCGTGCGGAAGCAATTGGTAAAATTATATATTCTGAGAAGGTGAACGAAGTTTTATATAATTTTCATACTGATAATAGACAAGTGCAAACACAAGCGGATTCTGTTGTTTCGGACACGAATGGGTTTATTAGCTTCTGACTTTGGTTCATGGCGACACGAGGAGAGAGACACAACTCTTACAATGCTAACCCCATCTCAACGCGCGGTGCATCTTGTGATGTTTAGATCTCTGTCGGTCGAGACACGAAAAACTTTTCTGCCGCCGCAACGGTAGAAAATTCAACTCTATGCCTCAATGGCAGAAACTCAACTGTCTGCCTCCATGATCCAATATCAACTGACTCTTTTTCAAAATCCGCAAATTCTCAGGACCATCTCTTCCGGTCATGACATCATCCACACACCAGCCTCATTTCCTGTCTGGTAGGGTGGGTGGGTTATGACAAATGGTGATTGTCATATCCTTAAAACTGCCCAATGACTATTCACCTGAACTCTTAACCCGAATTAGTCAAAGCCTTACCAAACTAAATGATGAATTATAATTCACGAAAAATGATTAATATAAAAAAAAATCATTCTTCAATTATATAACAGAAGCGGAAGAAGAATAAAAACTTTGGCTTTCAAACACTGACTTTTTTCAAAGAGGAACAAACACACAAACACACACAAACATATATATATATATATATATATATATATATATATATATATATATATATATATAAGGAAATTCCATTTACTAGCACATAAATAAATAAATGAGTAGATAAATAAATTAGGCTAATTAGACCATTTAGGAGTTAATAACCGAAACGCCGAAAATTTTACTAAAAATTGAATAATCTTTTAACTTTCGGGAGGTTTTTTTATTTAAGAAATATCACGGCATTTTTTTAAATAAACATTTAAAATGAGTTTTCAAAATTAGCATAATTTATTTCTTCTTATCTATCTATCTATCTATCTATCTTTGTCGACCATTTGTTTCTCCGACTCTATCTTTCCCACTTTTTTTTTTATCATTCCATTCTTCCATTTCACTGAAGCAGACGAAAATCGTTTGATATATAGCGATATCGATTTCTTTCTTTCTTTCTTTCTTTCTTTCTTTCTCATCTCATTTGCTTTTATTTTAACTCTTAAATTGTAACATGTTTCTCTTCTTCAATTTATTTCCACAAAATCAAAATGGAAGTGTCCATTATTTATCAATGATGATGGCAAGGCATGACATTCCAACAGATTAATTAATTTCCTATTCTATATATATATATATATATACAGTGAGACGCATAAGTATTGGATTCATGTTATTTTCTGTTATAACTCTAGTTTATGTTCGCCATTTTGCCTGATATTTGGTAATTAATATCTCGTAAAGTTGTTTTAGTTGTACGTGGAAGCAAAATTAAAAACTCATGGTTGAATCCATTTTATTATCAAAGTTCAAAATCACCCTGCGCAAAATTATTGGATACGTGACACCTTCTCAAAATTTCCAATCGAAAATTTGTATTTTAAAAGACTTTAAATATTCAAATGTTCGATAGTACTGGAATGTTATCCCTGACCAATTAGAGAAGAACACATTTTTTTACAAGATAGAGCTACTAATAATCTGACTCTCTGATGTCTCTTTACTGAAAACCAAACATGTCGAAGACCGATTAATGTTTGCCGAAACTTACGAAAAGAAAAGTATGCAGTTTTGAGAAAAGGTAATCTGATCGGATGAAATGAAAGTTGAACTATACGGAAAGAACTCAGTGACAAGTGTTTGGCGAAAAAATGGCACTGTCTTCTAGAAGCACTATATCATCCCCACAGTTAAGTTTGGGGGTAGTTCCATTATGATATCGGGATGCTTTTCATCCAAGGGCACTGGTGAGTTACAAGTTATCCATAGTAGAATGAATGGTATCCTGTAATTTTCCTTCCACATTCAGCTAAAACAACTTTACGAGATATCAGGCAAGATGTCGAAGATAAACTAGAGTCATAACAGAAAATAACATGTATCCAATACTTATGCGTATCACAATATATATATATATATATGTGTGTGTGTGTGTGTGTGTGTGTGTGTGTGTGTGTGTGTGTGTGTGTGTGATCGATTCTTCCGTTGATGTATGAGGGTCTAACCATTCGGTTTGAGAAATAAAGTGTTGGAATACTTACAGAAGAGATTTCTTTATTGTGGTGAAGGTTTATATTGAGCCAGCCAAACTTCTCGGATAAGCTGGTAACATAAGAATGATGGTCTAATGTGCCACAGATACTCCAGGTTTTAAATCCAGAGTTTTTTTTCTTCTGGACGAGCCACCCCATTAAATATAGAAACCCCTATCTAAAATTCTATTTTATTCATAGCTGGGGGTCATATATATATGTATATATATATACACGTGTGTGTGTGTGTGTGTGTATGCGTGTGTGTGTACATGTATGCAGATGTATATGCGCGTAGATATATGAATATATATTAAAAGAATTTAAAGGACAAAATTCACTATGAAGAAAACTAAATTCATCATTTAAAAGGGTAATGTTTTAGGAGGTTTGGTGTGTAACTTTAAACAGTAAGTTCTACAGCTTTCTTGTTCGGACACTGATTCAAAAAGATAACAGAGACAATAAAATTTTAAGAAGGAATTTTATGCAAAAAGAAACAAGACGGAAAAGGATAGAAAAGATAAAGCCTTGCAAATTTTAGTGTAATTTGCGGGAATTTATCTGGAAGAGTGGTAATTTACTAAGCTTTTTGCTTAGATGTGGCACAAGGCCGCATGAATTGGGCACCTAATGAGAATCGAACTCACTCGTGTAGGTTTGCTAGTCTACCTTGCTAAGCATTACACCTATCTGGAAGAGTGTCCGGGAAACAAAGTTCTTTGAATTTGAGTACTCTTTCTTTTTAGTTTCGTCAAAAAGTTTCCATTTTCATTTAATTTTGAGTCTTCTGAAAAGTTCTTTTTTTAGTAGAAGTCTCGGGTTGAATTTTTATCTTTTGTTTAACTTTGTAGAATTTCGGTAGTCGAGTTTCGTTTGATTTTAGTTTTATTTCTCAGGAAGCTTCTTGCCTGTTAGAATACTAATCGGCTTTCCAAGAAACGAGTGATGAACCAGTCTGCTGGATAAATTCCTCCCACCCTTGACAGTCTGGAACCCAAATTCGTCCTCAAGATTTAGTCGTAGTTCTTGGGTTGGATTTTAGTAGAGTTGACTTTGGTTGAATTTCTTGGGAAGCTTCTTGCCTTTTTGAATGTTGTGTACTACAACCATAATCTTATGAATAACAACAGCACATATACAAATGCAAATACAGGGAAATACAAAACACAGGCGACTCCGTTGTTCACGTACGAACGTTTTATTAACTTCTTGAATTCGGTTCTTCGACACGAGGAAAGAGGCAATTCTTAAAAGTCTTTCGCTCGGCACATCTCGTGGTCCATTCTCAATTTCTCAACACCATGGTTGGACCCCTATTTCTCAACACCACTGTCTTAACTCAACTTCTCAACTTCATCTGTCTGCCTCAGTGGCAGACCACCCAAATGTCTGCCTATATGATCCAAAGTCACCTCCCAACAGACTCTTTTTCAAAATATTCAAATTCTCAGGACCATCGCTTCTGGGCATAACGTCATTCACACTCCAGCCCCATTTTTCCTATCTGGGGTTTATTATGACAATTGTGATTGTCATAACCCTTGCGCGCGAGCGTAAAACTGTACCCAATGTTTGTGCACCGGACCTAAGAGCTGAATAGTTCAAAGCCCAACCAAACTGAATTATAAAATATAATTAATGAAAAATGATTAAGATGAAACTTATCGGCTATTTAAGAAGCGAGAGATGAAACCTTTCTACTGGCTATCCTTCTCCTGCCTTAACAGTCTGGTAGTAGTAATTGTCGACAAATAGTGGGAAGTAGCTTTTTGGTGTCATATTATCTGAGATTACTTCTTTTTACACTCTGGCCAAAATCAAGTGCCGCCGCGTGTGATGGGTTTGTTTCCTTGTAAGAAATAAATTTTTGATGTGTATCTATAAATACTTGCGCGTGTGTTTGAGCATTTCGGTTTGTTTTCATTAAAGTTCTTTAAAAAATCCTTCTTCTAAAGAATTCCAGAATCAATGAAATGTAAAGATACTATATATAAATACTAAAGATACTATATGTAAAAAAAGATTATTGATAAAAAAAAGTTTCATTTTTGCATTCCTATACGTTCTAGGTTCTTAGTTGAAGAATTTTCAATAATGTAGTTTACTGATAAGTACTGACAAATGATATCTGTTTTCACGGCATAATACTTCCTGAAAAATTTTTAAAAATGCTAAACTGAATTGTTTCAAATGAAACTGTTTTTGTCTGCTAAGCTGAATTGTTTGAAATAGAACAGATTATTTGTACAAAAAATGGATTTGGCACGAAATAACATACAAAGGTTGATATGCCATAAAACTCAAACAACTAACAGCTCATGGAATGCGGAGGTTTAGGTCTCATTAGATAATCTTTCTTTTCATTCAAAGAATAGGAATGAATCATTTAAAAATATCGACAGGGATGACAATATGAACTTCCTGAGAAAAATAAACTTACACCAAAAGTTATAGACGTGACATAATCAATACCATAGAAAGTAATTCCAGAGAATTTTACCACATGGTTTTAAAAAATGTAAACGAAATCTCTAAAACAATGATAAAAATCTAAATATAAACGTGTAATGTACGCAATTCCCAAACTTCCAGGCATAAAATAATCCCAGACCGGTAGACATGGCGTTAAAATCAATAAATCAAGAATAAAAATTATCAACAGACAACCATGTTTCAGTAAAATGACGCCAAGTGATATTTCCAAACTTTATTTAAAAAAAAAGTAACTAATTGTTTGTCAAACAAAAATACCACCCGGTCAGCCGAGGATGTTGAATACGCCAGCCGAACCTCTGCAGAAAGGTAAGACCGCCCCCCTTCCCACATCGTGGCCACCAGTTGGCTGTGGGTGGCGACGCGTGATGCTTAAAGACGGTATCTTGGTTGTTGAATAGTAATTGGCCCTGTAACCAAGTAGTCAAGTCACTTGCAATATACGACTTTGGCCCTTACTGGGCTTGACGGCAAGTCAAACAAGCCCGATCCGATCAATCGACTGGTCGTGTCAAGCCCAAGCACCTATATGTTTTGATTCGTCCGTATTTTCAGTGTAAACTTGCAGCAAATTCCCGACACTCATCTCTTGGGTACAAGAAGGTGATGGCTGAGGGTCAACTAGGTTGAGAGAAATTTGCAACGGCTTGAAAACCTACTCCCAGTTCGAGTATATTTGTCGTGTATCTCCATCTCAACCAAGATTAATGGGTTTCCTCATTGGTATATTCCCAACATAAGTTGAACTCTGTGAGGGGTGATGCAGCACAAGGCCATCGAAAAATAAACATTGCATCTTCTAACAAAATAACAAAATGAAGTCTATCCGAATCACACATTGTCACGTGGCATTCGAGAGATACGAATATTTGCAGTTGTCAACTGGCTCTCGAAGAGTAAAGTCAATTCGCGCCTAAAAGAATTTAGTCTCTTTGTTTAATGGCGTATCAAACTTCAAAGATTATTTAATGCAAAAGCTATGCTTGTAGAAGAACAGTAATAATATGATTTAACCCATAACAAGGGAGGAGAAAGGATTTCGTACCTTTCTCAAGTGTATTAGTCTGAAAGTGTACGTAAAGGAGCAACGGGGCTTTGAACTAACTACGATGTTACACTCTACTTCGTTAACCACTCCGCCACAGACACCCTCTCTTTCTTTTGGGATCTTTCCGTAGACAAAATGTTATTATTTATTCAAACCTTCAATTATGATTAGAATGTGAGACAATGTTTATTTTTCAAGCGGAGTACAACTGGTTTGAATAAAAATCTTCACTTTCTGACCAAAGCGGAAGAACTCAGTCTACCTTACTTTTTAACAACAGCTAGCAAAGGTGATATATCCATAACTTTTCTAAGGGCATTTGTGCGAAAAAACCCTCATCCCACAGAAATAAGTCATCAATGGTTGCGATATTCAGTGGCAATCATTGATGAAATATTTCTTCACTATTAGGCTGTCTCCAATTGTAAGAGAGATTTTGGGATTTTTTTTTTTTAGTTGTTGTCTTTAGGAAAATAATATCATACAATCTGTTGTGTTCCACGAGAGATTATAAGCTACCCCAAATTATCAGTGTAAAAGAGTGAGACGATTTACTAGGGTAATTGTATTTATTAAACAAAAGCCTTCCGAACAGGCAGTATATCATGCAAAGGTTAATTTCTATGCTGAGCACAGCTGAATTGAATTTTTCCTTCTAGACTGGCTATCATATCAAGGCTAAAGAATCTGGTCTGTCGGGATATTATAGTTATTTATTCACCTATTCTGTCTCAAGAAATGTGAGTCAAAAGTTTTGCAATATTTTATTATCAGCTGCTTTCCGGTACGTATTTCACGTAACCCAAGCAATGCAAGCCATTATAGGTACCCGCTGTGGTTGCTTGTATCATGGTTGCACTGACACATTCTGAATTATTTCACTTTTGTGGGATTTGAAAGCCGTCCAGATGAACATAAACTAATTCGGGAACTTATCTTTTATAACTTCGAACTGGGCAGTAACGTGGAGTAAGCAAATAAAAAAAAAGTTGTTTTGGAAAAAGTGAAATAGCTGTTGATCCCAGTATAGTAAAAATTGTACAAGAGATTTAACTCGGATTGCAAGAACCATATCGATCCAGCAAGGTCAGGTAAGACAAACCTTGAATTCTGAAGCTTTGCTCAAAGCCAATTCTGCTCAGAGTGTTCAGAGTGTCTGGCGACTTCGGTATTTCATTTTCTAGTGTGTTTCGTGACCTTCGTGACCTCAGCAAAAGCTGCCAAATTATGTCTCAATTTACAAAAATGCTGCAAAACTTTGGACTCCTATTATTGTTGAAATGTCATGTATACGTGCTAGCAAAATATTGCAAAACTTTTAAAGTATAAACCATGAATATGTAGTTCCAAAATATTTCAAAAGTTTTTACACATCCTTGTACTACAGAAAAACTATGTATACGTGCAACCTAATTTTGCAAAACTTTTGATCCCTCTTGTATTGAAGAAAAAGTCATGTATATGTACTAGCAAAATATTTCAAACTTTTGACTCACGCTTGTATAACAGAAAAAGCCATGAATACGTACTATCAAAATATTGCAGAACTGTTTACTCATCCTAGTATTTCCAATCAGGAACATCGTAAAAGTACTTCTGGTCTTTTTACCAGATATTAGAATGATCAAAAATCCACAGGATAACGATTAGGTATCTTATTATCGCTATCACGGAAGTATCTGTCGTTCATGATACTGAAATTTGTCATGTGAATGCCACGTTTATTCATTAGTATTAGACATTCTAATGGGGTATATATTGTGGCTATACCTGACTAAGGTGTGTTTTGCACCTGAGCTGCCGCCACAGGTGTAAATATGGGATACTCATTGCGACTTTTCCCATCAGCGTTGGCTTGTGGTTTTCATTGAAGTCTAAGTGACAGCAATTCCCCAGGATTCCTTTGGGTATCTTATCTCTTCTTAATAATGTTTTGGTCTTCTTGATGGTCTCGATTTTACCTCTGATTTCAATTTCCTCGAATCTTTTTTCCAGGCCTTTCGGGACTGTTCCAAGTAGGCAAACAACATTTGATATCACAGTTACGCACATGTCCCACTGTTTTTTTTTTTTTTAATTCTCTGGAGCGGCCAGGTTTTATACGTTAATCTTGCATTCGGATTTATGATGCTACTTTCTTTAAATAGGTTTATACCATTTAGACAGTTTTCATATCAGAATTTCCAGCTAAAGGTTTAACGTCTATCTATTTACTTGGGCATCTCAGGTAATGTTAGTTGGGTGTACACGTGGTGTAATGGTTAAAACGATGAACTGAGGAATCGTAGTAAGCGAGTTCGAACTCCAGTCGCGCTATTACGTTCACTTTCAGACAAATACCCTTGTGAAATATATTAACCCCCTTATCCTCCCAGCTATGGGTTAAATAGTACCACTATTGTTCTTCTTGAAGAATGGTTTTGGCATTAAATGATCGACAAAGGTTGATATGCCATTAAACAACCAAACCAAACCATCAGGTAATGTAATGGTTAGCAAGCTAGACTAGCAAACCTTCACGGGTGAGTTCGTGTCTCATTGGGTGTTCTATTCATATGGCCTTGTGCCACATCTGAACAAAACACTTAGTAAATTGTTACAATCTATTTACTTTCTTATTTATATTTTGACCCAGGGTTTAATTACTTTTCCATGTACTCCAACAGCACTTAGTGAAGGGGTGAAATAATTAATTTTTCTTCATTTTAAGTTTTGGGGAGACGACTTGGTGGAATAAATCCTTCAAAATTTATCTATTACGAAGACTTCAATATCCTAGATTAATTTCACAAACTTTCAGAAGATTCGCCCGGTTAATTCATCGATAACATCAGCTACAAATACAATTGAAATGTGTGATTGTTCACAGTAAGAATTAGAATATTCGTTCAATATTTTGATTCAAAGTCGTCTTCTCAACTAAAAATCTGACGTCTGTTTCTGGACTTATCTATTCATATTTCTGGGCAAGAGTTTAATTAGTAATTTACGAAGCTTTTTAACTTAGAAGTGGTTCAATGCTGTATGAATGGGACACCGAATGAGACACAAACTCATTCATGAATGTTTGAGAGTCTCGCTAGCTAACCATTACATCACCCGATGTGCCCTAACATTGGTAATATTGTAATTTATAATTTTTTTTTTTTTGAGGTAGCACAAGACCATATGAATGGAACACCGAATGGTCTTGTTTGCTAACTATTATATGACCCGAGGTGCCCGTCAGGGTTTAATTTCTGTTTTATATGCTTCAAGATAATTTTTAGTCTTTTAAGTTTTTTTTTTTTCGGAAGGTAGTTTGGGAGTAGGAATAAATCATTTAAAATTTAACTATTATAAAATCTTCAAAATCCTAGATAAATTTCACAAACTTTCAAAATTTCCCTTCTTGCGAGTTCTTCACATCACCTAACTAGAGTTTGAATGACAGCAAACCTTCACAGGTCTTCGGTACTTTTCTGAGTATTCTAGTTGATTTTAACTGTGGCTGCAGTCAGGACGTTCTCGATTCTTTCTCTGATCTCAAGTTCCATTTGTCTCGTTTGCAGTTATCCGTGAAACGTTTCAAGGGCTCCAGTTTAGAAATTCAGGCCTACTATATAAGTTTTAGCCTACCAGTAGCTTACTGTATGTTTTGGAGTGGCCTTATACAGCAGATATACGTCTAACCTAGAGCTTTGAGCTTAAATTTTTGCGGTCGCCTTATTTGTCAGATTGACTTGTACAGCGAAATTTACTATGATTAGGAAGGCTATTTATTTTCTAAAAATATTTAACATTCATGCTAATTTCTCACTCTATGGAAGACAAGGAATGATTTGATTTCTCATGCCTCAAACGTATGTTATCAAATGCGGCTTGTAGCAGGTGTTCACGGCACGTAGGTACTAAGACGTATATTATTGTGTACTGAAATTGAAAGATAGCATTAAAACGTTTACTCATATATTTAACTGAATTTTACTTTTTATTTCAGTTGGGCACCTCACTCACTGTATCGGTTTACAGGCTAAATCAGCCGACCATTCTTAGTGACTTCCGTTCACAAAGAGTTCTCTAAACGTCTGGCCTTGTGCCACACCTAAACAAAGCTTAGTAAATATGTCCATCTAACTTATAAAAGTATATTTTTATGGCTTTCCTGTCACTAACAAAGGAGAGAGGGAGCGTAGCACAACGGATAATGTCCTAGCAAATGAACACGGTGACTTGAGTTTAAATGCTGGACGAAACTGAGCGTTTGGGTAAATAAATATTCGGGAATATTTTAGGTTTCTATTGAACAGCTGATATATATATATATATGAATTTTTATGAAACTTTCCAGAAAATGAAATAAAAGAAATATCTACATCTGCGGTCTCATCGGCTATCCTCATAGTAAATGGACTCTGCGCAACGAGATCAAATCTTTCAGGTGGCTAGTTGCGATTCAATGCCTCTTAAAGCTCGTGGGAAAAGGTATGGATTATTCTCTTCTCTCCTGCACAAGCCATCGCGAAGTAAAGAGCCAGATTGCGTTCTCAAGCACTGAAATGGCAGCTTGTCTAATAAAAAGAAAATTATTTATTAAAAAAGAAACAATAAAAAACAAAAACAAAAAAACAACACAATAACAACAAAAAAAAGATTCTTTGCTTTCGGAAGATGGTTGAGCATCTAGCCTGTGAAAGTCTCTGCCACATAGATGAATCATTCCAGATTCATAAAGAATCTACGGTGAATGATGAAACTTATGATGAGGTTGAAACGAGCCGCCCCAAAGAAGAAAGACTTTTACCGTCTTAACTTCTTAAGCAAGTTAAACAACATCTAATTTGTGTATGAGTGTGCGCGCGTGTGTATGTGTGTGCACGTATGTTTGTGTGTGTGTGTGTGTGTGTGTGTGTGTGTGTGTGTGTGTGTTAATTTATACTAATATTTCTATCATTCTGTTAATTTTACGTTTGCTTGCTTCGAGTGGCGAAAATAATGCTTTCTTTTACAATAGCGACGTTACCAGAAATCACATCGTTTTGGTAACTTATGCTGATGCAAGAGTTAATCGTAAGGGCAACGCATTTTTTTTCTCCGTTGGAAGCGTGTCCTAACGTAAAAAGTTGTTGTGTGCGCGCACGCGCACACACACACACATATTTATCCGCTATTGAGTACTCTTTATTAATATATACCGAACTACTGAAGTGACAGTACTTGCCTTACTGTTCCAACATTACGACCTTCTATCTATGTATCTTTCTGTCTATCTATCTAAACAGGTAAATCAGTATTTCTATCCAAACAAGTTCATATATATATATATATATATATATATATATATATATATATATATATATATATATATATATATATAAAAGGCAGCGTACTTTTTTGAACAAATCCCAGAAGCAGCACTCAAAAAAAAAAAAAAGCAGCAGCACGGCCACTTGCCTCCCATCTCACTAACCATCAATAAAGTCTATCTATCTATCTATCTATCTATCTAAACAGGTTCATCTACCTATTTATCTATCTTTTCGATAGTTTTTCATGTCTCATTTTAAAGCATTTTAAAAACTCGTAAGTATCAACTGACATATCCAAATAAACCCTGAGTCTTTTTTAAAAAAAAATTTATCTTAGAATTTAATCGAAGATAATCTATAATTAGTAAGATACCTCACTGATTATAGAAACTTAGATCTCATTTGTCCGATATTCTATCAGGAAATAACTGCGAAAAGAAGCATACTAAATAAAAGTTACCTCCCTTGAACACACAGTAACTCGCGTAGTGGGGAATCTAAATTTAGACTCGTTGGTTTTCCAGAATGTTTAATTTCATTTTCTAATTTCAGTTTCTAGTATTTACGCACTGCGATCGACGAAAATATTCTAAAAATAAAACCACATAAAAATCCCAGAAAATATAGAATCTTGCTTTTAATTCTTTTTCTTTGTATTTTTACACCTTTTTTTTAAAAATCTTGTCCGAAATACTATAATATAGTTTTAATTAGTTTTGATCAAATATAACATATTTCGTCTTATAAGAAGTGAATTCTATTTTATAACTTGTTAATATGATGTTTGTAATAAACAGACTATAATAATGTTTAATAATGATGGTTAAAAAAAAAAGTAGTCGAAAACATGCGGAAAAGTTTATTTCTATGATTGTTGTTTGTATCTAGACATCAGGTGTCTGGTAAAAGTCGTAAGAGATCAAGTGACAGCAAACTCTTTTCAATTTGCTCTTCCTGATTTTGAATGGGGGTAGGGGTTAGACATAAAATATGTATAATTCCACGCATATTAAAGAGAAATTGGCTAGTAATAAATAAACAATTAGCTAAAAAGACAAAATTGGACTTTGTGACATCTGGTTTCACGTACCAGAACGATTTTAAATTTTTTTAATTTTTTTTATTTGCTTATTAGCCTTGGTCACATGAATGCATGTAGAACACTCATTAAACTGTCCTTGTGTCGCATACTACTGCAATCAATACAGGGCAGGAATAATCATCATCATTCGTGTAAATATCAAAAGTAGTGGTGGGGATATTATGATCCGTGGATGATATAATCAATAACCCTTATGGTCTGTTTTTACTTTTATTTGTTTGTTTAATGGTTTTGTGGGTTATTTAATGCCAAAGATATTCTCCTACAAGAACAGTAGCGATACTATTTAACCCATACCTGGGAGGATAAGGGGGTTCATACCTTTCCCAAGGGTATTTGTCCGAAAGTGAAAGTAATAGCGCGACTGGAGTTCGAACTCGGTTACTACGATTCCTCAGTCCATCGCTTTAACCATTACAACACGAGAATACCCCTTTTTTTACTTTTGTGGAGTTAAACTTTGCGAGTTTTACCGAAAACTTTTAACCTGAAGACGTACCGTGCGAACTGTCCCTGAATAAACATTAAACTGTCAAATTCAGAAAAAAATAAATTAATCAAAACGATGGTATCTCTTATTTGACATGAACCAGACTGTATAATATGGAGGAAATAATGACAGCAATAATAAGAATATCTCTTAAAAGTATTAAGTTTTGGTTAGACGTTCCAAAGGGCAGCATGTTTATCAAATGAGCTGCAGAATTCGATAAAGTTTAAAAGTCTGCTTTGAACTACCAGCGTATTAATACTGGTATTCAAAATGTAACTAACTTGGTTCATACTAATACTAACACTAACCTCACTAACGATTGCTTTCAAGATAAGCCTTTTAGCTATGATGCGCTTTGTACCTTTAAGAGGTAACAACTCACTTTTTTTTCATTTTGTTTTTCAATTGAACATGTAATAAGATAAGCTATTATTTTCAATACTACCAAATGCTAAAAGCATGGTAAAAATTTCAATAAAAGTAGACAACTCACAAACCTGTTGGTTTCCCCTTATAATAGTGGTCCAGGATGATACTGATGCTTCTATTTAGAGGGTAGTAAAAGATTCTAAATCACTAGTTAATTAGTTATCTCTGTGTATACCGAGAATTTAGATGAGTAAGAAATGATGTTCAGTGCGGACTCAGACACCAAAAAATTATCATTCAGTTTAAAATTGGATTGAACTTACTTTATCATCTAAGTTAGATTATTTTAAGCATTTTGTGGAAACGATTTTTTTCAGTGATGCGTTTTTTGTTTTTGTGTTTTTTTTTTCTTTCCTTTTTTACTCTTACGTACAAACTCAACGAGAATTTTAATATAGATGTCTATAATCGATTATAATTTTCAATTTTAAGTATTCATTTAACAAACCTATTTGGATTCAAACTGAGTAGTTTTAGACTGAAAAAGAATGGAAAGAGGATGCGTGATATGGGATGACAAATGTGTGAAACGACGAGTTTCAAAACCAAAACTGAAAGTAAATGTCGGATATTCTGATTTGACTTCCACCACCCACATAATTCAACGGCAAATTCACTTTCGGCTTAACAAATCGCAGATATATAAAGCAAGAGAAAATTCAGAGGACCACTAGTTCTTAACAGACAACTAACGAGTGATTATACTGAAAGATTTGAGAAGTATTTTATCAAGAGAACCATTGTTGAATTTAACGACGAAAGAAGAAAGAAAAAACGCAGTGTCAACATCACAGATTCTCTTTGAGCGCATCTTGAATATACACATTCTCTTTTAGGAGAATCATTTTACCAATACTGTTAATTATATATTGAGAGGTCACTTTTGAAGAGAAAATGGAAAACCTAAAAGGTAAGTTTAATCCATATGTTATTTAAGCCCACGTTATATATATATATATATATATATGTGTGTGTATATGAGTGAATTTATCATGATTTAAAGTCGACCTTAACGATTCGGTTTAGTTTTAAATAATAATAAATTCACCTATTTGGATTATGTTTTTCTGCTACCTTCATACTGTCGGATTCTAATCCATATTTACTTTCATATATATATATATATATATATATATATATATATATATATATATATATATATATATATACACCATATAAAAGAAAACCCATTGATTGTTTTGTATTATAATCTATTATCATTTTACATTGAGCTCTTTTGGATTTTGAATCACATGGATATTATTGTGACAAAATCCCAAAATAGAATTGTTCCCACCATCGGCTGACATGGCGTTGGATAATATATATATATATATATATATATATATATATATGTGTGTGTGTGTGTGTGTGTGTGTGTGTGTGTGTGTGTACCTCCCCCTCTGCACGATCAGGAAGGGATACAAGAGCAATTTTTTGTGGAATTTCACAGGTTTAAATCCAGAGTTTTCCTTTGGAAAAGTAATGAATTCAACAATTCTTACAGCTGTGGGTCAACAGTTGAGCGGACTAGACCCTTTAAAAGTTGTATGGCCGCCGATCGAAGAAGAGAAAAACTCTGAACTCAGACCTGTTTAACCCTGCTTAAAAGTGACTTTGTGTCACATACTGCTCGTGCGGAGGAGTTGGGTAAATATATATATTGTTAATGTTACGGGAAAGTTATCTTGTTTTTGAAGTTTCTTATATCTTCTGCAACTGATTTCTATTTAACCTCCCAACTTATTACTAAATGTTCCGACGAGGTTACGTCGATACCCATTCGGCAGATTTTTAAAAACATAACGTAGCTGTTTTAAACATGGAAAAAGCAACAAATCGAATGAAGATTGGAGACCATCACTGTGATAGGACCACATATGTACTATTACAGATTACACACATCTATTTCTTTTTCTTTGTTTATTATCTGTTTTTGAGGGTGTTCATATATATATATATATATATATATATATATATATATATATATATATATATATATATGAAGAAATGGTAGATTTTAGTAAATCTGACAAGACGATAAAAATAAATGGAAAAAGGGGATAAACCAAACACTTACAACGGATTTAGCAGTGATATTTCGTTCTTCATTCAAAGAATTATTACAAGAAGTTCTTCCTTGAATAAAAAATGAAATACCACTTCTAAATCCATTGTAGGCGTTTGTTTTATCCATTTTTCCATTTATCTATATACATATATAGCGTTTCTTTGTGTATATATATATATATATATATATATATATATATATATATATATATATTAATTTGCGCATTTAATTTTTTCAGGCATTGGTTGCATTTTTTTCATGGTCGCGATCTACACTGCCTCAGCTCATCCGATTCTAAATAAAGAAGAACGAAATATTCCCTGGGCTCATCCTTGCACGCCTAATAAATCGTTACCGCCATTAAAGCAAAAATCAGTGTTACCTAAGTTTCAAATCGCCAGTCTCAACGAAAAAACGGAGAACACACTCATGACATTGAGTTACCTGTTGGAGATTTTGGTAAGTTGCTGAAATCAAATTGTTATTTTGATTATTCCTTATTTATATCGACCTCAAACATTTCATTGGTAATTCCATTAATTGATAATTCCATTTATTATCATCCTCGTCCTCTGGGGTTGTTAAAAACGCAAACTGCACCTCTGCAGAAAGGTAAGACCTCACCACCAACAAGTGTCAAGAACCTGATACTAAGCCATCTGATGGTCAGGCTCCAATCCTGGAACTTTGGGGAATGTGAAGTATCACTTCATTGCCATTACTCCCTGGCCCACTTTGACCCTGAGTAGTTGTAACTATCGGGTTCCCGTCTATGGATCAAATAGAACAGTCTAATCATTTACTAAACTTGATTGATTTTAAATTGAATTAAGATTGCATAGCAATGCTTGAAACTATTTTACCGTGTACAAATAGAACTCTGTGTGTTAGATAGCTTTACTAGAAACCATTTAAGTGTGTGCAAACAAATGAGCTCTGGCATGTTTTAAAATTATTTTACCAACGAAGAATTCGTTTACAAGTCATATATATATAATGTACATGGATTTGGTCCTGAATAATCTCCAAGCGTTGATATGCCATAAAACACAACCAACCAACTGAACAGCATTACTACTTACCATTTAACAAAATGAAAACGGTAAATATCAATATTTAAAGCAAATATAGATAGCAACACTTGAAACCGATTAACAGTATGCAAACAATAAATAGCAATACTTAAAACCCTTTAACAGTGAATAATTCGTTTAAAAACCAAAACATCTAACAAAAAATGACTCGCTTACAAATCATGTAAAACTACTTGCTTACAATAATATATATATATGTGTGTGTGTGTGTGTGTGTGTGTGCGTGTGTGTGAGAGAGAGAGAGAGAGAGAGAGAGAGAAAGAGAGAGTATTCTGATCTGGCTTTAAGTAATCCTCAAGGTTCGGTTTGGCTTGGTTTTATGGCATATCAACTATTGGAGGTTATTTAAAGCCAAATCCATTTTTATCCATATAAACATTTCTATTTCAAACAATTCAGTTTAGCATAAGTACACAATTTAAATGTCAAAAACAGTTTTATTTCAAGCTATTCAGTTTAGTCAAAAAGTTAAATGGTTCCAAGTATTGCTATGTATCACTAACAATTCAATCAAACATCAATCATTTATATACACACAGTTAAATGTCGAAAAAGTTCTGTTTCAAACAATTCAGTTTAGCATAAGCACATAGATTAGTTGTACTATTTGATCCATAGATAGGACCCTATCAGCTGTTACCAATCCGGGCCAATGTAGGCCTGGGAGCGATAGCAATAAAGGGTTACTCCGCATTCCCTAAAGCAACAGCATTATGGAGCCTCATCATCAGGTTGTTTAGTGTCATAATCAGGACAGTCTTACTAATCAGCAGAAATGCTGTCGGTGTATTCTTCAACCCCAGCCGACTCGGCCCTAATCCACAAGGGTTGATATGCCAAAAAACTCAACTAAACCAAACCAAAATCAATTTACCATTTTAGAATTATATGTTTGCCTTTTTGTTTTAAATTCTAGTATCATCAGAATACAAATGATATACCTTAAGTGAATCAATATTAAAGCAAGAGAAGGAAAATAATTTATGAATGTTTCCTTTGAAAATTTGTCAATGCTCTGCCGGTCAATTTATTAAGACTAGCGATTCAATTATCACCAACAACAAAGTTTTTTCGAAGACGGTCAAATGTGAATAATTTTTAAACAGATCAGTTTGACCCATAGATGAGACCTGAACTGATGCTACGACCTTATCTTTCAGTTTCTCTGTTTTTCATGGCATATCAACTTTCATGGGTTATTTAATGCCAAAGTCATCATTGTTAAAGAATAGTGGTACTATTTAACCCAAAGCTGGGAGAATAAGGATGTTTTTTTTTCCAAGGGTCTAAGTTCGAAAGTGCACGTTATAGCTCGACTGCAGTTTGAACTTGCATTCTACAATGGCAGTCCAGTATTTTAGCCATCACGCTACCGAGACTCCCTCCTTTAGCTGAAAGCAAATCTGGAACTAATAGTAATGAAACTGTACTCTACATCACCAGTTTGTCAGAATCAGAACCTCACCATTCTTTTCGTGGGAAGGTGGTCTTAAACCTCGGCCGGGCTAACACTTTTTTTCAGTGCTGTTGAGTTTTGTAATAAATAATAACAAATAATATTTGGTATCATTTATGCATAATATTCCTCAGTACGGTGAGATGTTGAAAGGTTTTTAATGGCGTGGAAATGGCCATGTGATTAAGACTAGAGAAAACAAGGAGGGTTTGAAAAAGACACGAGAAAAATATTGAATGAAAAATAAAATCTTGACTCTACTGAATGTACGCAGTTTATTTCTATTTGACCCATAGATAGTGTTGTGATGCTGACAAAAGAAAGACATGGGGAACACAAAAAGGTTGATAGAAAGACATATATATTCAAGTAACAGAAACAAGATACAAGTGAACCTGGTTAAACAGTAGTTACTTAATAGGAAGCTGAGAGTCCAGTGGGGTAGTGACTATCCGTCCACTACGCAAGTGGTATTACACATGATGGTGTCACGTGGGTCAGGTCAACTCTTCTGACGCTCCGTTGTCGTGTATTTATGGAAAGAGCGAGTCAATTTTCTAGGGAGTACAACAGATAGGACCCTTTCAAGTGCAATCACTCCGGACCAGAGTAGACCCGGGAACGGAGGCAATGAAGGAGTGCTCCACATTCCCTAAAGCTCCAGCATTACTGGAACCTCACCATCAGATTGTATAGTGTTATATCCAGAACACTTGCTGCGGTGGTCTTTCCCCTCTGCAGAAGTGCAGTCGATGTATATTCTACAGCCCAAGCCGACTGGGCAATGGAAAATATGACGTAAATAACTCAGGGAAAAATGACGTCGGTGGTAATGTAGTTTCGATTACGGACAAACGAACTCATTATCTCCATATAATAATACTTAAAAAAAGTCAAAATTTAAGTCAGTTTTGTTAATCTTTTTTTTTTTATACATTTGTTTTAGTATTCCACATTTTGTGAGGAATATTTTGAAGAAAAATGGAAAAAATAGCATAAAATACCGGATGTAATTTGATAAATCAAATTAACACTCTTCCGGTATTTAGCAAAAAAATTATCACAAAAATAAAAAAAATTGACCGTCACAGTTAACGTGAATTTAAATTAAACGGTCAGATGTTTTGCATTAATTACCATGAAAAGTAAGTAAAGTTGGCGACCATAATCAAGGGTGACCCGAAGGCTCCCTTTTTGATAGCTACTACACCGAGGTGTAGGGGAGGGCGCTACTGTAACACTATGTAGGTGGTCCGCCAAGCAGACGATTCCTTTGTCTGTTTTGGCGCGAAACCAAACAAAGGGTTTTGGACCCGCGATCTCGACGTGACCGGAAGTGGTGAGGGGACGCCAGTCAGAGAGTGAGACAAAAAGGGACGGAGAAGTTGGGAGTTGGCGACGGAGGACGGACAGAGGAGTCGACACCAGACAGCGAAGAGACGAGTCAGCATGAGATAGGGTCCAGCCACAGTGAGGAAGACCGGTCAGGATAGGTTGGCATTCCTAGTAGCGTTGTAGAATTTTTGGTAGAATCCACGCTAGCGTTAGTCTACATATGTACACAGGAAATGCAGTGTTGCATAACTCCCTTTCTGCACTTGAGTTAACCCCAAGTGTTTGTTCGTTTGTTCTTTTTTCTCCTGTTCCCTCGATTGTATTTGATGTAGCAGTAGAGAAATGTGCGTTACCCCTATCGGAACCACTAGTTGATTACCGGCCGTAAAGAAGTGGAATGGTTAGAAGAGGTTGATGTAACTGGGGCCGAGAGGGTAACGTCACACTACTCCATTCCCAGGATTGCTCCACTTTACCCTTGATCCTCCCCTTGTTGTGCTGAGTGCTACGCAAGGTGGCATCATGTACCACTTTTTGAGTCTTAGGTATAACTCGACCTAGGATTGAACCCCTGTCTCCCGGACTATTGGTGAACACTCTACTTCTTTAGGCTAACGAACTACTATACTTTCCTCTACTTAGTCGGGCAGCCAGTCGAAGAAAAGGAAAAGTTTGAGCTATGCTGTTCGGGAAAATTGGTAGCACACAAGTGCACCAGTCTTGTATTATTAGCTTATAAAAGATGTGACTGGTCCTGCAAAAATTTTCATTGATATGTGCAAGTTGTCCAACGGTTCAAAGCTTTAACTGAGCTGTTCAGCTCTTATATGTTAAGATCTTGCCCCTTGACCCAGACGTAAGAAAAATAACCAGAAGACGTCTTCGCTTAAAAATCTTGTGTGGGTAGTAGAGCAGAAGTCCTTTATTCAAGCATGTTTGATTAAATAATAAAGACACATGTCTATATGATTTTATCAAGTTTCATGACAAGTGCTTTGGTTTTAGGTTGGAGTAGGTAGATGGATTTACCTCAATTATCCCGAGCGCTTTCAGACGCTTCAAAGGCCATTATCAAGGGTTTAAAAATGTAAAGAATGTTTTTTCTTAACTCTTTTTAAAGTTTTTTAAATTGTAAGAAATGCATTACATGAAGGTTTGATGGATTAAACTGATATTCTAAAGACATCAAACAGATCTAAAACAAAACGCTATCAACAGAAATAGAGTATTTTTTAAAAACTTTGTATCTTTCTCATTTCGTTTCAAACTCATGTGTAGTGTGTGTGTGTGTGTGTGTGTGTGTGTTGGTTGGTTGTTATGGTTGTTTGGGTTTTATGGCATATCAACCTTTGTAGGTCATTCAACGCCAAATTCTGTCTATATATACATACATATTCAACCAAAGATTTCAAAACGAATTTTAAGGTAGGTAGAATTTTCTATTTGCAGGATTTTTTTGTTTGCACAAGATTAACTAGTTTTAAGTTGTCATATTTTTTGGTACAACTCTCTCTCTCTCTTAAGAAGGACAGAATGTCATCTATTTTGACGTTCTCGAACAGATCAGTTAAGTTATTTACTTTGAAAAATCACTTTCTGATAACAGCGAAAGTTCTGCATTCTATAAGAATGTGTTTAACCGTGAAAGTTGTCTGGCAGGTTAAACACTGTGATTGTAGTTCCTGTTTCAAAATGAAAGAGTGAGTAAGCCTTGTATGACCAATTCGCAATCGGGATATAACAACTTGTTCTCTTCTTGATTTCCTCAATGCTGGTCTCCACTCTCCTAAGGTGGGCTGAATTTGAAAGAGTCTATTGTGGATATTATTGCTCCATTGTTGTTGCCATTTTGAGTGAAGGGATTTATTAATTGTTGGTTTCAGGTCAGTATATGGATCCTGGATTTATCGGGTTTCAGATCTAAGGCCGATTTGGCTGCTGAGTCTCTGTGTGTGTGTGTGCTGAAAATAAATGCAAGAAGGGAAAGGAGGTAATGGACACAGTAAGATCGATATAGAAACAATTTCATTATCGCCTGATTATCACGAAAACGTGAACATCATTGTTACAATTAATATAGCTGAATTTTTACATTTGATATACAAAAGGTTTTATCATAGATATTGAATACTGCTACGGAGAAGCCTGACAGACAGCTGTAAATTCAATTATATATATACGATGATCATTAAATAAGTTTCTACACTTTTTTCGTATGGGCACTTTTATTGATAGTACACTCATGAAACTCTAGTCCTTTTCGAAGTAATCTCCTCCGGCTGCAATGCTCTTGTTGCACCGTTCAGAATACTTCTGGAAGGCCCCATAGAAGTCCTCTTGTGTGAGCGTGTCAATGACCTTCGTCACAGCCTCTTTCATCTCCTCATTTGTCTCATAACGACAGCCTCTACGCTTAGGGAATAAGCAAAAGTCACAGGGAGCAAGGTCTGGACTATAAGGAGGCTGAGGAACTGTCTTGATGCCCATCTTGGTCAAATAGTCTGTGACACGGATGGACTGGTGCATTGTCCTGGTGGAAATGCCACTGACCCGATTTAAAGAGTGCTGGCCTCTTCCGACGGAATCTCTTCTTGAACTCCCTTAAAACCTCTATATAGTAACACTAACCCTTTGGCTAATCAAAACTGGTGTATTGACTTCCTTACTCCTCCCACACCTCTCATCATCCCTCACAGACTCCCTGCCTTCCTTGAATTTCTTATACCACTCAAAAACTGATGCTTGATTCATGCAAGATGGTCGAAAAGCAGTCTGAAGCATTCCATACGTTTCTTTGGCTACATTTTTTCCAAGTTTAAAACAGAATTTTATTGCATATCCTTCTTCCTAATTGTCATCACGTCCAGATTGCATTTTTGAAATTCACCAGCTGTGACAATCAGGCTTTATTATTCCAATTCGTGCTGTAGCTGTCTATTTGAACCTGAAATCATAAAAATTGACCAGTCATCTTATAAGATGTATAGCAATAACATAGTGAATTTTCAAGAGTCTATGACAATTTTAAATGCGTGTACAAAAAAGTCTGGAAAGTTATTGAAGGCACGCGTATATATATGTATGCGTGTGTGTGTGTGTGTGTGTGTGTGTGTGTGTGTGTGTGTGTGTGTGTGTCTGTAGATATAGATATAGATATATAACGCGGAAAACACCTCTAAACCGTAAAAACTTTGCAGTGCGTAATACATAGAAATGTTGGGCAATATGACAATATATTATCAATTATAAAGATTATCAGGCTGGGTAAAATCTCACGTATATTTTTCTAATCTGTTGCTCTACTTTTTTTTACAGAAAGAAAAATATTTTGCTGACTCAAAAGTATTAGAATTTCTAAGCAAGTCTGAAGTAAAAGGATTCCCTGCAGTTAAAGAATCAGACGAACAGGTCAGTAAATCAAATACCACCATAAAAAAAACAAACAGCTCGTTTCGTTGAATGGTAGATGTAAGTTTTTTACAAATAGACTTTCATAAAAATTATCAATCGATTGATTGATTTTAACGGCATGTCAACCTGTAATGACTAATTTTATGCCCATACGTGAGAGAAATGCATTTATTGTACGTTCATATATACATTTTTGTGTTGTTGTTTCTTACGATTTTTTTTATATTTATAGTCCTCATATCTAATACAAATAATTTATAGTCCTCATATCTAATACAAATAATTTATAGTCCTCATATCTAATACAAATAATTTATAGTCCTCATATCTAATACAAATAATTTTCACTGAGCTATAATGGTTTAATATACAATGGTCTTTCAGTTAATAAGGCGAATTTGCCTTAAGAGTTGACAGTTGGAGGCACTGTTTACAGTTCCATCATTTTCAACGAAATTGATTCTGAGGGGTCTTTTTATGTCTCAGAAGACAACATGACCTTCCTTACTCCTGCTTCCAGAACTTTTCTTTATCGAAGAGTCAGTGCTTCCACTTCATTAACATCTTTATTTTTGTCGACTGCGACTCGTCGTTGTAAACTCATGTTTAGCCTTTTTGTAGACATTTTTTGACTAAAACATTCTTCTCAGTACACATCATACATTCTTCTATGAATTTCACATGACTTGCACTTATCCGAAAAAAAAAGAATGAATGATAAACCTATGTTCAAGCCTTGAGCAATCTGATTTGACTACATTGTAAATTGTCTCAAAACAAACATTTATGCGAGGAACATTCATAGTAAGTCTTGCTATAAAACAATTTGAATTAATGAAGAGTTTACATTGATGGAAAAAAATTCTGAAGAAAAAACTATTTTGCTTTTTTCACACTATTCACTGTATTTAATTAATGACCCTCGAGTGTATTTGTCCAGTCGGCTGGGGCTGAAGAATACACCGACTGCACCTCTGCAGTGAGGTAAGATCCCCCCCGCCCACAAGTGTCATGGATATGACACTAAACAATCTGATGATGATGTTCCAGTGATGCTGGGGCTTTAGGGAATGCAGATCACCCCTTCATTGCCATTACTCCCAAGTTCACTTTGGCCCGGAATTGTAGCACCTGATAGGGCCCTATCTATGGGTGGTTAGGTAGAACTAAACTGCATACGTATGCTAAGCTAAATTGTTTGAATAAGAACTGTTTGACTAAACTGAATAGCTTGATATAGAAATGTTTTTACAATTAAATTGTGTACTTACATTTAAACTGCGTACTTATTCTAAACTGAATTGTTTAAAATGGAACTGTTTTTGACATTGAAACTGTACTTACGCTAAACTGAATTGCTAATTATAGAACTTTTTTGACATTTAACTGTGTGTAAACAAAACTATACTTATACAAAGCTGAATTGGCTGAATTAGAACTGTTTGAATATTCTGAATAGCTTGAAATAGAAACGTTTTTGACAATTTAACGGTGTACTCCTGGTAAATTGAATTGTTTGTAATAGAACTGATTATTTGTTTAAAAATGGATTTGGCATTAAATAACCGACAAAGGTTGATATGCCAAGAAACCCAACCAACCAACCCGAGTGTATGTAGGTGTTTGTAAAAACTGGTGGAAAATAAAATTGCAACCATACACTTAATTTTTCAACTAACTCAAGATTAAATGCACAAGGAATAAAATTGAATTACACTAAATGATTCTATATATAGATCAATACATGCACTGGTTCTAAAATAAGGGGTGAATCAACAAAGCTCAAACCTCTTCACATACTTTTCCCTCTCAAAATCGCATCGTCCTTTGAGGTATCATAATTTTCGTTACCGCCAGTGTAACAATATGATTTTTTCTTTCCTTTTTATTTCTATAAAATGAAAAAAAAAAAGTAATAGAATTCCCCTAAACATCTTCATTTATTGAACCCACCTTAATTTCATTTTAAACAAATTATCACGTACATGCTTTTTCTCTTTTCAGGTAGCCGCCTCCATGTATGTCAAACATTTTTCGCAGCTCTCAACAGCGGCTGTATTCCTTGAGAACATCCAGTGTAATGACGACGAGAATGATGTTTCGTACCTGTTGGAAGATATTTTCCGAGAGAATCTTCAACAGATGTGTGAACTTCACCTGGCTCTGGCCAATAATAATGTCGAACTCCCACTTCCGGCCTCACGTTCATTAATATCACCAGCATTATGCAAATCTGGATCCTCTTTCGAGCGTTACAAAAAAATCTATAAAATTTTGTACCAGTATAAATTACTCATGGAAAACTACATCTTTCAATACAAGCATATAATGAAGGAATAACCAAATCCTCATTTAGTCGAATGTAAAACTTTACATGAAAAATTAACATACAAAGGAATATTTTAGGGAAAATATCGAAACTTACACGCACCCTAACTTCCGGTGTCTCGTCATCGTTTTTAACCGATGTGGAAAAAGTAATTTCAGGTGGTTCTAACAGATTTAAAATCTGTGGACCTGAAAGTAATCCCGTAGAATTATATTAATTAAATTCGGTATTGTCTTTTTTATATCATGATATCTACCTATCACATCATTAAAAAGTACTTTAATTTAAAATTATTAGTTTTCGTCGATAAAAAAAGTTATATATTCAAATAAAAGAAAAAAAACAATTAACGAGAGAGCTAATAAGTTTATCGACTGAAAATTTCATTTGATGACATCATATCTGTGGTTGATGACTTGTTGATCAATGGGATCCAAGCACTGCAACACCGTTTGAAAAAGGGTGTAGACCGCTAGGAATACTATGTTGATAAATAAACCTCATTTGATCACATTCTATGAAATTATCTTGGTCTTCCTATGAAATTTTCAACCAACCATCTTGTATATTGAATTCAATTTATTCAACAATAATATTATCAACTTTTCAAAATCGATTATCAAACCACATTCTTTTAATTATTTCTCAATATATAAGCTATGAATGTTCCCAACAAAGAATTGGTACCCAAAGATGAATGAAATTAGTTTTCTGAAAAATGGTTTTTATACTTTTTGTTACTAAGAATTATTTGTCATTGTTATTATATCTACATATTTCTAATTTATACAATGTATTATTTGAAAATACGTTTTTCTTTTAAAAAGATACGAATATTTTTATAAAATGTACTCACGATGCCAGATAATATTCATAAATAGAAATGAACTCCTTGTTGAATTCATAACATTTTAACAATTCTCAAGATTATTTAATCATATTTCGAAAAGATAACACACGCACATGAAATAAAAACAAAGAAAAGAAAAGCAAAAACAAATAAGTTAAAATCAAAGTTTTAAAAAGTTAAAAGGAAATTTTTAAAAAAAACCAAAATCTAAATTAAAAAAAAACATTCGAATAATTTTTATGTTAAAATTTCCCAGGTCGGGTGATGCCAAAAAACTTTTAAAATGGTACTTGATACCTACATGGTTAACACTCAGCATTACAAGGTACGTATCAAGAGTGGGGTGGATCAATCCAGGGAAAGGGGTAGCGCCCTCCCTATACCTTGGTGTAGGAGCAATTAAAAAGAGGGTTTTCGGGTCACCCTTGACTATGGTCGCCAACTTACTTTATTACACAATGGCTCTTCTCTTTTGTGCCACATCGCTACTGAAGGTCTCTCTGCTACATCAATGGTACAGCAGATGACTCCTCTTTCTCTCTTTCTTAATACCCATCTCTGGAAAGCTCCAACTAGAAACACGGGATGCAAATTCCCTTAATTTACCTTCTATTAGTTTCAGTTTACCCTCTCTCCAGCTAGGCATTTACTGAACAATCTCTCACAAGTGGTAAACTCCTTTTCTAGGTTCTCTTGAAATAAAACCAATAAATAACAGAATTGCTTTCTTTTTTTAAATTGAAAATTCAAATTCACACGACATCATATCTTGTGAAAGTAATATATGTCATAAATCATTTAATGATACGCTCCAAAATATTCTCAGTAGTAAAAAAAAATGAATTGTCTTCATAATGGATATAATAAAAAAAATATTATTTGGTACCGTGATTTAAAAAAAAACAACGATGATAAAATTATTTATATGTACACAGATGTATATTTTTGTCAATAAATTTTTATCTTTATAATTTTGAAAATATCTTTAAAATCTTCTCTTTTGTTTTTAACTTTTTTCAATTCAGAGTTTGAAATTTGGAAAATGTCATGTTCATTACTTGCAAAATAACTGAGATAATACAGAAAAAGTTGTTGGTTTAACCTAAATAGGAATTCAATAAAGACATTTTTAAAGATTAAAGAGGTTGGAAAGTTCTTCTAAGGCTCTCTTTTCCGTCTTCAAGGGGCAAAGTCTTCTTAAAGCGGGAAGGTATTCAAAGCTTTCTTATTGCAACAAGGTCTTCTGCCAGCAGTGCTGCTAGAGTTAAGTTAATCTTGCGGCAAGGTTCTCTTCAAGTATCAGCGCTTTCTAGCAGCAAGCTGTTCTTTAGCGGAAAGTCTTCTACAGGCAAGATCTTCAAGCAGCGAGGTTTCCTTCTGACAGCAAGACCTTCTCGCTGCAAGATCTCCTATATTTTTTCCAGCAATCGGGTTTTCTTCTAGCGTCAAGGTTTTCTTCCAGCGACAAGTCCTTCTTAAAAATTAAGCCTTCTCCCGGCAAGTTCTTCAAGCAACAAGGCCTTCTGGATGCAAGGTCTTCTCGCAGCAAGGTCTTCAAGTAACAAAGACTTTAATCCACCGAGCACGGAACTATATTTTCCAGATTTGACGGCTTTTTGTCTGATGACCTCTTAGTCGTCCATAGAGCCTTTTGCTTTTTCTTGTCAATGACAAAACCCAGGAATTGGCTCTTGTTATATCCTCTTTAATAAAGGGTTTTCAAGTGATTCAATAAAGAATTCAGTTAACTCCATATGTACTACTAGGCCTTGGATTTTAAGATGCAGACAGATCCCTTAATTCTGGCCAGTTGACCAGACCTAGTGTTGATTATCAAGAAAAAAGAACTTGGTATGCTGTGGAATTTGCTATTCTGGTGAACCACTAAATAAAAATAAAGTAAAGCGAAAAAATATACTAATACTTGAACCGTGACTTAAAAGTAAAAGAAAAAATATGAAACATCAGGGTGAAATCATACCACCTGTAACAGGAGCCCTTGAAATGATCCTCAAAAGCTTGGAAAGAAACTGAAAGAACAGGAAATCAGATGAAGAATCGAGATGATCCAGACCATAGCATTGTTAAAATCGACAAGAATACCCAGAAAAGTCCCGGGGACCTGAAGAGACTTGCTGTCACTCGGACTTCCCTGAAAGACCACCAGCTATCTGGAGTGAAATAAATTGCAAGGAATAATAATAATAATAATAATAATAATAATAATAATGATAATAACATGCGTCTCAACCACATAGTTGGAAAATTCACAGGCGGATACAAGCTTCGTAAATTGCAAGAAAAAATCAACCACCTAATGTACATGGATGACTTTAAATTGTTTGCAAAAAATGAAAGAAATAAAAAAAACCTAAACCAGGGAGTGAGAATATACAGTCAAAATATAGGGATGGGATTCGGCATAGAAAAATGTGCTGTGCAAATAATGAAAAGCGGAAAACGACATATGACCGAAGGAATAGAACTACCAAATCAAGATAAAACCAGGACGCTCGGAGAAGTGGAAACCTACAAATACTTGGAAATATTGGAAGCGGACATCATCAAACATGCGGAGATGAAAGAAAAATAAAAATCAATACATCGAGAGATGGAGAAAATTCTTTAAAACCAATCTACAAAGCAGAAATCTCAACGAAGGGATAGATTCCCTTGTAAAATACTCGGGACCATTCTTGAAGGGAACGAAAGAAGAACTTAAAGAAATATACAAGAAAACTCACGACAAATATTAGGCCTTACATCCCAGAGATGATATTCACAGAGAATGTGTCAAGAAAAGAAGGAGGAAAAGACTCAGCAGCATTGAAGCTAACAAAGACTATTTTAAAAAAAGTAAAGAGGAAGACTGATTAGAGTGACCAGAATCAACACAAACAACACAATCATCAACAGGGCAAAAATAACTAGAAAACAAAAATGGAAAGAAAAACAACTGCTTGGACATTTCAATTGACAAACAATCGAAATATCACACGAGAAGATTTGAATATGGCTAAGAAAAAGGAACCTTAAAAGATAAACTGAATCTCTTCTCATAGCAGTACAAAATAACGCCATAAGGACTAATTATGTCAAAGTAAGAATAGACAAGACGCAACAAAATTGGAGATGTGGAGTATGTGGTGACATAGACGAATGATCAATCACATAATAAACGAATGCAGTAAATTGGCACAAAAAAGTATAAGACTAGATACGATTGGGTAGGGAAAGTAATCCACAGGGAATTGATTAAGAATTTTAAATTTGACCATGCAAATAAATGGGTATGCACAAACCAGAATCAATCCTGGAAAATGACACACACAAACTTCTCTTGGATTTTATAATACAAATGCATCCTCTAACCTCGGCCAGACGACTAGACCTAGAGATAGTCAAAAAAAAAAAAAAAAAAAAAAAGAAAAGATAATCTGCCGAAGTGTGGACTTTCCGTTCCGGCTGACCACTAGGTGACACTGGAGGAAGAGAAAAAAGAGAGATAAATACCTGGACCTTGCGAGAGAATTTAAAAAAAAAACAAGTGAACATGAAATTGGCGGTGATATTAATTGTAATTGATGAGAACGGTACAGTCATCAAGGGATTGGTAAAGGGGCTGAAATACTTGGAAATAAGAGGATAAGTGGAAACCATCCAGACTACAGCATTATTAAAATTGGCCAGAATACTGAGAAGAGTCCTGGAAACTTGAGGAGACTTGCTGTCACTAAGACTTCAGTGGAAAACCATTAGCTAACGTTAGTGTGAATAACTCTCAAATGAAAAAAAATAATAATCGGAGATATTTTTCATATTTACTTGAAGACTGTAGATGATGATAAACTTCGAAAAATTCAAGCTTTATTATCACTAATTTGTTCACTTTGTTTCTGTGTTTATCATCAAATGAATATGCGTAAATTTGAAATTTGTGCGGTAATCTTCATTTGAATTTAGAATCTTGCGGTCAGAAATTTTAAAGAGAAGGGGAAGAAAATAACAACCAGAAATGTCACCTCAAAAAAAAAAAAAAAAATGAACTATCCCGAATTTTAAATGTATGGCAACGCAACTATCCAAATTTGACCAAAAATATAATTAGAATAAATCACTCAACATATTCACTTAAAGACGACAGAAGACGCTAAAATCCATAAGTTCGAAAAATGTAAACCAAACCATGAATGATTTTTCATTCCGTCTATGAGAAGATGCCGCAGGAGAACTGAAGGAACAAATGATCATTTTGAATATGAGCAAATTTGAACTTAAAATGCTGTAATCTTCACTTGAATTTAGAATCCTGCGACCAAGAATTGAAAAGAGGAAAGAAAGAGGACGAAGGAAAAATGTGGTAAGAAATTTTATCTGTAATATGTATTGAAAGCGAAGTAGCGGCACTAATGACTAATATCAATCCCCCCCCAAAAAAAAATTTAAGAATAAAGGGTTCTGTTGACTTTAACCAAGTTAAAATTTAATTATTTTGAAGGTTTAAGAATAAACACTTATGATTATCCATTTTTTTTTCTGTGGCCAGCTGAAGCGTCTTCTTCCTCTGGAGAATACTTGGCTACATCAGTGAGAGAAGGGATAATAATTAACCCCTGGCTTTGGTGTAACCACATTACATTACCCATAAGAAATGTCTTCTCCAAATTCAAATGAACGATGGACTCAGATCTGTAATCTGAGTGTTAGGATGGGCAGGAGGTCCCCTGAGAGCCAACATGAGGGGCCCAAAGTCACAGGGAGCAAGGTCTGGACTATAGGGAGGGTGACGAACTGTCTTGATGCCCATCTTGGTCAAATAGTCTGTGACAAAGATGAAGTTGTGGACTGGTGTATTGTCCTGGTGGATATGCCACAGACTCGATTTGAAGAGTGCTGGCCTCTTCTGACAGAATCTCTTCCTGAACTCCCTTAAAACCTCAACATAGTAACCCTAACCCTAACCCTATTCAGATTGCATTTTTGAAATTCACCAGCTGTGACAATCGGGCTTTAGTAGGGCGTATTCCAATTCGTGCTGTAGCTGTTCATTTGAATCTGAAATCATAAAAATTCGTCCGTCATCTCATAAGATGCATAGCAATAACATACTGAATTTTCAAGAGCCTACGACAATTTTAAATGCCCATACGAAAAAAGTCTGGAAACTTATCGTATCAAGAAATCTACAGTCACATACCTCCACATAGACACTCCTCGACCTCTACGTACACAACATAATTACAATATTTAAAATTTGTTTATCATACCTCGTAATTTCAAGATTCAATCGTTGTTGTTTATGTTGTAAAATTGTTTTTACGAAAAAACTGAAACGGACAATTCAAGTGTTATCGGAAACGTTCTTCAGAGCCCACATAAGATAAAATTTTGTTGAATTTAGAATTTTAAGATCTTGGTTCAAACAATTATAACTATATTAAGCTTAGCATGGTGTCACATCCTTTATTTCAGGAAACAGAAGGTCAATGAAACATTCATGGGTATTACATTTCCAAGAATATATATTCTATTTCTATGTCAGAAAGTAAGTAACGATATCACTTTTTAAATCTGTATTCGTCCGACCTCGTGAACAAAACCTTTTTACAATGAAACGAAAAGTTGAGAAATTTACGATCTTACTTCCTATTCGTGATAGGGCAGATTTCTAATCTTGATACCAATTTTACCTTCTATGTCTTCCTATAAGTTTCGAAATATCAAACATTCATGTTTAATTAGAATCCGTGTTGATGTTATCATTTGTCTTTTTCTAATAATTTACAAGTTTCTTTTTCTGTGTTTTTCCTTCAAATATTTTGGTTTTCGTGAAAAAAAGTAAGTACTCATTCATTCACCCAACGCTTTCCACGCGAGTAGGATGCGACACAAGATCAATTATTTAGCGGAATTTAAGCGGTTTTAATTCAGAGTTTTTGTTCGACTAGATTGGTTGCTGTACTAAAGTTAAAGAATCCAGTTTGCCTTTGTATTTACTTACTCTGAGCTAAAGGAAGAATAGGTGGATGCATACCTTTTGTTACATAATGGTACTGCTTGGTTTAAAACTTATTTCAGATGAAAGAAATCGACAAATAGATGACTCAGTCAAACCGAAAAGAATAAAATCGATAAATAAATGAACTGAATCACTGGTCTGTCCACACAGACAGACAAAATAAAAACTAAATCTCAGAGAGAAAAGCTGCCTTCTTTTGAAGTTCATTCTAGATTGTTTAAAATTCTTTAGGCGAAGGATTTTGAGTAGTAAGAGAATATCACTCCTGTGTGATGTCAGAAAAAATTCGACCGTCAGAGAAGGTAGGCGACTGGGCATAGTGTTTTTGAGCGAAGGAGAGTGCATCCGTCTATGAACCCGGACAGGCAGAAAGATTTGATCTCCCAAATCGAAGAGTCTAGTTGGTATCAGACGCGAGACTCAAATATCTATTGTCACCCCCTCTCTTTCTCTTTCTTTCTCTCTCTCATTTTCTGTCAAAAATCAATCGCATTTTGATCAGTCAACGACGGAAAATAAAAGTAAGCCAGAAATTGTGTCAGCATTAGCGTAGCAAGAGAAATATCTTGTATCCAAAAAGAAGTTGAAAACCTGCTTGCTTCTCGGGAAAGGAAAGAACGATGAAAAATTGAACCACCCTTCAGAGAAGAAACACGTAAGGGTCGAGCTCTGATTTGTAAGTCACACGCACTACTCATTGAATAGCCCACTCTCATCGTAGCAATCCGATGCAGTTATCCATCACACATTCATTCGTTTGTTAACACGGTACATGGCCTTTTGTCCTTGCTGGTGTTATAGTACAGAAACAGTACGATGAATATCATACATAAGTCGATTTAGTGTAGCCGCAGTAGACTTTTTCAAGATTATGTGAAATGCAAACAATCTTATCCAAGATATGAACTGGCGTCGCCGTGTCCATTTCCTAGGACGATAAACATTACACCATGAATCTTTTCCTGTGTTTTATAATGCAGAAAATGAAGATGTCTCCTTAAGGAATATAAATAATTTCTGGGTTTCAGAATCAGCTCTAGGGACAAATAATTTACACACAGTTATATGGTTTCAATTATCCCTATCTAAGACTAAACTTTTGCGCTTAATCATTTGTTTCCAAGTATTTCAAGCAATTATGGGGGGTCCTTGTGATGTAATGGTTAAAGCGATGGACTGTGGAATCGTAGTAAACAGGTTCGTACTCCAGTCGCGCTATTACGTTCACTTTCGGGCAAATACCCTTGGGAAAGCTATGAACCCCCTTATCCTCCCAGCTATGGATTAAATAGTATCACTACTGTTCTTCTAGAAGAATAGCTTTGGCATTAAATAACCTATAAAGGTTGATATGCCATTAAACAAAGAAACCAAACCAAACCAAACCAAACCAAGCAATTATATGATTTCAAGTAACTGCAACTAGTAATAATAAACATTTGTAAACAATTATAGCTTCGAGTAATTCTTATTATACAAATAATTTTCCCAGAGTTACAATGTTTCAAGTATTCCTATCCAACACTAACTATTTATACACAGTTACCACGGAGTGAAATTGAGTGAAAGCGAAAAGAAAAATTAGAGAAATAAAAAAAAATGGAACATGAAGGTGATGGTGAGAACATTTGTAATTGGTAAGCTCGGTACAGTCACTAAAGAAGAGATAAAGAGACGGGAAGACTCTGAGGACAAGTGAAGATCATCCAAATTACAGTATTATTAGGATCGATCAGAATAATGAGAAGAATCCTAGAGACTTTCTGTCACTCAAACTCCAGCAGAAGACCATCAGCTAGTGCTAGTGTGAAAAACTCTCAAAGGAGTAAAAGAATAATAATGATAATAACAATCCTTTGTAAACAATTATTGCTTCAAATAATACTTATTAATACAAATTATTTGCACACGGGTATATGCTTTCAAGTATTATCTAATTTGCATACAATTATACAGTTCCAATTATTTCAAGCAGTTATACGGTTTCAAGTAAGTAAGTAATAATAATAATTGTTTGTAAACAAATCTAGATTCAAGTTATTCGTATTAATATAAAATATGCACACAATTATGTGGTTTCAAGTACCCTAATCAAATCTTAATAATTTGCAAACAAATATATTGTTACAAGTATTCCTATCTTCTACTAAAATTTTGCACACTATTATATCGTTTCAAGTATACCCATCTAATACAAATAATTCGTATACTGATAATGGTGGCCCAGTCAGCTGGGGCTGTAGAATATTCCGACTGCATCTCTACAGTCTGGAGTTCACTGCCCTTTGGATGCTTGATAATAGAGTTAAAAGATAAAAATATCTGACCAAGTTGCTTGCCAGTGTTATGAATAGACAAACTTTTTTACGCTAATTATTCTTTTCTAAGAACTTCAATTCTATGTGGAATATAATGATATTTTTATACGCTTAATGACTGAGTTTTCATATGTGTTACTGCAGTCGTTACTGTTGATATGGTGTTTAATTATATCACTACGTAAGGCTGCATTGAAAGATTGTTCATTATCTCCGTATAAGTGACTGTGTGCACAATAGATATTACAAAATTGAATCAATGCTAAGATTAAGGCTTCAGTGCTCATAACAGGCACAATCTCAATATGAATGTCTCTTACACACATACATGAGAATATGTTATAGACTATATTACGCGTATACATATACACATATATGTGGAACATAATCAAACATGATGACGAACTTTAATGAACGAACGAACACACTTCTTTATAAAAATATATCTCTCATACTTTATTCTCGAAAGGGTGATGGTTGTTGTGTGTGAGAGATGAGCTGGAGACAGGGACAGACTGCTATATTGACCCCAAGTTCTTCTTCGACCATAGTAGAACTTCTTCCTCATCGTGGCTGGGTTGCTCAACCGTGGGTCACTGAGGGCCCAAAGCCCTCTGTCTGCAAACTGATTCTCAGGCTGGTATCCTATCTCCAACTGACTCGAACCACCCCGGTCACCTGGTTATATTATTGTTTAATGGTCACCTGCTTCCGCTGTTCTTCCACTTATTTACTCAGGTGCATCTCTTGATTGACGGCTCGGTCGAGGGTCAATATATAACAAATATTGATAAATACATTTTGTGCGATTTTTCTTCTCTCTGTATCCATATGTAACCTATGAAATCAATTCCATTATGTTGGAATGGGTTCACTAATATAACTCTGGTTTGACAATTTCGTCAATTTGAGGTACTTGAATGCAAGATTATTGAACTCTTTACAAGTATAGCAGTCTGATATCATTGTTTTCTCAGATTGTATGGGAATTTCTTTGTCTTTATCGGGAATCCTTTTGAGATGAGGCTTCTTAATCTGAAAATTATTTTTTTTATTTATTGCGGACTTTTTGTCCTCATCTTGGTATTTTTTTTGTTGTATCTTCTCACTACGTTTCGGCCAAATAACGCCTCTGGCCTTCTTCAGTAATTACTTAGGATACGGTTACAAGACTCAGCATTCCTATCCGGGGTCGCGGTTAATCACCTGAAGAAGGCCAGAGGTAAAATTTGGCCAAAACGTAGTGAGAAGAAACAAAAAAAAAAACCAAGATGAGGACAAAAAGTCCGCAATAAATAAAAGATTAATTCTGAGATTAAGAAGCCTCATCTCAAAAGGATTTCCAATAAAGACAATTACAAATTCGGTACGGACCTGACTATGGAAGACCAGATAAGGAGAACAAATAACTGAATTTATAAGACAAAAAAAAATCCATCCTTGATCGCCCTTCGGGGCAAATGGCGTTGCGTCTCTTTGGTTTCAGGTGCGCATTGTCAGACGATAGCAGTTTCAATTCCTACCCAAGTCGGCCAGAGGTTTACTTGGTCAAAAAAGTGGTGTGACAGACGACAATTATGGAAGGCAGTAATTACTGGGGATACGGTTACAAGACTCAGCATTCCTATCCGAGGTCATGGTTAATTACCTGAAGAAGGCCAGAGGTGAAATTTGGCCGAAACGTAGTGAGAAAAAAATACCAAGATGAGGACAAAAAGCCCGCAATAAATAAAAAAAAAGATAATTCTTGGGAATTTCTTTGTTTACAAAATCCTTTAAGTTGGCGATTTCCTTGTTGAATGCTGGTAATTGAACGGTTTTATCAAGTATTTTTTCACAGATTATTTGGGGCCAGGCAGTTTGTTTTGTTTTTTTTACTAATTTTCACCTATTTATAAATGTGAACATGGAGGCAGCTGCATTACATAAGTTGTCGAAACATCGAGAACTTGTCAAATGGAATCAGTGGCTCATTAACTGTTTCAACCAATGCATTGTGGAAAACATTTTCCACGTGAAACCTCTCGGGGCTCAAACATCTCAAACTACTTGTTTGATGTTTCTCTGGTTCTTCCACAAGCCAAATATGCCAATATGTTCAGCAGTTCAGTTCCTGTATAATTTTTTCTTGAGTAATAATTAAAGAGAGAAGGTCAGCTGCATTGGCTATAGTAGAGACATACTTGTAATGAATCTCCACTTCAAATCCTTTACTTAATTTTGCCATTTCTCTGCTTCTTCGCATAGTTAAGTTAAATAACCTTTAACCTGTTCCTGGTAGACAGGCTTTTTGTTTGGAGTTTTTTCAATGAGTGGCCATGATAGTACGACCTGTGCATTCACAAAAACATAGATATTCTCTATGCTGATACTAGAATAAGCATTCAGAAATGTTGTTGGTGCTCTGAGTGCAGAATGTATTGCAATCAACTCTCTCGTGGGTGAAGTCTGGGTGTTTATAGAAACTATTTTAACCTTAGAAAATATAATAAACAACTTTCCATTTTTCACTATATAAACAACAAAGCCAAATGCTAGAGAAAACGTATCACAAACGAGATACGATTTCAATGGGTTGTCACTGTCTCCTGTCTTGAGAATGATATATCACACAGACTAGAATGGTGCTCAGCCACATATGTCAGCAGGTAGTTCTTCATCCCAGCCCAATTTAAGCGATTGCAATCTTCCAGGAAGTATTTTGTTTTAACCGTGAAAGGAACACAAAGTGACAAAGGGTCAAATATTTTGACTGATTGGGCCAGCAAAAACGTTGCTCTTTGCGAATATGTTCTTCTTAAGTGAAGTGTTCGCAACACTTTAAGTATTCAAGGAGGGATGGTATTTATGCACTAAAACTTTCTCATATTTGCAGCAATTTTGGGCGATTCTACCGACTTAAGTCATAATCGATTTAAATGCTTACAATTAGAGTTACGCGACGCAGACGGGAACATTTCTTTTTGGAAAAAAAAGTACGCTTTTTTATACAAGCTGATTATTTCCGCGGTAGAGTTACTGGTCATGCAGTAGTTGTCATAAAATCTATTTTTTAACATTTCAGTAAAAGCATTTGTTTCTGTTTCTATTTGTTTGTTTTTATGACATATCAACCTTCTTGGGCTATTTAATGCCAAGCCCATCCTTTTAGAAGAACAGTAGTGGTAATATTTAACCCATTGCTGGGAAGATAAGGGGGCTCATACCTTTCCCAAGGGTATTTGTCCGAAAGTGGATGTAATAGTGCAACTGGAGTTCGAATTCGCGTATCATGATCCCACAGTCCAGCGCTTTAACCAAATAAAAGCATCGTTTAGAATTAAGAACATAACTCAAAATAAAGGAACTTGTATTCCAGACATATATCAAGGTTGTGTAGCAGAAACACGGTACTTTGTTCCCATCCTTTACAAAAAAAAAAAAAGAATTTATATTAGTCTTCCCAGGACTTGATTGTTTGTTTAATGGTATATCAAACTTCTTCGATTATCTAATGCCAAATCCATCCTTCTAGAAGGACATTAGAGGAACTATTTTACCTATAGCTTGGGGGATAAGGGGGTTCATACCTTTCCCAAGGGTAGTTATCGGAAAGTGAATGTAATAGCGCGAAAAGAGTTCGAACTCGCGTACTATGATTTCGCAGTCCAGCGCTTCATACATTACACAACGAGGCCTCCGCCAGGACTTGAATTTAATCATGAGAAAAGGCATTCATATGTCTCTAAATAGAACAGGGGGTGTCCTCGTGATGTAATGGTTAAAGCGATGGACTGCGGAATCGTAGTACGCGAGTTCGTACTCCAGTCGTGCTATTACGTTCACTTTCGCGCAAATACCCTTGGGAAAGGTATGAACTCCCTTATCCTCCTAGCTCTGGGTTGAATAGTACCACTACTGTTCTTCTCGGAGAATGGCTTTGGCATTAAATAACCTAAAAAGAGTTGATATGCCATTAAACAAAGAAACCAAACCAAACCAAATAGAACGTATTTATCAGTGACGAATAAGAGTGACAGTTCAAGCATGTTATCGATTATGTTTACTTCAAGATAAGACGCCTCATTGAAGGAGTTGCTACCGACCGTCTTTAATGAGCTGTAGAAAACAGGTCTGATCTTCGTTGTTACTGGTTGATTAGATTTGAATACCGGTCTATAAATGTATCTAAAAATGATTGTGTAAATCTTGTGGATTGACTTCAATTCATTCTATGATTTTTCGGTCTCTTGCTGGCTGAATATTTCGTTGTTTGCTTTATCCAAAATTCGTTTTCTTTATTAAAAGCATAGTTTTACTAAGATTTTTTAGAGCCACCTGGTAATCGGAAGGCACAGAATTGATCTTGTCTTCGTTTCAAGGAAGCTTCGCAAAATAAGAATTGTCCAAACTCAATACATTCTTTATATTTTTCTATCTAATTCTTGTCAGTATCATTATTCCTTAAGGGAAACAGACTGGATCCTTAGCAAACATTTTTTTCCCAAATTTCTTTCCAGAGAAGATAGTTCAAAGGAATCCGAGATGTACCGGGTAGGTAGGCTTAGGCTCTATTAGGAATCTTAGCTGTTGTTCTGAGCGGGAAGAGTGCATACAAATTTCAGTGTCATTGTTGTCAAGTATTTTGGTGACTTCTGATCCCACAGGAGCAAACTGATGATTATATAGGAAGTGTTAAGTATTCGGAAACGAGCCAATTCCATTTAGCATATTCCTTGCCCAGACATTTCATTGTTTTAATTATCCTGCCTTTCATGAATTGAAATATATCCACTCCGAAAATGCCTAGTGTCCGTATTTGGTTGTCTTAATTATTATTTAAAAATGCCAACTTGTATCTTAATCTGCTTAATTTATTTTTTATTTCGCTGAGGTCATTAAACTTAAATTGAATATCGAAATTATCAGCTAATAAAACGGGTATATAAAATAGTCTCCTTTCATCCGCATTCATTTCCAACACAAGTCTTGTTCCGGGCTTTTTGTTAAGATAACTATATTGGTTTTTACTTGAAAATTCAAAGGATTTTAATTCTTATCATGCTATTTTAACTTCTTTGATATTCTCTTCGAGATTTGTTATCTCTGGCTACCGATTTCCACTAGGCTGTTTACAGAGACTCTCTTCCTCTCACCATAATGTAGCTTGACGGTTACAATAGGTAACTTTAGGTCATTCTCCTCCTTCTCATCATTCTCCTCCTCCTCAATATTAAAACACACATACGTTAAAAGAGAAACTTCTTTCTTACGTTTATTGCACAGAGGTTTAATGTGTCCTCGAAGAACATTGTTTATAAGAGTAAGATAATTTATTTTGGAGTCCACATAATTCCCAATTTTATGTCTGTTGCTGAAACATTCAATATATAAATTTAATTGCTTGCACATGTCAATTCCTGTTTCGTACGAAAGACATTTGCTAAACTTGCTCATAACCTTACTCATACTTTTTGTTACACAAAATTTGCAGGATATCTCATTCGAGCTTGACGGGAGATTTTTTTTAGGAAACATCACAAGGACGATGACGTTGTAGCCAGCCAGATGCAACGAACTTTTGAGGCAAACGGCTTGACCACGTGCAGACGACATCGCTGGGACTATAGTTGACTCATCGAAACTAACGTCGACCAAACCCCCTGTTAACTGCCGAATCAACAACTGGGATGTCGATCAGCCGGTTTCTGCAATTCAACACGTCCGACTTTCCGAACGTCTACGGATGCCTAGCCACACAGCTATACCAACGACAGGGACAAGATCATCTAGACTTGTTCAAGATCATCTAAATTCACAGTTTCCAAAAACTGTAAGACAGCTGAGTTTACATTTTCAGCTCAACATAAGCATTACCTAAATTCCTCTTTTTTATTATTCGCCTATTAAAAGTTGACATTTTAAATCCACCCTCTTGTCTTTGACTTGCTTGCACAGTCTGTGTCATCATCACTCATTTTTATGAGAATTTGTGTTATCGTCGTATTTAATAGAACTAATTTAGATTTGTTTGAGTCAATAGAGTTAGCACAGTAAGATTTTCTGCGCTTGAATTTGAGGGTTAATGCAACAGAAAGATACTCAATGTAACTTGGATACAGAAATCAAGGAACTGTCGTCACTGACTTTAGAAGTAGTTGTATCGCTAACGGTATCCTTTATTTTTGTATGTCTATCATTGAAAAATAAACTCACTTCTTTGTTCGGCCACAAAACCACTCTCCTCCAAATTCACTCCTGTCTTGATACATAGTCCTTTGATTTTATCATTTAAGTAAGGAATTTTATTTCGTAATTCCCTAATAATGGCTTCTTATTTTAAGTCATTGTTTTGTTCTAATATTTCAATAGTAAGAACAATGTCACCTTTTAGGTTAAGTCCCTTGAAGCTACGAGAGCTTTAACTTCTTTTAATATTTTGAAGCTATCCATCTTTTACCTTCTATTCTCCGATAAAAAAAAAAATTACACGTTTTTGTATTATTAAAATATTTATTCGAAAAAATTGGACTGATTTGTATCATTGGATATTCTATTCTGTCTAAATTTTAAGGCTACTCAAAATGTTGAAAAAAGTGAAACTGGTTGCTTAACTGAAAAAAAAAACAAAAAAAAACTGTAAGCTTTAACTATCAAACAACCAGCCAATCCCTTTTTCTTCGTGAGCGGTTGAAAAAAATGAAGTTTTTTTTTTCACTTATTTTAATAAATATTAATCATGATGCAATAATATTTTTCTTTTAAATAGTTAGTATATCAAAAATACTTTTACTTCTTTTTTAAGAGGAAGAATAAAAAAAGGTTTCATAAAACAAGTAGACATTTACCTCTAGTATATTATCTCGCACTCACCCTACTGAGTCAATCTAAATCAATTCAAAGATTTTGTGAATTGAATTACCATAAAATCCGGCGAAAAACTACACACGACAAACGGAAACACTGGACAGTTGTTTCGACATTATTGGGCTTCATCAACAGTGTATACCATGATCCCCACGACTAGAGATCGAACCAGCGACCACAGAGTGCATTGCCGAAACTCTTCAACTGAGTCACCAGTTCACATCACACACAAGCGACGTCCAATTAATTTGTCATGGTAATTGCGCAGCCAATTGACGTAAATGTGTGTTGCAAGTTACATCAGTACTTTTTACAGAGGACACGGTCATCTCTAGGCCTGCTTCTTCCCAAGATGATTATAAATACGCATCCGGGTAATTATTTTGACCTCAAGGGCAAGGATACAGATCTACATTTTTCTTTTTTAAGTAGAGTAATTATATCGTGAACTGAATTACCATGACCATAAAATCCTGCGAACATTTACCTACGACATACGGAAACACTGGACTGCGGTTTCGACCTTATTAGTTCTCATTAGCAGTGTATGCCGTGATCTCCACCACTGGAGATTGAATCAACGACCACAGATTGCATTGTCGAAACTCTACAACTGAGCCATCAGTTCACAGCGCACACAAGTGATGCCAAATTAATGGCTCAGTCGTAGTTTCAGCAATCACACACACATACACACAAACACACACATATACAAATCCAAGGATACACACGCTAATACGAACTCACGTTCACAAGACTGTCTTCTATCAGTCGATTTCCCTCGGTCATTTCCTATCTATCTATCTATCTATCTGCTGCTGTCTTAACACACACACACACACACACACACACACACAATGACTCATTGGGAATCAGGCGTAGTGTAATGGTTAGCGAGTTTCAGTCGAAAGCGTCGTTTTGAGATTAATTCTAAATGGACGTTACACATATCTGTCATTATTGATATTATGGCACATTTTTTTTCCAGTTTAAGAAAATAATTAATGATCAATCTCAGGAATTAAGATGGATGATTCAACTTGTTCAAGGGGGTTTCCTCGTGGTGTAATGGTTAAAACGATGGACTGCGGAATCGTAGGGAGCGAGTTCGTACGTAGTAAGCGAGTAGTGCTATTACGTTCACTTTCGGGCAAATACCATTGGGAATGGTATAAACCCCCGTATCCTCTCTGCCATGGGTTAAATAGTACCACTACTGTTCTTCTGGGAGAATAACTTTGGCTTTAAATAACCCACAAAGGTTGATATGCCATTAAACAAAGAAACCAATCAACTTATTCAAACGCCCGATAAATACGGTTTGTCAAATGTAAAACTTAACGAATGGATTAAACTGTGAAAAATTTCGATTCATTCCCAGCAAGAGTCTTCAGCGAGGATTGTGCTGATTATTTAAATCATGATATTTCAATTGTTTTTTTGTTTTGTTTTTTTCCAGTTTTGTATATTTTTAACCAGGCAATCAGCAGCATATTGTTAAAAAAATGGGTTTGTTAGAAATATCTATCTATTCCTGTAATATATACATGGGTGAGAGAGAGAGAGAGAGAGAGAGGAGAGAGAGAGAGAGAGAGAGAGGTGGGGAATTAAATGAATCAGACAGAAGATATGTTGGTTGATTGAGATAAATGGTGAGAGAGAGAGTCAGGGAAATCTGTACTCGCAGCGTGACATGATGATATATATATATATATATATATAATATATATATATATTTCATCATGCAAGTAGAGTAGTTTTTTTCTATTTATCTATCAATCTACTCACCTACTAACTAACCAATATAGCGATCAGTCTTGATTTTTCCTATCTATCTATCTATCTATCTGCTCCTATCTATTACACTCAACACACACACACACACACACACACACACACACACACATATATATATATATATATATATATATATATATATTGGCCTTTTCTATCAGTCTATCTCATACCGTTAATTCATATCTGTCTATCTATCTATACCAATTTTTAAACACACACACTCACTCTCTCTCTCTCTCTCTCTCTCACACATACAACACTATCTATCTATCTATCTATCTATCTATCCGATTTTTTTATAGATATATATGAAAAAGAGTAAAAATTCTTACTTCCGTTTTGACCGACTCTGTTTCTTCTAATAACTTTTAAATGCGATTGAGAATTCGTGATGTATACAAGATGTAACTTGATAAGTGTACGCCTAAGATAAACTTTATTTTAAGTATATACATTTCCTTGCAAAGAAGTAATTTTCTCAGCCAAGTAGACTGAGGCTGTAGTATATACCAAATGCATCTCTACTGCGTGTTACAACTTCCCCCACGAGAAGTGTCTTGGGTGTGACAGAAAATCATCTTAT